>CM046444.1:94287075-94887075 GCA_025506515.1 Flaveria trinervia
GAGAACACACGAAGAATCAATCAAGAATTGAAACTAATGTTAGAAATCGATTGGGAATCGATCTAATGTGTTCTATGAACTTGGAGAACGAATTTGGGAGGTTTCTGGACGGCTAGGGTACGTCTGGAATCGTAATTAATCGAGAGTCATTATTTTTCACGAATTGAGTTGTATTTATAGGTTGGTATTATTCAATCGTGCGACTGAACCATTAGTATGTTTCAGTCGTGCGATTGAACCATGCGGTTGATTCATCCGCCTGACTGAGTGTTCAGTCGTGCGACTGAGCCAATCTTATGTGTCAATCATACGACTAATCCAGTCACCCAGTTCAATCATGCGACTGAGTCATTCGTATGAAGTTGTTCATGCTAATGGTCCATTCGCATGGGCCATTCGCATGATAACTTTATTATTTTAAGTTTGAATGTATTAATTAGTAAACATTATATGTAAACATTCAACCAATCACTAACCTAATTAATTAATTTAATATCAACTTATTAATGAAATATTAATCATTACAAATCACAAACAACCAATATCATTTCATTAATCATATCAAATTACACCAGAATCAGATAAACAAGATCTATTACATTTCATATCATGATCGAGGGACATACATGTATCAACACATACTAACCTTGCACTATGTTGAGGGTGATGATGAAGCAACAACTTGAGGAGGATGATCAAGCAGCCAAGGATTCAAATGAAGATTTCTACTTGCGATTCTTATAGGTATAAATCTATTGCAAGAGTTCTTTGCATCAAAAATCTAAAATTTGATATGAAACTTTAACAAAACCTAACTGATGATTAAGTATTAAGGGCAAGAACATATGTGAAGCAACAACAGATGGTGATCAAACAACAACAATTTTATATAATTGTGAAGCAACAATGCTGGATCAATATATGTCACTAAACACTTGGTTTTCTCTCAAACTCACTTGTACTCACACGGTAATGATGAAGCAGAATCTCTCAAAGAGTTGACTATAATATACTAAGAAACTTAAGAACACAAAGAATAATTTTCAAGGTACTTGTATATATTACTTCTAAACTCAAATTTTACAAGACTCTTATACGCATGATACAAGAGTTATGATGAGAAACTATATATACTATCACCTATAGCCGATTATACGTTGATACCAGCTAGAATCCTATAACTAAAGCAGATACTACAAAGCTATAGTTAAGGTATCTTAGATAATGTCTTATCTAAGATATGGTAGTCATGACATGTCCATACTTACCTTTTATCACCAACTAAAGTTAGCATCTGTATTAACAAACAAAGGTGAACAGTGGAATAAAGTATGGTCAGCTACATGGCCTTTTAGGAAAACGCCATGTAGTATCAGAGGTCTGCAGTAAGTGTCAGAGAACCATACTTATGTCCACCGGTCGATAGCAACATCTTCCAAAGGTTAATTGGCTTCGGAAGAACAAGTTGTTCCAAAGCCTTTTATACTTTGGAAGAGGCTGCTTCTTTTGTGGCTTGAGGACTTCTTCTTCGAAAGTCATTGTCTTTGAATTCTTCTATGTCTTGAACTTCAGAAGAGACTTTGTCTTCGGAAGTTGGAGCTTTTCCTTCAGAAGATGATCTTGCACTTTGTCTTCGGAAGAACTCCATTTCCTTTGGAAGTCCACACTTAGCTTCGGAAGTCCTTTATAAGTTGCACCAAGAATAGTCTAAGTGTTTGGTTTTGGTTGCATCAGCCATTCAGATCCAACAAACTTCCCCTAGGCTGATGCTACCAAAACCTCACTTACTTCTGCTTCTCAAAACTTTCTGCACAAAAGACAGGAGATATTTTTCTGTTTCTTTGTTTTGTCAGAAAGTTGTGCTGAGAAGTCTATACAAGTCAGCAGTGGATAGGATATCCAGTCTATCACTCCTAATAACATGCACCCCCTAAAGAGAGTTAGTTGACGAGAGTTATAGTTATACTCCCATCTAACAATGGATTCAAGTTTAAGATCTACGACCATTTGGAGAAAGACTTTGCCTTTGGTTGTTGATCATTTCCTCTCCTCCTCCTCTTTTAGTTTTAACTCCTTTCCAATCCTTGTACTAGTAGATAGCTTAGCAAGGTGAAGGCTGCTTAGGTGATTTCTGATGTGGGCAGCTACCTTAGAGTTTGAGGGGTTGGAGAATGGCTTCTCTGCTAACTCAGCAATATCAAATCTGCTCAAGTGTAGCAGAGATGAGGCATTATGCCTATGTAGCTCGCCATTCTCTCTTTCAACAGAAAAGTTGTGAGAAAAGTCTTCAAACCTCCACTAGACAATCTTCTTTCTTGGCATAAGGGGTTTGCTAGGTATTTTGTCCCCCTTCTTGGTTCCAGTAGAGTCACTAGCTTCCTTTTTAGCTTATTCTCCTCATTATGAGTGAATTTGAGTTGAGCCCAAGAAGTTTAACAGCCTGGTCCAATGTTCCTCTTGGCAGATCAAGGAATTGATCTCTTGTGAGAGACATAAGGATCCATCAACAAAAGTTAGCTTGACAAAATCCTCCTCACAAGAGACGTCGCTCAAGGTTGTGCATTTGATGAGCTTCATCTTGATCTCCTTAAAATCCTCTAAGGAGAGATGTTTAGAAGATTGAAGGGATCGTCTAGATGGTTGTTGGGTAGGTAGAGGTGTTTGGGTTTTGGGTAGTGTTTTAGGTTGAAGGGTAATTAGTTGAGGTGGTTATGGTGATGAGGTAGGTATGATGGTTGGTGTGGGTTTAGAGGTGTAAGGTTCTAAAGTGGGTTCAGTTTTGATAAGGAAGGGAAATAGGAAAGGCTTAGATTAAGGTTAGGGTTGAGTTTGGGTTATAGGTTGGGGTTGAGGTGTTGGTTTGAAGATCGTCCCCTGTCCCCTTCTATACATCTCTTTCCTTTTCCCAAGCAAATGTCAGTCTTGATGTCACTGACATGTCGCAGGAGTGTCATTTCAAACATGGATCCTACTTGCCTACCAGAGAAGCCATGAGCCTAGAGATAATCCTTCATCCAGGCCTTCTCACCTATCTTCTTAGTAGCAATGACCCCAGCTTCTTCTTCTTTTCTCTTCTTCTCCCTTATCTTCTCTTTTGCAGCTTTCTTCCTCTCTTTCTCCAGTTGATCCTGCTCTTTGTTGAAGAACCATAGAATTGTGTCACTATTGTGTAGAGATTGTTCTTGAAGAGAGAAACCTGTGGAGATTAGGAAAGTTATCCTTTCCCTCCTAAGCTGCAGATCAGCTTCCATTTTCTTTCTTTCTCTTTCCTCCTATAAGGCCAACCTTGCTGCCTCCTCCTTTCTCTCAATCTACAGCATGGTTGCCTTTTCTAGCTCTACTAACTCCTCTAGTGGTATCAAGAGTATATTTCAGTGACAGCTCCAAGCTTAAGGAGCTTGTCAATAATATCCACCCTTTTCTTGTTGTTAATTGCCTCCTGGTTGGCTATAGTTGCTTTGAAGCTGGTAGCTAGCAACTTCCCAGTTGGGAGTCTAGCTTTTCTTTTAAGTTTCTCAATCCTCTCCTCCTCCTGAAGCTCTTCCGCAGTCATCTTCTTCTTGCCTTTAACATCTTCGGAAGTGCTAGACTTTGGTGGTTCTTGGATGGAGGGTTCTGGTTAAGACATGGTGGATGGAGATAATGAAGTTGTTTGAGCTAGGGGTCAGTTGAGAAAGTCCTCACTATTCACTTTAGATGCCAGCTCTAGAATTTCATCTGTGATGATTAGATCCTCCGACAAGGAGAACAGGCTTTCCGCAGCTTCCATCTCAGCTTCGGAAGATTGAAATTGTTCTTTCGATGCTTTGACTTCAGCTTCGAAAGTCTGAGAGAATGCACTATGTGTCCCAACTATTTTAGTTGATGGGCCATAAGTCCTTATTCCCCTTCGAAATGAATTTCAGGTTCCATTTAGGCCTTAGGTTGACCAACTTCTTCCACAGTGGTAGAAGGTGCACTTAGGCTCTAAAGCTCTTTAGCTACAAAGTATATCATAGCCGTGCTAGGGCTAGGTTGATTTAAAGAAGATCTTAATAGGAACTTGGAGAAGATCCTATTGAGATCTCTAAGCATCCTTGGGTACATTTGCAAGAAAACTTGAGGAGGCTGGGTATCTAGCAGATAGAGAAGTTAAAGCTTGGCTATGTGGTTCCTCTGTTGTTTGTCTCTGAACATTCTCCCCCTTTTTGGTACCATCATCTTGAGAGCTAGTGAGCTAGAGGAAGAGGTCAATGAGACCTGAATAGGTACGTGTCTGACAGATCTCTCAATCTGTTTCTCAGCTAGTTGAATCTTGATATTTTCAATCTCAAGTTGCTGAGTGGCAGACCTATCCTCTAAAGTCTTCACCTTTGATTCAAGGTTTGAGACTTTAGAAAGTAGGTCTTGAATGGTGAGTTGCATACTACCCTCATCTTCTTTTGAAGAATCACACGGAGATAAGGTAACATACCTTGTATGTTCACCCTCACCACTAGATGTAGTTTCTTGGCACCCTGGTTCCCCTTTCCTGAGGGTGTCTCTTTCAGAGTCATCAAAAGGCACGGTTGCCGTAGATTCAGTCTTAGAGATGGTATAGATTCAGTCTCAGAGATGGTACCACTGGCATGAGAATCTAATGAGTTTCCTTCAATAGTGGCAGCTAAATCTACATGAGTCCCTTCCACATCCATGGGACTCACCTTAGTTGGTTTTAACTAATGTGTGCTAGAGACAAGAAGTCCCTCTAGGCTCTGTTGATCTGGTAAAAGGTGTTGGGAATCAACTTCATTGCCATGAAGAGATGTAATCTCCTCATCGGTTCTGATTAAAAGGTCAGTAAAGGATAGGGAAGTGAAGTCTACTAACCCAGGACGTTGGTCAATGTCTATTGGCATTGAGCCTTTGGTGGGGTTGTCCTATTTTGGTTTCTTCAGAGAGTGTTGCGACTCATCCTGAGGGCTTGTAGCCTAGGTTTGAGCTCAAGGAATTGAGACTGAGGAGACTCAAATTCCATATTTAGTTCAAATGATTTCCGATGGTAATCTTCTTCCAAAGCCAATTTTACTTACGAAGGTAAATTTATTACTTTAGAGAGTAAAATGTGCTTTCCGAATGGAGAGTTTTATATGCTTCAGGAGTAGATCTGATACACAATCAATCGCATCTTGCAAGACCGAAAACTCACCCGAGAAGAAAATTTCCCTTGGAGAAATTTAGTTTCGGAAGATATGAAATGAATCTTCCGAAGGTTAATTTCTCTTCGGAAAAACCCATACTTAGAAAAATTGAACTTAATGTAACATGGCTTAGATTGTTATGACCAAAGACGTTACACATTTCAAAAAGGTTTTCAAGTGATATAGACTAATCAATGTTTATCATCCCAATAGCTATAATGATATATTTAAATATTTGTTCATCAAAAGCTTTAGTTAACAAATCAGCATAATGTTCATTTGAATTAACTTTGATTAGTTTGATCAGGTTTTTCTCATGAATATCTCTAATGAAATGATACCTAATATCAATGTGCTTTGTCTTTGAGTGCTTCGTGGGATTTTTCGTAATGGAGATAGCATTGTTGTCGTCAATGTGGATAGGAGTGATCTTGAAGTTGAATCCGTAGTCTAGCATCTGGTTTTGAATACAAACAACTGAGCACGACAACTTGCAGCAGCAATGTATTCAGCTTCAACAATAGATGTAGAGACACATGATTGCTTCTTGCATTGCCATGAGATGATCCTTCCACCAAGAAATTGACGTCCTCCTAATGTGGATTTCTTGTTGGTGTTGCGGCCACCATAGTCATTATCTTAGTCGCTATAGAGATTGAAGTTGCTATTCCTAGGATACCAAAGACCTAATTTAGGTGCTCCTTTGAGGTATCTAAGAATTCTCTTGGTAGCAACTAGGTGAGACACATTTGGAGCAGCCTGATATCTTGCACAGATGCGTGTAGCAAACATGATATTTGGTCTACTTGTTGTGAGATACATCAGAGACCCAATGATTGCCCTATACTGATGTTGATCAGTATCCTGCCCCTTAGAGTCAGGACAAAGGTCATGGTTTCTCGGTATAGGTGTCTTGGTTGGCTTACAATCCTTCATATCAAATCTCTCTAAGATATCAGAGACATACTTAGATTGATTGATAAAGAACCCTTCCTTCATCTGCTTCACCTGAATTCCGAGGAAAAAGTCCATTTTTTCCCATGGAACTCATCTCAAACTTCTTCTTTGTAATGCTCTCAAACTCTTTACACATTTGGTCATTTGAAGAACCAAATATGATATCATCAACATAGACCTAAACGAGCAATATGTCTTTCCCAGACTTCTTTATGAAAGAGTCTTGTCAATGGTACCTCGAGTGTAACCATTCTTCAGGAGAAAGTGAGACAAAGTCTCATACCATAGCCTAGGTGCTTGGTGCAGCCCATAAAAAGCTTTATCCAGTTTGCACACATAGTTGGGGTGTTATGGGTCTTCAAATCCTAGAGGTTGGCACACATAGACCTCCCTATCTATATTTCCATATAGAAAGGTACACTTGACATCAAGCTGATAGACAGTAAAATTCTTGGATGCAGCATAAGCAAGGAAGATTCTAACTGCCTCAAGTCTTGCAACATGTGCAAAGACATCAGTATAATCAATTCCTTCCTCTTGGGTATATCCTTGAATAATCCGTCTAGCTTTGTTCTTGATGATCAAGCCTCTATCATCTCTGTTGTTTTTGAAAAACCATTTGGTGCCTATACGTACTTGACCAGATGGTAGTGGGCAAAGGTTCCAAACCTTTTGTCTCTTGAATTGAAGCAACTCCTCTTGCATTGACTCAACCCCATCTACTATCCTTTAAGGCTTCTTCTACTTTCTTGGGTTCCATCTGAGACAAGAAGAATGAGTACAAATAGACATTCCTATGCTGAGTTTGTCCCCATGTTCTCATGCCTTAAAGACTTCTCTTATGATGTTCTTAGCTGGATGAGTGTTGCGAATCCTTAGTCTAGAAATCACTTCCAGTTGCAAAGATAAATCCAAGTTAGACATATTTTGCACAAGAGCATGAACATTTGGGCCAACTATTGTTTCAATGTCATTCAATGAGGACTGATTGAATGAAATAGAAACATCATCATTAATGATTGGCTGAGAAGCAGCATTAATAGTTGTCTGTTCCTTCAGATATTGCTTCTATCAATCGGGTGTTATTCAGTGTCACTTCAAGGAACACCGGTTGATGCTTCACTATCTCTTCAAAGAGTTATGTTACTTGATCTTAAGATAGTTTGAGCTGGATCTTCAGTCCCTCATGGAGAATCTGAATAGGGTCTAGGCAACTCAAACAATTGAATAGGGTTATACTATCAGATATGCTAATAGTGGGAGCTTACTTTGTTGTAGCTCTTGAAGAACTTGGAAGAAGTCTGGGTAGCTCAAACAGTTGGTCAACATCAAAATCATTTTAAGCATTTGTTCTAGTTGAAGCATTCTCACAAGATGGTTTAGAATAGTTTGAAAACAAGTCTAAGTCATAAATATGATCAGGGCCATTCCCCCTAACACAAGGAGTGTGCTCATTAATGACAATGTTGGATGATTCCTCAAATTGTTGCTTTTTGATGTTATAAACTCTATAAGCAACAGAGTTGCAGGAATATCCAACAAAGATAGCATTATTTGAATTTTTAGCAAATTTTCCAAATTGTCTTTTGTGTTAAGTATGGTATACCTGCTGCTAAAGGACCTTTGAAAGCCAATAAATGGTGGCCTCTTGTTCCATAGCTCAGAAAGGGTTTTTCATGTGGCTTAACTACAAGAACTTTGTTCTGTACATAGCATGCAGTGTTGACTGCCTCTGCCCAAAAAGTAAGAGGCAGCTTTGAATCAGCCAACATAGTCTGAGCAGCCTTAACAAGTGTCATGTTCCTCCTCTCAGCAAAACCATTTTGTTGAGGAGTTCTAGGAGCACTGTATTGTCTAGCAATCCCTTTTGAGTTACAGAATGAGTCAAGAACTTGATTCTTAAACTCAGTCACTTGATCACTTCTTATTATTTTTACCTTGTGATCAATTTGATTTTCTATTTTAAGAATAAAAGATTTTAATGTTTCAACAGTTTCATCCTTAGTTCTTAAAAAGAATACCCATGTGAATCTTGTAAAATCATCAACTATCACAAGGCAATATGATTTCCTTCCAATGCTCATTATACTGGTTGGACGAAATAGATCCATGTGCAATAAGTGTAATGGGGTGGTGATAGAGTTAACACTTTAGATTTATGAGATGCAATGTGTTGCTTCCCAGTGAAAAGCATTTGGTGCTTTTGATCACAGAATTAAGAAACACTTAAAAGATTATGTTCAAGTTTTTTGACAAAGTGTACTTTGTCAACCTTTAACTTGTCGTTGGATACACTCCCACTGCCAGAAATGTATCCTCCAGCCTCACCTCCAAACTGAACAGGACCTCCATCAAAATGTTGAAATTGTTGAAGGATAGATTTGTTCCGAGACATGTGCCGGGAGCATCCACTATCTACAATCCACACGTTATTGTTCTTGTGATAAGGATGTCCCTGCACATAAGGTGAAAAAGTTAGTTTTTATTGGAAACCCAAGCCATGTTGGTCTTGGACTCTTCCATTTATTGAACCAAAATTAATGCATGGGGGTTTAATAAGTGTTTGTGAAGAGGAGGCTTGGGCTGCAACATCTTCTTTGATCTTCCATTCTATCTCTTGTTTGATCATAGAGGATGAGCTTGTTGAAGCTTGAGCAGCATGGCATTCTTCCGAAGCTTCTTTCTTCTCAGAAGAGGCCTTCACCACCTTCTCCTCCGAAGAAGTCTTCATCTGGGATGGTTTCAAGGGGACTCTCTTGGCTTTCTGAGTCTTACAGCTTTAGCTTCCGAAGCCATTTTCCCTTCAAAAGAAGGAAAGTCTCCGAAAGCCACCTTGCTTCGAAAACAAGCTTTCCCTTTTTCATCACTTGGACCATGTGAGAGGGTCCAAATGAGAAACCTCCCCTGACTCTTTCTTTCCTAACATTATTTACATAATGTGTGCTAGAGGGATTGTAATAACAATCTTTGGCCATGTGGTTTTGTAGACCACACATTATGCATGCAATGTTAATCTTCTGGGAATGTGAAGGCCATTGTTTCTTGGTCTTCTTGTCTTCAACAAAACTTTCTCCCTTTCCCTTTTGATCCTTTTGTTGGATAGGTGTGCTGGTACTACACACTTTTCCAGGTTCAAAAGTTCCCACCACCTAGAATCCAGCTGAGATGAACACACCTTTGTGCTTTGGGTCAATCTTTAGCTTTGATTTAGTCATTCACTTGGTAGTTTTTCTGGCTGCCTTAGCTCGGTTTCTTTTGGCTTTGGTGGTAAGAGGTTGGTCATCACTTGTAAGAGGGGTAGGGTCTACCTAGATCTTCGCTGTGATGGTCTCCACACTTGCATCACTCTTTGACTCATGAGAAGGTGGGTCAGCAGATAGGACCTCTTGCTTTTCAATACCACACCTTGGTTGTCTAATAGACTAATAAGAGTGTGGTGGAGCAATTTTATTGGTCCCTAACCCACCTTTGTTTTGATAACAAAGTTTTGAGTGAGAGAATGATGCAAGGAGGGCTTGGAAGTTTTGCTCTGAGATAGCATGCTTCCTAGCTTGAGCCTCAGCTATGACATGCTTGGCTTGACCCTCAGACAATTTGGATATTAAATCCTTTATTTGAGTCTTGTAGTTTGTGTGTTCATGTTTTAAAACAAACACAGTTTTCTCTAACTCTTCAATTTTTCTTTTATAGTCAGATTCAGCTCTTTTAAAGTTAGATTTTAAAATATTTAAAGACTCAATATCAGATTTAATCTCCATATTGTAGTCCTAATATAGTTTTACCTTAGCAATACAAGCTGGAGTATAGAGATGTTCATATACCTTGTTGTCATCTGTTCCAGCCATGAGTGCTTGAGCAGGAGTCACATCTTGTACCATAAAGCTCCAGTCAACTTCTTGAGCTACAGCTGCTGTTTCAGTTGACGACCCAGGGGCTTTAGGAGTAGAGGGTTGTGAGGAGGCATGAGAGTAACACTTGGTATCCTTGCATTCCCTGGAAAAATAACCAAGTTGGTTACAGTTGTAACACTTTGCCTTGGTTTTGTCAAACCCAAACTTGCTGCTAGCTGGGTTTTGAGGGAATCGCCTTCCAGTTCTCTTGAAAAACTTTTTTGCTTTGTAGGTAAGCAGAGCCATTTGTTGGACTATGTCCACGTACTCCACATCATCTAGGCTGAAGCACTCTAGATCATCAAAGCAAAACTGATGATCACTAGAGTGCCCATTTCTTGAGATAAAGGCACAGCTGTCCTAAAAAGAACCTGGCTGAGCCTGTTGAGACCTTGGTGTCTCAGAAAATGTGATGTAGGGTCCTGTTGAACAGGATGGCTACTGAGAGTAAGTCAGGTATTGCTGAGGTTGGTTGGGTCCTGAGCCTTCAACAACATTAAAGCATTGCTAGCAGGAAGCCTTGAGGGTCTGCTCATCGGATGGCCCATCTTTTTTTCCATCTCTACACACTATCCATCAAGAATGTCATATAGTTTAGCCATGGTGAGGGAGTTCAGATTCTCTGTCCTTTTGATAGAGACACAATAGAACGTCCACTCATTCGGGAGTGCACTCATGAACTTTCTTGAGAGATCTATCAAGTCAATGGTAACTCCCATACACTGAAGGGAAGCAATAAGATCCATGTACCTGAAGTATTATTGGCTGAGGGTCTCTCCAGAAATGTAGGTAAAATTCTCAAATTGTTGCTTGAGTGAATCTTTCTTGGAATCGTTGGAGTTAGAGTACATCTGTGACAGTGCATCAAATAGCTCTTTAGCTGACTTGCAATGCTCATACCCCACCATGATGGAGTTGGGTATAACAGTCATAAGGAGTCGTCATAGCATTGTTTTCTATGGCCATCTTCTTCCGGTCTTCATCGTAGTAGTTTTCAACAGCCTTCTAGATCATGGAACCATTTCCTCTAGGTGCAGCAACCTTGGGAATGTAAGGACCATTGACGATAGACAAGCACATTTTACCATCAAGGTATCTGATGAAACGTTCTATGCATCTACTCCATTGTTTAAAGTTTTCAGGGGTGATAATAGGTGCTTTAGTCATTGTCCCTATGTCAACTTCAGATTTCTGAATAAGGGCCATTTTAGAGTGTGGTGAAGGGAAGAGTGAAAACAAGTTGATTTGGATGGTAAGATCACACAATCAAGAGCCTAAAGAGCTTTGATACAAATTGCATGATCGATATATGTCACTAAGCACTTGGTTTTCTCTCAAACTCACTTGTACTCAGACGGTTATGATGAAGCAGAATCTCTCAAAGAGTTGATTATAATATACTAAGTAACTTAAGAACACAAAGAAATAATTTTCAAGGTACTTGTATATATTACTTCTCAACTCAAAGTTTACAAGACTATTACAAGCATGATACAAGAGTTACAATGAGAAACTATAAAGACTATCACCTACAGCTGGTTATACTTTGATACAAGCTGGAATCCTATAACTAAAGTAGATACTACAAAGCTATAGTTAATGTATCTTAGATATTGTCTTATCTAAGATATGGTAGTTATGACATGTCCATGACTTACCTTTTGTCACCAACTAATGTTAGCAAGTGTACTAACCAACAAAGGTGAACAATGGAATAAAGTATGGTCAACTATATGGCCTTTTAGGAAAACGCCATGCAGTATCAGAGGTCTACAACGGAGTGTCAGAGAACCATACTTATGTCCACCGGTCCATAGCAGCATCTTACGAAGGTTAATTGGCTTCGGAAGAACATGTCTTCTGAAGCCTTTTATACTTCGGAAGAGGCTGCTTCTTTTGTGGCTTGGGGACTTCTTCTTTGGAAGTAATTGTCTTTGAATTCTTCTAAGTCTTGAACTTTGAAAGAGAAGACTTTGTCTTTGGAAGTTGGAGCTTTTCCTTTGGAAGATGATCTTGCACTTTGTCTTCGGAAGAACGACATTTCCTTCGGAAGTCCACACTTAGCTTCTAAAGTCCTTTATAAGTTGCACCAAAAATAGTCTAAGCCTTTGGTTTTCGTTGCACCAGCCTTTCAAGATCCAACAAACAAGATGATTAATCAATTTCACAGGGATGTCGATTGAGCATTAATTTTAGATGGATAACATACTATAATAATTGACTGTAAGGCTTTTGATGAATGCTAAATATCGATCACCATTCCAACCGATAAAGGCGGCTTTGTTAAAATCATAAAAATCATCAAAGATCATAAATAGAAGGCACAAAAATTTACTTGATCCATTAATAAAGTTATAATTTCATAAACCTCATTGATACAACATCTCAAAATCAGAGAATTCAATCCTACATTTGACCTCTGTAACATACTACCACCTTCTTAAAGAAGAAAAAATTAGATTTTTGGAATGCCAACTTGTTGACCAAAGCTTGCCATATTCCATAATGTTGCAACTACATGTTTACAAGGCATTCCGGTAAGTTCCCATCTCCTGTAGGTGCATGTCTTACGAGAGACGTCAACCACACATTGATCATGAAATGGTCCAGCAACCTGAAACTGCTCACCCCCATTCCAAGTCACATTGTACTTTATAGCATCTTTCTTGATATTTTCACATAACTTTCTTGCAATAGGTGTTGGTGGACCATCAGTTTATCAATCACTTGTAGTACATTGACAATTCTTCTCATTAAATACTCCCTAATGTACTCTAGTGCAGTGATGATTGTCTTATCTCAACCATCCAGTAATTTAGAGTTAAATATTTCACACATGTTATTTAGTAGCACATCAGAAAGTGCTCTTCTTGTGGAATCAATAACATAAATAATAAACGGTTTACTTATCACATCAGAATAAAGCAACAATATATACATGAAAAATGAGATCTAGACCAGTGTTTACGGTTGATTTTTGATAACCATTAATATGCTTCTTAATTTTTTCAACTCATCCATGCTTCTTTCAAATTTTACAATAGTTGTACATGTTGCAAGCTTCTATAATATGTCTTTATATGCCTTACCCTTGAAATATAGCTTCATGTTCTCATGAATGTGCCTTACACAAAACCTATGCTCAGCTCTTGAAAATACTTGTTGAAATGGCTTGACATAGACCCTAAGTTAACATAAACCAGATTACACATAATATATAAATTAGCTAAAAGATATGTAACATACATAAAGTAAAGTTTTAACTTTTGCCTATCAGATATAAAAGTGAAGTTTGAATTGATGTCAAGATTCAAGTCATCCCTAAGATACTCCAAAAACCACTTCCATGAATCTATGTTTTTTGTTTCAACAATAGCATATGCAAGGGGGTATATACCATTATTAGGGTCTACACCAACAGCTGTTAGAACTTAACCCAGATATGATCCCTTCATGAAAGCACCATCAAGCCCAAGGAAGTCTCTCCCAATAGCTTTGAACCCCTCTTTAAGTGGACCTAAACATATATATATATTCTCTTAAATTTTCTAGTTGTACATGTTGGATCTGGGGCTAATTCAACATCTAACTTTACAATAGTCCCAGGGTTTCTCCTCACGAGTTCCCTAACATAATCTCTGAGCAATCCATATTGTGAGTTGAAATCTCCATAAAGTTGTGCTACTTTGGTTTTGGACCTGTATGCTTGAATCCTTGACATTTCACCTTCAAATTTTCTTTGATATTTTTCTTGAACTGCTTTTATAGGGATGGAAGGATTTTCCTCAATTTTATCCATCAAGTGTTTGGCTATAAAAGTGGATGTACAGGCAGCTATTTTTCTAGTTTGAAGACATTTATGGGTAGAAATATATGTCTTCACCATCCATGAGTCTGAAATTTTATCTTTTGATACTAACAAACTCCAAGGGCATAAAAACTTGTTAGGATTTGTCTTTCTCCCCTACCTTTATTTTTATAATTTCAGGCCCTCCATCTTTCATAGATGTTTCAGATCCATTTGTTGGTATTTCACTTTCCTTAGCAAGCTCACTTTCTCCGTACCACCTTTAATTGTTTTCTACTTTTAACCGTATGTTGCTTTAAAAAGGCTTTTACCCCACTCTTATTATAAAACATTAACCCCACAAATAATTTTTATCATCACCACTAGCCTTTTGAATATATTTCAAGCTTTTTTTCCTTATACTCCCAATGTTGTCATCAGACTCACATTCACTATCAAAATCATCATTTTTTATTACCTCCAACACATCAGCTTCATTTACATCACCATGTACTTCATCTTCAACATCAACATTTAACTTGTAGGACAACATGTAGCTTCTATGTCGTCTACCTCATCATCTACATCAAATTCACTTTCATCTTCAGTACCAAGTACATTAAATTCACTTTCATTATCATTTTCTTCTTCGTTTTGACTATATTCCACAAAACATCAAATTCTCTAACACCCCTTTAACACATGATCTGTGATTTTTGCAATATCTTTATCATTATACAAACTCACAATTCCAATTGAAAATCACCATCGGGTAATAGCCATATGTAATTTCTCGAATCAAAACCTATCTCTTTTCTAATCTCTTCTAATTCTTCCATATAAAATCTATTTCTATTAAAGAAATCCACCACAATTAAATGTCCATTTTCATACCTACAATCTGGGATGTTAGGGACCGAGTACTGGATAGAGTACTAAGTGATCTGCATGTATACCAACTCAAATAGTGTGGAATCCTATTTGATTGGCGATCCAATCAGTGAGAACGTTAACCTAATCGATAAAAGAGTAAACTAAACGTTAATAATGAGTAGGAATCGATCAAGAACCATCTATGAACTTGGACTGGCTTTCTTGGACGTTCTGGATGGCTAGGGTACGAGTAGGATTCGAATTCTTCAAAGTGTAATTTTTTTTCACAAATTAAGTGGTATTTATAGGTTAGAGTTAGTCAATCGTACGACTGGACCATTAGCATGGTTCAGTCGTGCGATTAAAGCATGTGACTGAGTCAATCACACGACTGAGGGTTCAGTCGTGTGACTAAGTCATCTGTATGTCTTAGTCGTATGACTGATCCAGTCTCCTGGTTCAGTCGTGCGACTTGTCCATTAACATGAAGTATTCATGCGTATGGTCCATTAGCATGGCCCATTCGAATGAAGACTTCATACGACTAAGTTTGAATGTGTTTCTCAATCATTACTTGACTAAGATCTATTCAAACAACCACAAACCTATATAGTTGGTTCAATATGCGTTAATAAATAATAAACATTAAAACATACACTAAAACATTAAACATTAAGATCAACAACTACATATTATGTTTCATTCATCTCATTGTTTCATTACATTTAAGACATGACAGACATATTACATTTGATGGGTTTGTAAGAAGACAAAATCAAAGTTTAACCTCTTAAACTTTCAGAAAAACGCAGCGGAAATATATTTAGAATCATGATTATAAAACTGAAATTTCATGTTCTTATGGTGACATATATATGTTTAAAACAAACCCAAAATCAAAGGATCATTATATGTGAATAAGCAAGCTATAAAACCTCTGTAAATGTACATAAAATCACAGTTACAATGAGCTGTGAAAAAGTACCTTTCAACAGCTTAAAATCAACCAAGAAAGGGATGTAGGATGCTCAAAATTCAGCCAAGGCTCCAAGGAAAGGACCCCTCAAGCTTGTATACCCCAAGCTAACTTGCAAACACCTCTTCTTGCTAGGAAGATGAACACCAAAATGACTCCAATACCTCTCCAAAGGCAGCTGGAACCCGAGAGCTTGAGAGAGAGATGGGAGCTTCTAATTTTTGATTTGCATGTGGAAAGAGATGGGATGGTAGAGTGTTGGACTAGTAATCAATTTTGTAGTTACAAGAAGGTAAAAGAACATCTCATAGGAGAGGGGGGCGGCCGAAAAAGGGCTCTAAGATAAGAGTTTTTCCCCCCAAAACCTTATCAAATAATTTTTATAAACTAGTCCCTTATAAGTTGTACAATTAACTTTTAATTGTATAACTTATACACTCTTTTATTGTTTAATGTTATCTAACTAACTTAAATAACACTAACTAATATTCTTGAACAAAATATCCTAATAAGTTGTTCCATCTCATATGCAACTTATTTAGAAAACCCATTTTCTAAATTTGGTGTTATTATTTAATTGCATGATCATATCATCAATTGAATAATTGCCGGTGATTGCAAAGCTTGTTATTGGGTATAACCCGACTTGGATCATGACATACTAACCGCATCAATGTTCTATGTGTCTTGAGCATATAGAATCCAACAATCTTCCACTTGCACAAGATTCATAGAAGATTGATGCAAGCAGTAAATACCGCCTAACAACGGTTTACTACCCTTAATACGCAGGACTTATAGCCATTCAATAACATCATCCCATTCAAGTTTCCTACTTGAAATGATTTAGGTGAATTAATCATCTATCCTTTTGTTACAGATGTCATGTTAAATCCAAGGACACAGAGTGATCATTCTTTGTTGATTTAACTTATTCAGGACTTAGACATCTAACTCTCAACGAATAAGAGGAACAAATCTCATCTTGACTACATGCGTTTCTCATAATCACCTTGTGTCACACCTGAACATAGTCTCATGTAATGTCCATTATTTCAGAACAGCAGATAACCAGATCAAGGTATGACACTTGGTGAATATCAAAACCCAATATGTATCTAGGTCTGAGGATACCAAATGATATTCGCCTTTACTCAAATTTACTTATGATCAATCAATAAGATTCCATGTAGTAAAATTTGAGATGCGGGTTAGTCCAATATTTGTATCCCACAAATATCTATGAACCTTGGTAGCAACCCATTGCTCTATATTCATCCTTATGAATATCAACCATCCAAGTTCATAATAATCTTACCCTCACACTTGTTCCCACAAGTCTGAACGACTACGGACATTTAGAGTAAACAATTTACTCATGGATTAAACATGCTAAATTGGAATATTAATTGAAACATTATAACCAAATAAAAGGTTCCACATATCCAAATACAAAATTACAGATCAAATCCAATCACTAGAATATCAAAGTCCCATGGCACAAGTATGACCTTCATACTTTGCCTTTTCAAGGAGCTTCGTGAGAGGATCCGCAATGTTTTGATCCGTGTGAACTTTGCGAATACATATATTTCCCTTTTCAACTTCATCTCGTATGTAGTTGAATCTCCGCTCAATGTGCCTAGTATTTTGATGAGCACGAGGTTCCTTGATTTGGGCAATCGCACCCTCGTTATCACAAAAGATCTCTAGGGGGTCCTGAATGGAAGGGACAACCCATAGATCGGCAATGAATTTCTTCAACCATGCAGCTTCCTGAGCTGCCAATGAGGCGGCGACGTATTCTGATTCTGTAGTTGATAGATTCACCACATCCTGTTTGGAGCTCTTCTAAGAGACCGCTCCTCCATTCAGAATGAAAATATATCCCGATTGTGACCATGAATCATCACGATCAGTTTGGAAACTCGCATCCGTGTAACCTTTTACAACGAGTTCCTCATCACCAGATCCATAGATTAGGAACATATCTTTTGTCCTCCTTAGGTACTTAAGTATGTTCTTAACAGCCATCCAATGACTGTTTCTGGATTTTGCTGGTATCGGCTTGTCATGCTTAAGGCGCATGACACGTCCGGTCGAGTGCATATCATTGCATACATGATGGATCCAATAGAAGATGCGTATGGATTGCCTTCACTTTATCTTGCTCATCCTTTGAGCTAGCACATTGAGTCGTACTCAATATCATTCCTCTTTGAATAGGTACCGTACCTTTCTTAGAATTCTCCATCTTGAACCTTTTCAAGATTTTATCAATGTATGCACTTTGATTTAAACCAATCAACCACCTTGATCTATCCCTATAGATCCTTATTCCCAGAATATTGGCGGCTTCACCAAGATTGTTGATGGAAAAACAACTTCCAAGCCAGGTTTTTACACCTTCCAAGGTTGGAATGTCATTTCCAAATAGTAGTATGTCATTTCCAATAGTAGTATGTCATCAACATACAATACTAGGAAAGTGATGATGCTCCCACTAGCTTTCTTATATACACAAGCTTCATCAGCGTTCTTGATGAATCCGAATTTAATTATTTCTTCATCAAAACGGTGATTCCAACTTCTCGATGCTTGTTTCAATCCATAGATTGATTTCTTTAACTTGCATACTTTATCAGGATGTTTTGGATTGACAAAACCTTCAGGCTGAACCATATAGACATCTTCCTCAAGATATCCATTTAGGAAAGCGGTTTTGACATCCATTTGCAAAATATCATAATCATAATGAGTAGCTATGGCAAACAATATCCTTATAGACTTTAGCATCGCAACAGGTGAGAAGGTTTCATCATAATCAACCCCTTGAGTTTGAGTGAAACCCTTTGCTACAAGTCTAGCCTTATAAGTATCCAAGTTTCCATGCATATCAGTTTTCTTCTTCAAAACCCACTTGCTTCCAACTACTTTGGAGTTAAGAGGTGGTACAACCAAGTCCCATACTTGATTGTCATGCATGGATTGCATCTCAACGCTCATGGCCTCGAGCCATTTGTCACAATCCGAATTGGACACTGCATCATGGTATGTGGTTGGTTCATCTTAATCTATCACATAGCATCCATCCATGAAAATCTGTATCTTTCAGGTGGATTACTAGTTCTACCACTTCTGCGAACGTTTTGTGTGTATTGATCAACCACTTGATCATTTTCAACATCCTCATGTTGAGTGCTAGTTTCAACCAAACGTGCATCGGGTTGTGGTTCTTGATCCTCCTCAAGATCCACTGTTCTACTGCTAGTTCCTTCCATAAGGAACTTTGCTTCTAAGAACTCACCCTTTCTGACAACAAACACCTTTTGTTCCAGTGGATCATAGAAATAATATCCCATAGAATCTCTAGGATATCCAACAAAGATGCACTTGGTGGATCGAACTTCCAATTTGTTTGGGGTGGGAGTCTTAACATAAGCCTCACAACCCCAGACCCTTAAATATAATAGGGATGGAACACTTCCATGCCATATTTCAAAGGGTGTCCTTTCCACCCTTTAGGTTGGGGCCATATTTAGAATACGGGCCGTGGAGAGCAAAGCAAAACCCCAAAATGATAGAGGTAATGTGCTTCTAGCCATCATAGATCGGACCATATCCAATAAGGTTCGATTCCTCCTCTCAGACACACCATTATGTTGTGGTGTTCCAGGTGGAGTGAGTTGTGAGACAATCCCACAATTCCTAAGATGATCTTGAAAAGCATCACTTAGGTATCACCTCCTCTATCGGTGCGGAGAACTTTAATCTACTTGTTGAGTTGATTTTGTACTTAATTTTGAAAGATCTTGAACATTTCAAAACCTTCATCTTTGTGACTTAACAGGTACACATACCCATAGCGACTATAATCGGCGGTAAAGGTAATGAAGTATCTTTCACCATTCCTAGTCATTGGCTTAAAAGGACCACATACATCCGAATGTATGATTCCTAACAAATCTTTTGCCCTTTCGTTAGTCCCACTAAAGGGTGCCTTAGTCATTTTACCTTGTAAACAAGATTCACATACATCAAATGAATCACATTCATTTGTTTTTAAAAGACCATTCTTTTGAAGTGTTTGTATACGTTTCTTCTTTATATGACCAAGACGATAATGCCAAAGATAGGTATCACTCAAATCTAACTTGGGTTTCTTGGTGCTAGTTTGGTACAATGAACTATTTAAAGTATTTTCATGAACCAATTCATAAATACCATTAATGGTAATCGCTTTAAAGTAGAACATATCATTTAAAGAAACATGAATATCTTTTTCAACAAATGATAATACATATCCAAATTGTTTTAATAGGGCTACAGAAATAATATTCCTAGTCAAACTAGGAGCATACAAAACATTATTCAAAATTACTTCCAAACCATTTGGAAGTTTCAAGATGTAGTCACCACGGGCTTCAACTTGAACTTTTGCCCCATTGCCCATGTAGAGGCTAACATCCCCTTTCTTGAAGTCACTACTTCTTTTGAACCCCTGCAACAAATTGCAAATGTGAGTTCCACATCCGGTATCTAATACCCATGTGTTAGAGGATGTCATGTTTAAATCAATATGGATCATGTATATTGTACCTGAGGTTTGCCCAGCATCCCTCTTTGCTTTCAACTCTTGGAGATGGACAGGACAATTTCTTGCCCAATGTCCAATCTCCCCACACTTGAAGCATGGGTCATTAGTAGTAACCTTTTGCTTCTTCTCCTGTGGTTTGGGTGGCACCCTTACAACCCCTTTCCCTTTTCTCCATACGGGTCCCTTGCCCTTGGAAACCTTTGCCTTGGGTGTGGGATGAGGCCTTTTCTTGTTCTCACCTTCATTGATGGTGAGAACGGGTAAAACCCTTTTACCCATGGCCGCCTCGGCCGCTTTGAGCATTGAGTGAAGCTCACCAATGCTTTTGTCCCAAGCATTCATGTTATAGTTCAACACGAATGTCTCGAACTTCTTGGTAAGGCCATTGAGGATCAAATCTGTGGCCAATTCCTTCGAGACAGGACAATTAAGCCTTTCGAGGCAGTCAATGTGGCTTTTCATCTTAAGTACATAAGATGAAACCGATTGGTTGTCGTCCATACGACATGCATGGAGTGCTCGAACCGTTTCGAAGCGCTCAACCCTCGCTTGCTGTTGGAACGTTTCCTTCAGCTGGGTTATCATGTCATAAGCTCCGTGATGTTCATACTCCTTTTGGAGATCCAGAGTCATGCTCGCCAGCATGAGACAAGACACTTGGATGGAGTCCTCAGTGTACTTCAGCCAATCGTTATAGGCCTCCTCATCATCCTCAGTAGGTTGATCGGGGATAGGGTCGTCTAAAATATATGATCGTCTCTCTTGCTTGAGAATGATTTTCAAGTTTCGATACCAATCAATGAAATTGTTATGATTTAGACGTTCCTTTTGGAGAATCGCTCGTAATGATTGGGCGGACACGGATGAATTTTCATTGCTATCATGGTTATTGGAGGCCATCTACAAAATTTTAACAAAGACCAATTTTAGTATTTTCAATATTGTTATTTTAATATAAGTACCTTTTATGGCCATTTTAAATTAAAATCTAGAATCCAACATTACATTTAAATTATGGTTAGGTGACCTTTATCCCACGATTTAAATTAATAAGGTGGTCAACGATTGACGATTGCAACCATTTGCAACTTCTAGAGATATGGGATCGACTTGAAACATCATATGTAAAGTCGGCATGTTAATCCCATCAACACCATTTGAAAACCACATCGCAGGTGATCCATTTGACATGGTTTGCAAATCAAGACACCCTACTTACACCCACATGTGAGTTTACCAACATAAGTGGTTAGGTGACCTTTATCCCACCAATGTGGTATCCCCACCGTAAGTCACAAGTTCCCTCTAAATGGTTAGGTGACCTTTATCCCATTAAGAGTTTCCAAATGACTCAAGTGTTGTGCAAAAGGATGGTGTTAAACTTGTTGGTAAAAAATTTAAAGTTTTCATTAATTCTAGACTTTGAAAACTCTATGTACCTTGTAATTGCATGCTTACAAATACTTGGTACTCTATGGTTCTTTTAATAAAACCATTTTATTATGAAATCATTAATCCTTTTAATAACCATTTATTAACACTTAATGATAAGAACCATTTTTATATTAGCTTGTTAAGATCATTTTATTAAGATTGTATATCATATCCAATATCACACAATCATTCACAAAATCACAATCAAACAACATAATATAAACAACCACATGTGCATAACCATAGCTACTATTGTGACCACACTTGTTTGCCATCACAAGTGTGGTCATTAGGTCTTTGCTAAGGGTTTCCAAAAAACACAAAATAGAGACTACAATGGATCTCCCACTTGATGTCGCATCTGTATGCTTCAAGTCCACTTTGTGTCTACCTTTTGTGCTTCCTTCCCGAGCATCTTCTTTTACAAAATATATATCCTAATACATATTTTCTAGTAAAAGAAAAATACTCCTAATCTATTATTACATCCCAATAATAAATAGATAAATTACAAGCACAAAACTTTACAACCCAACTGAATGAATATAATCAATTAAATACATTCTTTCAAACCAAACAACACAAGGTCTAAGCTAGGTTATGCACTATCACATGAACAATAACAAACATCATACAATAAACAAAATAAACCCCATCAAACCCCAAATTTTCAGCCAACATAAACTGAAAGTTAGGGTTTGTTTGTCCACACAAACAACAACCAAACATATCAACCAATTGACATTCCTATCTTTCAAAGTTTAATCATAAGCATGAAGATGTAACTTTGAAAGACATGGGGTTTATTAAATCAACCAAAACAGCCTCTAATGAGTGAATAAACATCCTTTAAAACCGGTTTTTAAATGACAAGAACAAGCAATCTATCCACATAACCGGCTCTTGATACCATTGATGGGGTAAGAAGATAAATCAAAGTTTAACCTCTTAACTGTCAGAAAAACGCAGCGGAAATATATTTAGAATCGTGATTATAAAACTGAAATTTCATGTTCTTATGGTGACATATATATGTTTAAAACAAACCCAAAATCAAAGGATCATTATATGTGAATAAGCAAGCTATAAAACATATGTAAATGTACATAAAATTACAGCTACAATGAGCTGTGAAAAACTACCTTTCAACAGCTTAAAATCGACCAAGAAAGGGATGTAGGATGCTCAAAATTCGGCCAAGGCTCCAAGGAAAGGACCCATCAAGCTTGTATACCCCAAGCTAACTTGCAAACACCTCTTCTTGATAGGGAGATGAACACCAAAATGACTCCAATACCTCTCCAAAGGCTGCTGGAACCCGAGAGCTTGAGAGAGAGATGGGAGCTTCTAATTTTTGATTTGCATGTGTGAAAGAGATGGGATGGTAGAGTGTTGGACTAGTAATCAAGTTTTTAGTTTACAAGAAGGTAAAAGAACATCTCATAGGAGAGGGGGGCGGCCGAAAAAGGGCTCTAAGATAGAGTTTTTCCCCCCAAAACCTTATCAAATAATTTTTATAAACTAGTCCCTTATAAGTTGTACAATTAAATTTAATTGTATAACTTATACACTCTTTTTTATTTAATGTTATCTAACTAACTTAAATAACACTAAGTAATATTCTTGAACAAAATATCCTAATAAGTTGTTCCATCTCATATGCACTTATTTAGAAAACCCATTTTCTAAATTTGGTGTTATTATTTAATTGCATGATCATATCATCAATTGAATAATTGTCGGTGATTGCAAAGCTTGTTATTGGGTATAACCCGACTTGGATCATGACATACTAACCGCATCAATGTTCTATGTGTCTTGGGCATATAGAATCCAACAACATTAAGATCATAAACTAGGTACATATTGATCAATAAACTCCCCCTTGGACCTAGTTTCCTTCATTGTCTAGCATCCTTCATTAGCTCGTTAAACTTCTTATGCCTCTCCTCGACTGTGACTCCAGCATGTACCTCGAATGTAAAGCAGAGTCTTATCACGTTCTAAAATTGGAGGGCCTGCACAATATCTTGCGGATCATAGAATAATGGCCACCTGTATAAAGTATAAACATCACTAGCTGACAGGTTGGTTAGCCATATTGGGTCAAATACCTGGATGGTCTCCATTTGGCGCTCTTTTTGTAATACTATGACTGCTTCTCCTATTCTCTAGTCATAATACCACCACTTGAAGTGGGGAGTGAAGTCCTATGGCATTTCCCTCATGGGGATCTTTGACATAGTACATGGAGGACCCCACTTCAGCACCACTTGGGTTTCCCAGTCCTTGGGTCTACCTCTGACCTCCGAATGTACCTTGTAGGTTGTTAAGGCTTGAAATTAACCCATCGTGTGTGGTATTCTTTCTTCAGCACACCTTCAAACCAGCCTAATATCCTCCTGGGCTCAGCATACAACAGGTTCAGGCATGCCAACTAGTTTAGCTCAAAACCAGGGAGAGTCTTCGGATCATGTAGAAATCTGAAGTACTCGATTCCCTTCTCCCTTTTCACAGCATATACATTAAGATCCTCAAAGTAAGCCCACGCTATAATCTTGCCAGAAACCTTTAGATGCTTCTTTACTTTGTAGAGCTTGGCGTAGGCACTCTGCTTTGGCATTGTGCATTGGGCACGGATATCTGCAAAAAAGCCGCCCATTCAGTCTTTTTGTTCTCAACATCGGCGTCAGAGGCTTGGTCTTGGCTTTCTGATTTCTTGGCTTCCCTCTCCATCGTATCCAATTAACATGCATATCACTGTCGAGTGTATCTCCAAAATTAGGAACCACATTTCACTCTTGATCAGTTGTGTTGTGATGTCTTCAATCTCTATCTCATCAACATCGTTGAGCTCGTCATCACTAGCAACATCGATGGTAGGTGCATCCTTAACCAATTCATCCGGGTTTAACCGGAACATTTGCAAGTTGCTCATCATTGAGGTTGTGAATAATTTATCCTTCTTCGGGAGTATAGCTTACTGACCTCCTGACAATCCCTTGCAGATCAAGTATCATTGTGAGTTGAGATTTGATCTGCTGAAGGGGAGCAACATCGTATTCATCTCGCTGATATTGTGGATCTACTTGATTTAAAACATGTAACACATCATTCATTGGTACATAATCAAGACAGTAAACATTAAATATATACATAAACATTCATGCACATAAGTTTAATAAAATATTCAATTACACATGATTTAAATTACATAAAACATCTATGCATTACGTTTGTCCTGAATCATGTGTTCCTCTGCTGTCGGGGCTGATGTCGAGGCACCCTAATCTTGATTCTTTTTGGTCCGCCTCTCACTAGCTTCTTGGGCACCCGATGCAGATGGATCTCCTCCTTTGTCATCATCTCCTCCATCCTCTGTGGCATCCTCATCCTCTTCATAATCTTCTCTGATCTTCAGAGGCTCTTCTTTGGATCCCTTAAGCTTGAGCATGATTGATCTGTTAGATGACTCCAACTCTTCAATCTTCTTCGCTGATTTGGCTTTATGCTCTTTGAATTGGGCGATCTCCTTTGCCTGTTGAGAGATCTGCTGTGATTGTGCAGCAGTTAGCTCCATCAGCTGTCGTAGTTGTGCAGTCTTCTCGTCGTCAGTAGCTAATAGCTTCAGCACCATACGATTTAGTGTCGACAACTATTCCTCTATCCCACTTGGAGGTAAAGGTGATCCAGTGGTGAATGTGGTATGGGATGAGGGTCCGGCTTGGTGCCTGGTGGTGGTGGAAGTGGTGTATATGGGTGGTGGTATATGCATGGGTGGTGATGGGTAAGCTGTTATATTAGTGGAAGTAGTGTAGATAGGTGGCGGAGTGGTTGAGGTAGTGATGGTGGGTGAGGTGATAGTAGTGGTGCTGGTAGTTGTAGTTGTGGTGGTGGGTGGAATGGTAGCTGTGGTGATGGGTGGAGTGGTGGTAGTGGTGGCTGTGGTGGTGGTAGTAATGAATGTCATCCTCCTCCTCTTAGACATCATCCCATGTGGCTGAGCCATCATTTTTCCCTTGGGATGCTGCTGGGCTGATCAGGTGTGTAACTAGGATCTGTCGCAGTCTCCCCAGACTCACTAGGGTGTCCTCCAACCTCCCGAATACCTCAGTCGGTGGCAACCACCCTGCTTCCCAGTGTCCTGGTCAGTGGCTCCTCATCACTCTCCTTCTCCTCATCAGGGGGGAAAAATCCTAATGGAAACTGGTGGTGGTGGCATCTCCGTGAGTGGGTGGTGTAGGTGTAGCATGTGCAGTGGTAGCCCTAGAAGCAGCGGGGCCAGAGTCTCTACCCGTGCCATGGTCATCATTATCGGAGTCATCAGATGGAAGAGCAATCTGCTTAACATCTGAGTCACTCTCCTCGTGGCACCACTTACGCCCTGCCAGCGCCATGTAATCCTCTCGGGCCATGTGCCCGAACAGTCTCCTCACAGGGGTTTGACTTGCTTTTCCCTGTAGACCTTCATTCTCCCGAGAGTTGTGTCATCCATAATCTCGAGAGATACTGCATCGTGGCTCTCCTTGGTAGCGAAGGAAGCTTCTCATCTATAATCATCTGTAAGAATCTTGGGTACATACAGAAGCCTTCCTTTCCTTTGGCCTCAAGGTTCTTAATCAGGTATGCAAATATCATGTTGGAGAAGCTGAAGGGGTGATTCAGCACCAGTGCCATGTAAGCATTCTGGATTTGGTCAGATAAGTCATCAAATCCACTCCTTCTTGATGCAATGCACTTGAGGATGATGTGTGCTAAGTACTTGAACTAGGGACATAGGTTGCTTTTGTTTAGCACACCTGCATTGATGTCCCCAAAGTACTTCATCCTGAGAAAACATCCTCTCACAGTAAGCAAGTGTAACCTGGTTGGGTGAGCACCATCATCACCCAGGTCGAATACACGTCGAAGGTCCACCGCTGTCACCTCTATCTCTTGCCCAAAGATGGTGCTCCGAATGCAGTAGGGCTCATTAGATTGGTCAACCGATGCCCCCTCCAGAAGGCCTGCTGTATAGACCTATAGGGAGTGCATGGTGTAGATATTGCTCTGTGTATCCTCGATCTCTTGAGAAAAAGCAATGATGCCAGCAAACTCCGAAGCGTTTCGAGTGGTGGTGTCCAAATGAGCACAAATATTGTGCTTGGTGTTGATGGTTCACCGATCTGCCATAAATCTATAACACAAGACACATATAGATCAGATCAGCACATAACAGAAAGCAATTCACTCTAAACTGTTTGCGATCAGTCTGGTTCAACTGTGCAATTGAACCATAGGATTGAGTTCAGTCGGTTGACTTATCATGCGATTAAGTTCAATCGGGCGACTGATTCAGCGACCGAGTTCAGTCGGGTGACTAAGCCAGCGACTGAGTTCAGTCGGGTGATTGAGCCTATGATTGGGTTCAATCGGGCGACTGAGCTCATACGCCTTGTTTAATTGGCCGACTGAGTCATTCGCCCAGCTCAGTCGTGCAATTGAAGTTCATCAGGTGACCAATCGCATGACAAGCTGTCTATTTGATTGAAATTCAAATTTTTAGCAAATCTTAATATTAGACATCGTGGTTTGGCTCATTAGACTCGCAATCACCCTACTTAGCACCTAATAACCTTGATTTCAACATTTAACTTAGTTTTATTAGTTTATTAATCCTACTAAGTCTCGGTTCTATGTTAGGCCAGAAATCAGTCAATTAGGTCACAAATCAAATTCCATTTGAGTAGATTGCACTACATTGTACCTGTATAAACACTATGGATCGTCAGAATACAACAATTTGAAGTCTAGCAAGGTCAGAAGAAAATCGGGCAGAGTAACGGCACTATAGGCGATTTTAGGGCGAATGAGGAGTGTTGAGTATATGCGATCGACTATAGCCCTGTTTATACTGAATCTGGTTTCAATCGGGCGACTGGATCCATTCGCTCTATTCATTCGGGCAATTGGATCTCAGTCGTGCGATTGGTTCAGTCGATCACGTTCAGTCGGCCGACTGGGTTTCAGTCGGGCGACTGACTCATTCGGACAACTCCATTTAGGCGACTAGCTCAATCTCGTAAGCCATTCGTGTGAATGGTTCATACTCATGCTCCATTTGGTTGTCTAGTGCATAAGTATGGTCCAATCGTACGACTGGTCCATACTCATGGTCCAGTCGTGCGAATGGATCATACTCATGATTTTGACTTTATTACCATTTGACATTTAACCCCTTTTAAATTTTGATTAAACATTTTGAGCATTCGATCATCTCAAACATGATCATTTTAGCTTTGAAAACTTTTGATCACCTCAGTCGTGATCCTTTTAAACAAAACACATTTTGTCACCTTAGACGTGACCCATTTAACATTGAAAACCTGTTTGGTCACCTCAGACGTGACCCTTTTAAGTAATTAATCCCAGATTGAATTCCATGACATAGTCTGACATATAACACTAAATTGACTGAAAGTTAAAACAAGACAAAAAAGCTAACATTAAAAGACAAAACTAAAATGTTTTTGTGATTTTGTGTGAGGTGGAAATATTAAGATAGAAATCCAACAGATTTATTTCTTGAATAGGCAGCTTCAAGTTATTTTGACCATAGTGGAACGATTCATTATGGAATCATACAGGTAATCAACTCATTCAGGACGTATTACCAAAATCATTTGATGCTAGATTCTTGTTTTCGTCGAGAGTCATTAGCAAATTTAGGAAATCATACTAGTACTATAAGACGCACACATTGATTTGGACTTTCAAGAATTTCAGCCATGATGATTATCAGTATACTTGTCCATTTAAATCCATACACAGACTTTTGACACAGATTGGTGATACATAAAGTTAAATTATTTCAACAAGCATTTGTGGATCCCATGCTTATATGGTAATGAACATTCCTCAGGAGATTTTTGAGTGGTCTGTGGGTATTTTGACAAGACGAGACTATTCTTAGAGCTTTCAAAGAGAAGCCACAGGTCAGTGTGACCGCGCAGCAGAGAGGCAGCAAACAACAATGAATTCTAGAATATATAGGTTATGCTTATCCTTAGGTCAGTGCCACCGCACAGTAGAGAGGCACATAATCTATCTTCTTGTTTGAGCAATTTTTATTCTTTTTGCACAGATCACACGAATAACATAGGTTATTAGTTTGATTGCTTTTTGCATTTTTCATCATGTGCTTTGCTCATATTTTGGTCATTCGCACACATTTGTGGCGTTTATTTTACTCGTCACCCCTTATTGGAACTCTGTTGATCGTGTTAACCAAGGATAAGATGATAACCCACAGCTTGTTGAACAGCTTAGTTTGATCTTCAGAACACCAACGAGGTCTACTTATCTATTGTGTTGAATCTACCGACACATCATCTAATGGTCTAGCAACCTCTAGGTCTACTTTCTCCGTGTTACCTTAGTAGCAGCTAGTTTTACTATCATTTTTCCTTTTATATTGCTCAGACTTCTCAGACTTATACTTGGAATTTCGCATCTAATTCAATTTAATCTTTTAAAGTCCCAAATGTTTTGTTCCTGTGTACTATCATTTTCCATAGTCGTTGAATCCATTTCACAGATCCGATCTCATTTCTATCAGTTTGCCTGTCCTCCTCCCTCGTTTTTTTAATACTAACTTAACCTATTCTCCCCCTAAAATTCTAAAACCGTAAACGATTTGGGTTTTTTAGGATTTTCATAGGCGAAGAAATAAAAGGAACACAAAATTAAATGAATAAAATAAACTAAAATAAAAGAAAAAAGGACTTGACGCATCGGACTAAACATGTTCATCTTCTGGAATTACATCACTTTTCTTTTTAACGCCGTTGACCTCTAACAGATATAAAAAACATGGTTTATCAAAGGCTTTTGTGTAGAGGTCAGCGCGTTGGAAATCCGTATTTATTTTAACAACATCGATTAGATTATTTTCAAAACAATCACGTATAAAGTGATATTTAATGCTGATGTGTTTGGCCTTAGGATGTTGGACAGGATTTTTAGTAACGACTATTGCAGCAGAATTATCAATAAATATAGGGGTGTTAGAAATTTCAAACCGTAGTCCCACATCTGTTGTTGAATCCAGATGATTTGAGAATAGCAGCTTGCCACAGCAACATATTTAGCTTCACAAGTTGACAACGCAACTGATGTCTGCTTCTTACACTGCCACGTGACTAATCATCTCCCAAAGAATTGACAACCTGTTGAGGTGGATTTGTAGTTCATCTTGCAGCCGCCATAATCCGAGTCACTGTACGCAGTAAGCTCAAAATCATCATCATGAGGATACCACAACCCAAATGTTAGTGTACCCTTCAAATAACGAAATATCCTTTTGACCCCTATAAGATGGTTAACTTTGGGTTTCGCCTGATATCTTGAACAAAGACATGTCGCGTACATGATATCAGGTCGTGAGGCAGTGACGTACATGAGGGATCCAATCATTCCTCGGTACATGGTGGCATCAACCAGATCACCATTCTCGTCGGTAATACATCATGGTTTCTAGCAAGTGGAGTCCCAGCTGCGGAAGTATTCTCCATGTTGAACCGACTGAGAATATCCCCTACATACCTGGTCTAATGTAGAAATATCCCATTTGGTGTTTGATCCACCTGTAACCCGAGAAAGAACTGCATCTCTCCCATGGCACTCATTTCAAAATCTGCCTTCATTAGTTCTTGGAACCGAAGATTATTTCATCAACATAAATCTAAACAAGTAGCAGATCACCATCCTTTTCTTTGATGAACAGTGTACAGTCAATTACACCTCTGCAAAATTCGTGTTTCACAAGGTGAGTTGAGAGTTTTTCATACCAAGCTCTCGGGGCTTGATGAAGCCCGTAGAGAGCCTTATCCAGTTTGTAAACTCTGTCCCGGTGATATGGATCCTCAAATCCTTCGGGTTGACTGACATACACTGTTTCCCGGATTTCACCATGAAGAAATGCACTTTTTACATCCAGTTGATAGACTTTAATCTTCATGTAAGAGGCATAGGCTAGGAAGATACGGATGGCTTCCATTCTCTCCACATGTGCAAATACTTCATTGTAATCAATTCCCTCGACTTGTCGAAATCCTTGAACTACAACTCGAGCTTTGTTCCTGTTTATGACTCCTTGGTCATCTTTCTTACATTTCAAGACCCACTTGGTGCCAATGACCTTAGCACCTTTAGGTCTATCTACCAGTGTCCATACACCTAACTTCTTGAACTGAAGAAGTTCTTCTTGCATGGCACCCACCCATGCCTCATCATTTAGGGCTTCACTCACGTATTTTGGCTCAACCTGAGACACAAAACATCGGTATGCACCATCGTGAAGATGCCCTTTTTCTATTACTGAGGCATAATCAGCGGAATACAGCTGATTTTTTATCTGAAATCCTGATCTGACATCCCCAATGACATTGTCCAGAGGATGATAGACATTTAGGCATGATCCAGGAGTGGTGGAACAACTATCTCAGAATCAAGATTATGAACGTTTGGTTTTGTATCTGAGGTAGTAGGAGTGTGAGGTTCCGAAGAATCAGAGGCATCTAAGTCAGATGCTTGTGAACTTGTAGTAATTGGAACCTGTTGCTCCTGATTGTTCTGATCATTTTCCACGGCTTCATCGTCAAAGGAAGAGTCACTAACCTCGAGTGCTCCCCCTGAATGATTACGCGATTCACCTTGTGAACCAGATGATATTGAGTCTTGTGCTGGTGTGTTTAAGACAACATACATCATTTTGGTTGCTAACTCATCGTCAGAAGTGGAGAGAGGAATGTTGAAGGACTTGAAGAATCCATCATAATCGAAAAAGAATGCGGTCCTTTTCTAGCAGGAGGGGTGGTGTATCTCTGAACGTCCACATTACACCATACTTCTACCTGACTGGTTAAGTTGTTGTAAACTCTCTTATTCGGTATGTTGTATCATAGAAAAATTCCCTCTTCAGCCTTCTCGCTGAACTTACCTTCCTGAAGTTTTTTCAATAATGTACATGGTGCTCCAAACGGTTCGAGGTACTCCAGATTAGGTTTACGTCGTTGTAGTAGCTCGTTACACGTTTTTCCATGTCGTTTAACCACCAAGACTCGATTCAAGGTGTAACACGCATTTGCCACTGCCTCGTTCCAGAATTTGATATGCAGTTTCGAGTCTGCTAATATCGTCCTGGCAGTCTCTATCAAGCTTCTGTTTTTCCTTTCAGCAACCTCGTTCATCTGTGGAGTGTAGGCAGATGTGAACTGATGTATAATTCCTTTTTCTTTGCAGAATGCCTCCATCCATTGGTTCTTGAACTCTGTTCCATTGTCTGAGCGAACCTGTCTAACCTTTAGCTTGAGAGAGATTCCAATGTAGTTACTAACTCTTTGAATGACTCAAATGTTTCTGAGTTTGATTTCAAAAACATCACCCAAGAGAATATTGAGTAGTCATCTATAACTACATAGCAGTACAAGTCGCATGCGATGCTTCTTGTATCAACTGGACCAAACAGATCCATGTGAAGAAGCTTAAGAGGCAGTTCTATGGAATTAACTTTCTTTGCCTTATGAGACTTCTTAGTCTGTTTACCTTTCTTGCAGGCAACACAAAAATCCGGGAGTTGGAAGTTTTTGACGTTTACTCCTCGCACTAGATCATTCTGGATCAAGTGGTTCATCTTCCGTGGATTGATGTGTCCATTCTCCTATGCCATGAGATAGAATCCTTCTCAGTAGCTTTTGACAAGAAGCACTGAACTTGATGATCCGTTGTAGAGGCCTTTGATAGATCCAAGACGTAAAAGTCATTATATCTCGAGGCAGACTTAAGACTTGGTCCTCCGGAATCACATAATCCGTTTTCAGGACATAGCACTTCATATTGTCGAAAACTACCTTAAATCCCTTGTCACATATTTGGGAAACCGAAAGCAAGTTATTTTGAAGTTGTTGAACATATTTTACCTTGTCAAACTTCACTTTCTGGTTCCCTACCTCCCTTTGCGCTGTGATGTACCCTCCTTTGTTTCCAGCAAATAAAACATGACCTCCTTTGATTTGTTTGATGTTTGACAGGAGTGCCCGGTTCCCAGTCATGTGCCTAGATGCTCCGCTATCTACAATCCAAGTGTTTGTTTCAGCACTATAGTGAACACCCTGCACATTCAATTGAAAACACAAGTTAAGGCTAGGGACCCAAGCCTTAACCGGCTTGGGTGTCCCAGAGGCATCACACATCATAAATTCCACCCATTGTCCATTAGAGGGTGAGGGGATCCTTCATCTTCTTGTTCTCATTATCAGATCCGGCGATGGACTTTTCTTTCCATAACCAGTTTTATGTGAGGCCTGTTTGTGATAAACAGACGACTGGCTGATGGGTTGAACTTTAGGTTCACTGACTCTTTTTGGTGGAGTCATGGAGCTTCTTTTGGAAGAGCTCGCTTTAGTGTCATAAAGTTCAACCTTTTTCTTTGGTGTCTGAGAATAAGGACACTAAGACGCGATGTGACCATACTTTCCACAGTTCTAGCAAGATCTATTATCGATATGTTGGTGTAACTGTTTCTATGGAGAAGTGTGTGACACGCGTGTGACTTTATTCAGTTTGGGCTTAGTCACTTCCTGTTTTAATGGTTTAACTTGTTTAACAAAATTAATTGTTTGAACATTATTAACATCTTTACTCTTTTGTTTACCAGGACTAAGACATGATACGCGTGAATGGTTAACCTATTTGGTCTGTTTAGGTTCAAAATTAAACTTTGTTGAACCAAACTTTATATTAACCTTTTCAAACTGTTCATCCAGATTAACACAAGGAATTTTACCTTTTGATTTTGAAGTGACAGCCTTTTGTTTAGTGCCGGATTCATTTGGTTTACATGTGGAATATGGATCACTTACAAGAGGAGTGGACACCACATGATCCTTGATTGGGTTATCATTTATTGGTTTACTTTTGGCATTCATCAAGGTCTCATGTGGTGGTGGAACCACTTTATATCCCAAACCCTCCCCATTGTTGCGTTCTCTTACAGTGTTGGACAATGTGCACAGTTGCAAGTCCTTTACCAAGCTATCACTATGATCTAATAACCTAGAAAATTTCAAATCAATACTTTCCCCAAATTTATTACAGTCAGAACAAGCATGATTATTGAAAAGTGAGTAGTGAAACTTACCTGAGAAGTGCGGTTGAATTAGCCATCAAAGAAAAGTCTGACTTTTCTGGTTCTGGTGATTCTGAACTTGTTGAACTTGTCCTTTCCTCAGGTTGGTGATCAACCACAGTTGCAGTTTCTTCAATATTTGACATCGCGAGTTCTACTGCATTATCACCTTCGCTTGCTGAGTCATCATCTAGATCCTCAACACTAGAAATGTTGGATTCTCCTGGAGACACAAACGAAACCTCCAATCTTGCCTTTGTCATCGTGAGCAGTCAAGGCTTTATGATCCTTGCTCGACAAAGTACGACTGCTTGTGGGTTTATGCTGCTGAGTGAAAGATGAGAATGCATTCCCATTTCCTGTCTTCTTGTGTTTCTCATATTCACGTTTGAAGTGCCCCTTTTCCTCACAGTTGAAACAGGTAACTTTGGTATTGTCAAAACCAAAAGTTGCATCCTTAGTAGCAATCAAGTTCTGTCCGGTCTTCTTGACAAACTTCTTAGCTCTCCGAACCGCACTTGCTAAGGCCCACATGATGTCCATTCTCTCCAGCTCTGTCTCGCCTACCTGCTCGTAGTCCACATCTGCCAGATGGCAGTTCCCAATCTTCCCAGCAACTAGGCCGTCATAAGAGTGAACGACAACTGCTAAGAGATCCATGTGTTCCTTTGCTACCTCCACTGTCACATTCCCGAGATTCTCGATCTTCAGTTTTGTAGCATTGGCTTCACGTGCTATGTATTGGGTACAAGACGACCCTGACGTGTCAGATCCTGAAGTGATAGATTGAGATGGACTAGCTGAACTTGACACAAACGCCATTTGAAGTGGCACTCCAGACGTTTTGGCTTGTAGAGTTGAGTTGTACAGTGTCGGATTCTGATCATATGATGACTTTTGGGCCCTGTACTTCATCCTCAACTCTTCCTCTCTCAGTTTCAGAATGAAGTCGTTGATATCTAACTTCGCCAGCATATCATTCTATCTTAGGTTGGAAACAAAAGAAACCCACTTCTCTGGCAGTCCATCTGCAAAGTTTGAAACTTTGTCTTCCATAGATATGGTGACTCCATAAGTGTGCAGCTCATTCATCAAGTGGTAGAACCGATCAATGACGCCGTGCAAGCTCTCCTTTCCCATTGACGAGAAGTTGTCAAACTCTTTCTTCAACGCTTTAGCCTTTAGAGCTTTTAACGATGCATTTCCTTCATACCTCTTTTCCACTGCATCCCACAACTTTTTAGCTTGCTTGTTCTTAGAAAATTGATGGAAGATGTCCTTAGGAATTGACTGAGTTAGCAATGCATATACTTTCTTCACTGCATTGTACTTTACCTTTTGGCCGTCAGTCATACCGCCTAAGGTAAGTTTGACTCCATCTACACCTACAGGCATGCTATATCATGTCTTTATCGACTCCCATAGATTGGGATCTACTCCATTTAAGTAAATCTCAAATCTTTGCTTCCATTATGGATAATCATCTAACGTTATTAGCTTAGGGGGCTTGTTATGATTTCCTACTTTATTTCTACAAGCAACAAATTTTGAATCCTAGAATCCCCTCCTGCGGTGAACGCTAAATATTGATCCTCCATTACTTTTGACTTTGGTCTTTAGAACAAAACTGTTTTACTTGTGCGAATGAAGGTGTGCGATTGGACAATTCGTGCGATTGACCAATGCGGATGACTCAGGCGTGCGAATGAACCAATGCGGATGGCTCACTCGTGTGAATGGACATGTGCGAATGAACAATGCGACTAGGCAATTCAGTCGTATGTATGGATGAACGACTGAGTCCAATCGTGCGTATGAGAGATGCGTATGGATTCAGTTGTGTGATTGAGTCAATCGTGCGACTAAAGCTGCTGAATCTTGAGAATTCGAAGGTTTAAGGTATTTTGACGCAAAAACACGAATTTCTCACTAACCCTAATTGTCGTATGCCGGAAAATCTTAACTTTTTGACTTGGAGACATCCAAAACACTGTTTGATACAAAAATATTGTGTTTCTGCGTGAAAAACACGATTTATTATATCAAAATCGATCGAATCAAACGTAAATCAAGAGCCAAGGCTCTGATACCACTTGTTAGGGATCGAGTACTGGACGGAGTACTAACTGATCTACATGTATACCAACTCAAATAGTGCGGAATCCTATTCGATTGGCGATCCAATTAGTGAGAACGTTAACCTGATCGATATAAGAGTAAACTAAACGTTAAGAACGAATAGGAATCGATCAAGAACGATCTATGAACTTGGACTGGCTTTCTTGGATGTTCTGGACGGCTAGGGTACGAGTAGGAGTCAAATTCTTCAAAGTGTTATTTTTTTCACGAATTAAGTGGTATTTATAGGTTAGGGTTAGTTAATCGTACGACTGAACCATTAGCATGGTTCAGTCATGCGACTAAAGCATGCGACTGAGTCAATCACACGACTAAGGGTTCAGTCGTGCGACTGAGTCATCCGTATGTCTCAGTTGTGCGACTGATCCAGTCTCATGGTTCAGTCATGCGACTGGTCCATTAGCATGAGGTAGTTATGCGTATGGTCCATTAGCATGGCCCATTCGCATGAAGACTTCATACGACTACGTTTGAATATGTTTCTCAATTATTACTTGACTAAGATCTATTCAAACAACCACAAACCTATATAGTTGGTTCAATATGCATTAATAAATGATAAATATTAAAACATACACTGAAACATTAAACATTAAGATCAACTACTACATATTATGTTTCATTCAACTCATTCGTTTCATTACATTTAGGACATGACAGACATATTACATTAAGATCGTAAACTAGGTACATATGGATCAACATGGGAATTGGGTGAAATAACCACCGTGATGCAGATTGAGTGTGAAGAGCTCTGGATATGTACCTGTGTTTTCAAAGCCGTATTACATGTATTAAACCTACTAATGAAACTCGATCAGTTAGTAAAGAACAAAGATCAGGAAAATACCATATATTTCATCAACATCATAAGCATCTTCATCAATACGGACATGAAAAGTTCATATTATGAGGGATTCAAGCTTCGAACATGGTGTGTGCAGGAAGGGTTTTGTTTATTTGAAAGGGAAGGATCGGTGGGTTGTGGAAAGTCCACTTTGCCCTCGTGTGCTTCTCACGTGAACGGACTTAACCCAAAAAACTAACGGCGTTTGTTTAAAGGACGTAACGGGTGACGTTTTCTATAAATAAAGGACAGAGAGTGATCGTTTTAAAGATAAAGGACGATATCTGTACCTTTTGATAAAAATAAAGGACATTATTGCAATTTTGTCTAATATTTATAACTTTTACATTCAGCTTTTCAATAGAATTTGATTTAAGTTGTATCATGATCACTATGTGTCGCTAAAAACTTTATACAAGACTGAGTTATTATTGTGAAATACTTATTTTTATCTAAGTTACAGTATGGTTTGTATTTACAATCAAGTTGTGGTAACACGGGTTTCCCGCCGCATAGCATGGTACAACCTCTCGTACATATACAACAATAGTTTAAATAGTTTTTTTATTAAAGTAATTTATTTATTTTTGTATTTTTAATTCTATTCACAACACAAAAGCAAGGTAGATCAAGTGGTTAGACCTTTTGATTTTACCCGTTAGGTCTTGGGCGGCTTTGAGACTTGTACTCATTAAAACTTTACTTATTTTTGTCTTAATTTGCAAACTAAATCCCTCATTTAGATTCTTCAGTATTTTTAGTCTATTATTTATGTGTATATATTTAATCATTCCTTTATTTATTAAAGGTTATAAAAGATATGTATAAACGTAAATTTTGTTTGGACATAAGTCGTTATAATACATTTCATTTTACGATATTTATTTGAGTTACTTTACGTTTTGACATAAATTTAATTTGGATATGAGTCAGGGCGATTGTATTCTATATTTTATCGCATAATTTTGTTTATAGTAGGGTCAAATAATGTAATTTTTCATTCGATGGTGTAAATTTGAATTACTATACGTTTTGACACAAATTTAATTAAAAAACCAAGTCAGGTCGAATGTAGTTTATACTTTATCAAGTCGGGTAAGCACCCACTACAATGTGGGGAAGCTATAAATCCTAGTTGATATAACAGACTTTAATTTACTTGTCCAAATAAAACAACCTTGATAAAGCAATTAAACTTAATCTACAATTTGATTTTCAATGAAACAATCTTTACTATACATATACTATCCAAATAAAACAAACTTTTAGAAAGCTTCAAGTAAAATATCATATTTTGCTTGTTCACCGTTGTTGTCCACCACCACTTCACACTCCCCGTCGTTGCAGTAGACGGCTGAAGATGACGTATTATCTAGCTCGCTCACCTTTGTTGTCCAACATCCTTTTTCCAGATGTGAATGTAATGAGAATGTTTTTGAAAGAATAAACACTAATAGAAGGAACCAACTGGAGCATCCAAAGCTAAACGATCTTGTATATTCATTACCACTAATTGTGTCTACGAAGTAGGTATGATATGTATTATATTTATGTTATTCTTTTTATTTATTTTTTTGCATAACATCTATGAAAAAATCTATTACTAAAGGTTGAATTTGGCAGGGTCAATGGGTAAAAAAGTCTTGTGACCCGGTTGATTATGAGACCATTGCTAATAATGATTTTTGAAAGTTGATGAAGAGCCACAAGGTGAACTTGATTATGATGAGTTGAAAAATATGCTAGAAGAAGATCCACAAAACAACCCCGAGCCATTTACTTTGCAAACACAAGCATCTGAAGGTTAGTATTTTCATTTTGCAAATGTAATGATTAAGTTGTATGCTTTGTATATTCGTAGAATTAATGTTCAATATATAATTCACTATAATTTTTGTTAAAGTTAATAATTTAGGAGAAGGAATCAATGAACACGAAGATGCTCTTTAAGTAAGATATGAAAGGTTTGAACTTTTGTAATGTTTGCTTAAGTTTGGATCGTTATCTTCAAGTTTGGAACTTTGGATTGTGTTTGTTGGATTTTTAAGTTTGAATAATGTTTGTTGGATACTTGGATGAAATGATTGAACTTGTGTTCCTAAGAAAAGACTACATTTATTCATTTTGTTTCTAAAATAAGACATGTATTTGTATGTACATGGCAAGAACTTCATTTATTCAATTTAATAAAGATGTATATGCTGGTTGTATGATGTGATTTTTAAACATAATTTAGCTTTATTGTTGTAACCCTTGGCAGGAATTTAATTTATTTCATCTTCTCTTTGGTTTATCTTGAAAGTTGAAAGCAAGGCAAGAAGATGTTTCAAGGGAGTTGCTAAAGTTATAGGTGATATAAAATCACTCTCTTATCTTATCTTTGGACTAAGAGCAGGTGAAAACTTGACTGGTCCTCATGGTGTAAATTTTCGTTGTTAGTTTTTTTTAGTAAAAGTTCTTGGTTGTTAAAAAAATGTACTCCTTGTTGCACCCTGAAAGGATCATACATGCCAACTCAATGGGTGAATTGATGATTGTTCAGCTGGAATCTCACAAGTCCAATATGCAATGCGGATGAAGATATGCAAGAAAAATAACAAGTGTTATCTTCCGCATTAGTCAATGCGGAAGATAAAAATCTGATGCGGACAAGTGGTTACTCTTCCGCATTAACTAATGCGGAAGACACAATACTTATGCCGAACAAGTTACTCTTCCGCATTGACTAATGCGGAAGAACAAAAGAAGATGCGGACAAGACTTTGATCATCCGCATTGACAAATGCGGATGACCAACCAAATGCGCACAAGTATTTCTTCATCTGCATTAACCAATGCGGATGACCAACTTACTAATGCTGATGATCAAGTGGAAATGCGGATCAAGATTATCTCATCCGCATTTGTCAATGCGGATGAACAAGCAGAGATGCGGATGAAGACTTAGACTAGTTTCTGATGTAATAGGTCAGGGGTAGTTTAGTCATTTTGTTAAGGCATCTTGTCTTGTCTATAAATAGAATAGTTTACCTCGTACTGAGGTGACGTTTGGCAGATAGAGGATTTTGTTGTAATTATTCTCTGTAATTTGTCAACATTCATATATCAATATAAACAGAATTTATGAGTAATCTTCTTGCTTGATTGTTCTTCGATTGTTTGTTTCCGCCACTCAATCGTTGACTTGATTATCATATTCGATTCTCAGTAAGAATATCACTCTTACAAAAACCCAGTCAATTGGTATCAGAGCTTTGGCTCTCGATTCTCTTTCAGATCGGCGCACAGACTGAATAGAACTCGATTGATCTAATAATCAAGTTGCTAGTAGTAGATATCATCATCTCTACTTAGCAAACAACAAGAAAGAATACTCCTGTCAAATAGCAAGAACACTCATTCTGAACCTCAACAGAACTGCTTGAACAATTTGGACTCATCAAACATAATCAATCCTAAAATCAACTAAATCGATACTTACACAAATCAACATGGATTCTAACAGTTACTCTGAATTAGGTCATACGCCTAAACCTCCCATGCTTAAACACAAATTTGAATTTAAACAATAAAGAATACGGTTTAGAAATTATATCACAGGTGTAGATCCTGACTTTTGGATCTCAATATGTAAGGTCCACATATTCCTGTTACTTTATCAACAGCTCAAGCTGCACTGTACAAGACTGCTAGAATACCAATTGAATACTTAACTCTGGATGAAGATGACTATAAGAAAATCAAAATTGATCTTAAAGCATACTCTATTTTGACTCAAGCACTCAAAATGGATGTGCTGAAAAGATTGGAAAAATATGGAACTGCTAAAGCTGTTTAGGATGCTCTCAAAATTATGTGTGAAGGTAGCAGTGAAGTTGCTGAAATTAATAAAGACAAGCTGGTCAATCAGTATGAAACCTTCCATCACACCAAAGGAGAATCCATATCAAAACAACTGCACAGATTTGTACAGTTGGCCAATGACTTGGAAATTATGGGTGTTTCATACAACATTAAAGAACTCAATAAGAAAATGCTCCACAGTCTACCTGAAAGCTGGAAGCAAAATGTCACAATGTTGAAAAATAATCTTGATCTTGAGAGTACCACTTCAGACATTATGATAGCCAAGATTGAAGCTTTGGAACTTGATGAACGAAGCAGAAATCTGAGTGGGCCAAGAGTGATTGAAGCCTACAAATTTCCTTCAGAATCACATTCTGTTGAAAATGCTTTATCACGGAGGAAGATGACTTCATCTCATCAAGAGATCAAATGAACAATACCGGGTTCATTGCATCTCCATCATTCAATCACCATTCAACTTCAGCACAAGCACCAAAAGTCTCCACAGCACCTCCAATCTCTCCAGAAGACTTAAAATCAGAAGAGCAAAAGGCAACCTACAATGCCTTTGTTGCAAGTTTTGAAGCATATCTTGGGGGAAGACTTACTTCAGCCCATTTAATACAGGAAGATTTAGAAGAATTAGATCCTGATGATGTTGACGAGATGGATCTACAGTGGCAAATGGTAATGATTGCCATGAGAGCAAATAAATTCTTTAGAAAAGGAAGAAAATTGAGCCTGAATGAGAACACAGCTTGGATATGACAAATCCAAGGTAAAATGCTTCAACTGTGGAATGACTGGTCATTTCTCAAGAGAGTTCAATGCTCCTAAAAGAACCAACCATTCAAGGAACTCTCCTGGTCAATCATCCTCACAACCCAATTCAAGCTATCACTCAAACAATCATCAACAGCAGTACCATCATTCTCATCATCAACAAACATACCAGAATCAACCACAGCTGACAAATCAAGCCCATGCAAGCAGTCAGCCTTCTGCCAGTGCTCTTGTGATCAAACAAGATAGGATATGTGACTGGAGTGTGTATGCTGAGGAAGTCAAGCCTCAATTCTAGAATCATGCTCTCATGGCTCATATCAATGATGGACCATCTGCAATGCCTACTGAGGTAAAAACTAACCTTTGTAGTGAGAAATGCATAAATGAATTACAAGAGTATAGAGAACGTAATCATAAACTGGCAGATAAAATTAAAGAAGAAAAGGTGAAGTCAGAAATGATGAAGAGAGAACTAAAAAGTTTTGAAATCAAAATCAAATCTCTTATTTCTGACATAGAAAAATTGCATGGTGAGAAATACAATCTTGCAGCTGAAAATGAGCTACTTACTGAAAAGTTAGCTCAAGCTAAAGCTTAACAATCTATGACGGAAGTGAAACTTGAAAAGTTTCAAATGTCTTCAGTCAAGCTGCAAGAAATGCTGGATTCACAAAAGGATCCAAAGGACATGTCAGGGATTGGGTACAATTCATGTCCTCCACCATACAATGACAATTACACTGTCATGCCTGACTCTGTATCACTCTCTGAATAAATTGAACCTAAAATTGTGGAACCTAAATCAGAAGTGAAACAAGTGACAAATCCTCAAAACAAACCTGATGTTTATTTTGAAACCAATGAGGACAAAATCAAGTTAGGACATCTAATCAAAATCAAAGAGTGTTCTGACAAGACAGTGATTGTCAAAAAACCATCAAGCCCTGTAAAACAATTGTACCTTTTATAAAATTCATACCTTCTGTTTTACAAGGGAAAAAGAAATATGTCAAAACAGTGAAACCCACTACTGAGAGTAGTTCTGATAATGAGATTGTATCTCCACAAAATTCAAGCAAATCAGAAAAGGTTTCACTGAAAAAGAAACTAACTGTAAAACTGAGTTCAACACACAAAACTTCATCAGACCCACAGTCATCCAAATTAAGGCAGGGAGTTGGGTTTGATATTTGTAATAAAGAACATGTTGACCAGTTTGAGAAAGAGGTGAGAAGTAGGTTGAAGAAATAGAAACAGCCCAGATAACTGAACAAGAGTGGTGTTGTGAAACAATTTACAAAAAGGGCTGATTCTGATTCATCACCTAAAGAAAAGAAAGTGACTCATCAAAAGAAAGTATCAGTTGAGTCACTCAAAGAACAATCAATTCAAGAAACAAACAATATATTGTGATATGTGTGACATGTTCAATCACAAGATAGATAAATGCTTCTTCAACCAATATTGTTCTATCTGTGATATGAACAATCACTCCACCAAAAATTACTATTTCAACAAGTATTGTTCAATCTGCGACATGGACAATCACAATACGTCTGATTGTTAATTCAATTAAAAGGGGTTGAGAATTCTACAACACAAGCCCATCTCAAAAACATCTACTGTGATGCATTCTGTCAAACATCATCTTCATAATAATCAATCTAGGACTTCTAGATCAACAAATGACAGAAATAACTCAAAGGATTTAAGAAAAGGTCAAAGAAATCATCTCACAATGAAACACAAACTTGACCTTCCGAAGCAAAAAGCAACTTTTGATAATAAAACTCGGGCTAAATTTTTACAAAGAAATAGAAACCAACGATTTCATTATTCATCTGAATCCTCAGTAGATGTAGATAAGATGACTCAACCAATTCATTACCAAAAATCTCCCAAATCACCTTATCTAAATCACCATTCAGAGAAAAATACCAGGAAGTGACTATCATGAATAAGAACGGAAACCCAAGACCATCATGGCTTGGGTTCCTTATTCTAATTAGTTCTTTTTGTTTGTAGGTTCATCCACACAGGTCTAATAGCCTATGGTATGTAGACAATGGATGCTCCCGACACATGACTGGAGATCGTTCCCTCCTTCATGATTTCAAATACATACAAGGGACTACTATGGCATTCGGTGAAGATTCAGAAGGTGGTAGGATTACAGGAGAAGGATCTGTGACAAATGGGATGCTGAGCTTTGATAGAGTGAATTACTGTGAACAACTGAATTTCAATCTACTAAGCGTGTCTCAGATCTGCGACAAAAAATATTCCACTCACTTTACAGACACTCACTGCTACAAACTGAAACCTGGTTTTCAGATTCCTGAAGAATGGGTTGTCTTAAAGACTCCAAGGAAGAATAATACATATGTCTTAAACATGTGTTCTGCGTCACCTAAGGAAGAAACATGTCTTTGTCTAAAGCATCATTTGATGAGTCACAGCTTTGGCATAGACGTTTGGGGCACACTAACTTTAAAAATATGAACAAGTTAGTCAAAGGAAACCATGTAATTGGTCTTCCTCAAAAAGAATTCAATTTTATTAATCAATGCTCAGCGTGCCTCAAAGGAAAACAACACAAATCGTCTCACAAAACCAAGCCGGTGAACACTAACAATACTCCATTGAAGTTACTTCACATGGATCTCTTTGGACCAACTCATGTAATAGTATGGGAAAAAACAATATTGTTTAGTGGTCATTGATGATTTTTCTCGATTCACATGGGTGTTCTTCCTACTTCATAAAAATGAAGCATCCCAAATCATTCAAGAATTTATCACTAAAATTAAAAATCAACTTGATCTCAAAGTTAAAATAATAAGAAGTGATAATAGTACAGAGTTCAAAAATGAAAATATGAGTTCCTTTTGTGCAACCAAAGGCATTGCTCATCAATTCAGTGCAGCTAGAACTCCTCAACAAAATGGGGTAGCTGAAAGGGGAAATAGAACACTGATTGAAGCAGCAAGAACCATGCTAGCCGATGCTAAACTGCCAATCACCTTCTGGGCAAAAGCAGTTAACACATCGTGCTTTGTGCAAAATCGAACTCTGATTGTTAAAGAAAGTAACATGACACCTTATGAACTGATATTTCAAAGGAAACCATTCATTGGATTCTTCAAATCATTTGGTTGTCCAGTCTCAATATTAAACACCCGTGATCATTTGGGAAAATTTTCATCTAAGTCTGATGAAGGATTTTTTGTAGCTTATTCTTCTGTCTCAAAGGCTTATAGAGTGTTCAATCCTAGACTGAACATTATTGATGAATCCACAAATGTTCAATTCAAGGAACATTCGTTTCACAAATCTACAAATGGTCGTGATTGGTTGTTTGATATTGACACTTTTACTAAATCATTTGACCAATTTCACTTGTCTCATGCAGGAAATATATATTCAGGTGACACTTCATCAAATGTAGAAAGAAGAGAAAATTATCCATTGATCCCACCTACATCTGATGAACATATGAATGAAGATGTTCCTTTTCAAGCTGATCCCATCAGACACTTGTCACAAAACCTTAGTGTTTCCTCTGAAGAAGGTCCTAGCCTGGTACCATCTCACTCAGATGACTTGTCACATGAGATCAGAAATCAAAAACAGGCTTCTCATCCAGAAGAAACTCAAGGTACTTCAAATGATGCAAGCAACCTCAGTGCTGCTGAAGATGTAGCACTACTGAACAGAAATTGACAATCTTCATAATTCAACACCAATACAAGATGATTGTGCCTCTGACCATAATGAACTGAATGTCTCCAATCTTGATGTAACTATTGTGGGTGACATCATTCCCACCTCAAGAATACACAAAAATCTCCAGTTGAAACCATTATTGGTGATCTTAATGAGAGGGTGACAAGAAGCAAGTCAAGTATTGCAAACATCTGTTTGTTCTCATGCTTTCTATGTCAAACAGTACCCAAAAACATCAAAGAGGCGCTTCAAGACAATAGTTGGATTGAAGCAATGCAGGAAGAATTGCTCCAATTCAAGAAACAAGAAGTATGGCAGCTGGTAGATCTTCCCGAAGGACAATACCCTATCGGTACCAGATGGTTGTACAGGAACAAGACTGATGATAGAGGGATAGTCATCAGAAATAAAGCAAGACTAGTGGCACAGGGATACACTCAGGAAGAAGGAATTGACTACGACGAGGTGTTTGCTCCTGTTGCCAGACTAGAAGCAATCAGAATCTTTCTCGCATATTCTGCATCCATGAAATTTACTGTTTATCAAATGGATGTAAAGTGTGCCTTCTTGTATGGAAAGATTGCTGAAGAAGTCTATGTAAGTCAACCACCTGGCTTTGAAGATCCAGATTTCCCTCACAGAGTGTACAAGCTCGACAAAGCTCTGTATGGTCTTCATCAAGCTCCAAGAAAGTGGTATGAGACTCTATCATCCTTTCTTCTTGAACATGTGTATGAAAGAGGAAAGATTGATCAGACTCTCTTCAGAAGAATAAGAGGAAAAGACATGCTGTTAGTCCAGATCTACGTGGATGACATTATATTTGGCTCGACAAACAAACAACTCTGCAAAGAATTTGAAGATCTTATGCATTCAAAGTTTCAATGAGTGCTATGGGGGAACTCACATTCTTTCTGGGAGTGCAAGTCCAGCAACAGCAGATGGAATCTTCATCAATCAATCAAAATATGTAGAAACCATGCTGAAGAAATTTCACTTTGCTGACTGTCAGTCTATCAGAACTCCTGTGATACTAAAGTGAAGATTGGACCTGACCCTGAAGGCAAATCAGTGGATCAAACTCACTATCGATCAATGATAGGTTCACTTATGTATCTAACAGCCAGTAGGCCTGACATTATGTTTGGTGTTTGTGTGTGTGCTAGATATCAAGCTGATCCAAAAGAATCACATGTGAACGCAGTCAAGAGGATATTCAGATATCTGAAGGGCAAACCAGCTCTCGGATTATGGTATCCAAAAGAAGGAGAATTTAATCTCTATGCTACACAGACAGTGATTATGGAGGATGCAACTTCAATAGAAAATCCACTTCTGGCGGTTGTCAATTTCTTGGTCCTAGACTAGTATCCTGGCAATGCAAGAAGCAAACAAATGTGTCTGTGTCCACAGCCGAAGCTGAGTATATTGCTGCTTCAGCATGTTACTCTCAAGTTCTCTGGATTCAAAACCAGATGCTTGATTATGGTTTTAACTTTTTGCATACACCAATTTCTATTGACAACACAGCTGCTGTCTTTATAACTAATAATCCAGTTCAGCACTCAAAAACAAAACATATTGAAATTAGATATCATTTTTTGAGAGACTGTGCTGAAAAGGGTTTAATCAAATTGATTCAAGTACCAACAGAAAATCAATTAGCTGATTTGTTTAACAAGGCATTTGAACTAGTAGGTTTGATTTTTGGTTAGTCAATTGGCATGATTAACCTTGAGTAAAACTTTGAAAAACATCAAAAATATTTTAAAACATCAGAAAAATCCAAAAAAGAAATCAAGTCATATGAAGAAAAGAATCATGGGAAATGATATATTACAGTCGTTATATCATTCATTGTGCTTAATTTCAAAAATAAAAGACTGAAATGACTTACCAGATATGTTGGTAGGTTCAACTAGGAAGAAAAGATACATGCAGTGATGAATTAAAGACATATTCAATTGTGAAACACTCATCACAAAGTACAGGTATGTATTGGCTTATCCGAATGCATGTGTGTGTAGTAACCTAAACACACCAGGTAATGATACTTTATGAATCTCTTTCACCACATCATGTTTCATCTTTGTTTTGCTAAGCAAAGACCTGATGAAACTTGCACATAGTGCAGATGTCATGATCCAAAAGATTCCCAATGTGGAACACATCCAAAATTGGATGAATCAAAAAGTAATACATTCCAAGTGAATGATCAAAAGAATCCTATCATGGATCACCTTCCAAAGTGAAGTGAAAAGAATCCCAATGAGGATCAACATGAAAAGAATCAAATTAAAAGAATCCCAATGAGGATCAACAGAAAAAGATCAAATTAAAAGAATCCCAATGAGGATCCGTGAATGAGATTTCATAACTTAAGTAACTGGTAAACAAAGTTGTGACAAAGTTCTACCATGCATTGTATAAGGAGGGTTGATCATTTCATGCTTATGTGTGTGAGGTACACATTGAATAATAAATCAACCAAAACATGATAAAAGTCATTTGCATCAAAATATCAACCAGGTATGCTTAAGAGAGGACAAACATACCTTCAATCTTCAAGTTCATAATCATGTCATTTAATTATAAAGGATGCACATGTGTAATGAAAGATTGATATGATCCCCACAAAGAGATTTCTCTCTTCATTATTAATATAATCAAAATAATATTCAAAACTTTTAAATCTTTAAAGTTTCTCTCCAAATGTGACATAAACTTTAGGGGGAGTAATTTAAAATTTTGAGTAAGTTCAATTTTCATTTATTAACTCAATTTTGAAAAACAAAACAAAAGGAATTTTAGTTGGTGTTGTTGCAATAAGTCAACCATTATATCTCAGCTTATGCAGATTCTTAGAAGCATGATAAGCCCAAGATCTGTCAAAATTGGAAAACTTGTATTAGTTGTAACATACAAGTCAATCCAAACAAAAATTGACAACTCCAACAGCCAACTTCATAAGAAAAATCAATCAAGGACATCTCTTCATAAGATGAATAATCAATTCAATCACATTAACTTTTGATTAAGTTCAAAAGGTAATGCAGGTAAGTGCATTAGTTAATGCGGGTGAAGGTAACCCATGCATATAACTAATGCGGGTAACAATAATTTTTGAAGTGCAACTAATGCGGACAATGATTTTACTCTACCGCATTAGTATGTGAAGTGAATGTGAAGTTCAGTTAACAAATGCGTATGAACAAGTCTATCACATTTGATACAGTGATGTGTTGACTTGTCAACCGCATTTGTAGTTGTACACATGGAATTAGTTCTATCGCATTTGTCACTGTACATATTTGGATATGGTAAAACAAGTCATTCAACCGCATTTGTTACAATGTTATTCCGCATTTGCAACAGTATACAATGCGGACAACGAAAATTTCAAGTTTAACTTCCGCATTTGCAACAGTGCCAAATGCGGATGGAATAAAATCAAACGCATTGTAACAGTAGAGTAATGCGGACAGTGAGTCAAGAATTAAGTCTTCCGCATTAGCTACAACCACAAATGCGGATGACCAAAAGTAGTCAAATGCGGGCTGTCAATGTCAAAAGTTTGTCTTCCGCATATGCTACAGTTAACAAATGCGGATCACCAAAATCAAACAAATTAACCTTCAGCATTTGCTACAGTGTTGACTGTATCTGCTTGTAAACTTGTAAAATTTTTCAAATTGTATTATTTGACTATTTAAAGGAATTCGAACAGGTCATTTAATACTTTTCAAATTTGAGAGAACTTATAGTGAGACGAGCGTAAAACTACAATACACCACCATCATCATCATCATCATCACAAACATTCAAAGATTTGTTGTGTTTCATCTTTTAACATTCTTGTCATCGATTCAGAACATCAGTCGTTTCAAAGATAAGGTATACTTCAACAGATTTTGAAACCAAAACCTAAGTCTCGAACGGTTACCCTAAATCGAATGATGAACCAGAAAACTATTGAAGAACACCAAAATCTAAATCATTAAGTGATGTAATACACATTTTCGATGTCAATAAACATGTAAATCGATAGGAATTCAACTAATATTGAAAACCATGACAACCATGTTTACTGAGAAAAACAGAGTAATGTGAAAAAGAAAAGTGTGAAACAAATCAAAGTCACATTAACAAATCAAAGCAAAATTAAGTCAAAATTGTGAACTACACACATGTCTCTTGTGCAGATTACATGGCAAACCTTACATGGAGCAAGCTCCATAACGTCAGCGGTTATCTAAACCCTGATGTGCCTGAAGCAGAAGGTCTCAGAGACATGATAAGATTCCTATCTACCACAAGGGTAGAATATGCTATAACAGTAAAACCAACAATCTATGAGAATCCCATCAGGTCTTTCTGGGAATCAGCTGAAGTGGTTAAAGAAAATGGAGTGAAAACTCTTACTGGCAAGATCAACACTAAACACACACTGAGGATCACAGAAGAATCAGTTAGAAGATGTCTTCATTCAATGATAATGCAGATGATTCTCTTGAATTGGATGATGAGGAGATAACCACATTTTTCTCTGAAATTGGTTATGAAGGGAGCTATGAAGCCAAACAGATAGTCAAAGGATTAGTGGATCTGCCCTGGAGATTCCTAATTCATATGTTCCAACATTGTCTATCAAAAAGAAAACATGATGGAATGACATTCCAGTCCTCACATCTACTGCAATCTGTGCTCTCTGCACCAACAGAAGATTTAACATGTCAGCATATGTATTCAATGGCCTAATTTCCAACATTCAAGAAGGGTTGAGATACAAATTTCTAATGTACCCCAGATTCATTCAATGTCTAATCAATGAAACATTTCATGGCATTGCTAATGAAGGACCAGTACTTAACATTCCTCATTATGATGCAAGATCCTATAAGTACATCAAGAAGAAGGACCCAAGGAACTTCTACAGTGGTGCCCCTTCACCTCTTCTTCCTTGGATGTTTGAACAAATACTCCAAGCAGGTCAACCACAACAATACCATCACATATACCATCACCCCACAACCAATACACACCTATACCATCACCAACACCACAACCAATACCATCCCAATACCATCACCAATGCCATCACCACAACAAATACCACAACCTTCTACTCAACCATCTCTTCAAACATTACCTCAACTATCATCACTTCCTTCACCACACCAAACACCACCTATGATCACTCAACCTACACCTACATCACCACATCATCAATCTCCTATATCATCACACCAATCTTCTATTCCTCCTTACCAACCATTACCATCATCAACTGATCACCCTGCTGAACCAGAAGGATCAACAAGTGCATCCAAATCATCCAAATCATCTTCTGATGAGAGGATCATCATAATCAAACCAAAGCTGTAAATGAACCTTCTGAGGCTGCTCCTTCTGAGATCTATGTTGAATCAAACATCAATAGGCTGATGAAAAAGATGAATTAATAACTGAGTTGTTACTCAAAGTAGAAAGGATGGAAAGAACACTAAACAGGAGAGCAGGAATTATAAATGTCAGAATTCTGGAACTTGATGAGAAAAAAGGAGAATTGAAAGATCTTAAAGAAAAACATGTTGTTGAAAGAATGGAACAAGCCAAAGAGATTGAAAATCTAAAAGCTGCACTGAAACACTCAGAGAAGAAATGAGTGGTCATATAAACACTCTTGAAATACAAACTATTGCCATGGAGGAACAAGAAAACATCATAGAGGAACAAGTTGATATCATCTCAAAACTAGAAAGGAAATCGAGAGCAAGAACAAAAGAATATCCGAGCTTGAAATGATGATTAAAAGAACTGATGTGAAGGATGATGATGAAAAAGAAAAACAAAAGAATGATGAGAGAATGAGAACAAGTGGATGATGAAAGTGAAACTGAGATTAAAGACCAGAGCTTAAACATGGTAGTCTATTCTGGAAACACTAGCCATTCAGACTTAGAAAAAGGTGAATTTGAAGAACTCTTCAGTGCTTTGGATAGTTTTGCTTCTGAACACTTCAGCATTGATGATGATTTTTGGGAGTTCATAAACAATCAAAGAACTGAGGTAGAGCCTATTGTATTTATTCCTAAATCACCAGTGCCATTGGAAAAGGAATTGTCTGCAAATTGTCTCTGCCATATCATTAACAGAAGAACAAAAAGAGGAACTAAAAGAAAGATATGAACAAGAAAGGAAAGAAAAAACTGTACTTGAACAAAGTGAAATGAAGGATCAAGAACCAAGCAACCTGAAAAGGTCCCTAAACTAGTAGAACAAACTGAAACCTTTAGCCCTCAACTTCAAACTTACTCACGAAAGAGGAAGTATTTGGCAGAAAAGGCTAAAGGCAAAAGACCAATAACTGAAGAAGAACCGTCAAAGAAACAAAAGATGACCCAAGGAGTTTAGCAGCAATTGCTGAATTTTTGGAAGAACATGAGCAGGCAGAAGCTCAGTTGAAACAGTTGGCCAGAGCAATTGATTTAGAAGAAGGAAAAATTGCTGATAAAGATGAAGTGTTAAAGGATGTTTTCATGGACAGTCCTCTTAAAGAAGAACAGTTAGTAGAAGACATGGTAACCAAAGCTCAAACTAATGACTTGATGATTAAAGCCATGTTCTTGATCAATCAAGGCTATGATCCTGATGAAGTGTTTACAATGACTTATGAGAAAATGAAAGAGGAGGAAGAGAAAGTGAAGTTGTTGCTTGATCCAACAATAGACACTGACTATGAGAAGACAATGACAAAGGACACTCCAAAGCACAAAGACTCATCCTTGAAGAAACCCACAAGGTATGAAGTTCCACTATCAAGAAGGGGTCCTCTACAAAAGCTTTCACAAATGAAGAAATCAACCTCATCTCATGAATCATTATTTCCTGATCCTTATAACATGTCTGATAAGGAAATGAAGGAAATCTTCAAGTCAGGGATTCACAAAAAGAAAGAATGCCAACATGAAGACAAATTCATTAAGGGCTGCCACACTTTAATTGATCAATAAAAAGAAAGATAAACTAAAGAAACTAGAAGAAGATTGACAAAGACCAAACCTAGAAACAAAATGTCAGCTGAAGACATGCTGCTGAACATAAAAGATTAAGAACTACTTGCCCCGGTACTCCACAAATATCCTGAATGGTTTGCAGAACCATCTCAGTTGAAGCTGCAGGAAGGACTGACCACTGCTGAACTGATCAAAGGGGTATCTACTCCCAAGGGGAAGATAGATCAGAAGATAATAGCATGGAAGTATGATAGCACCTGGAACATATTCATGGTGAAGAGAATCTCAGGGTTAGTACAATTCTTCACAGAGTACTCAGCTCTGGTAAATGCCCTTGAGATTCATGATTTGAAGGAACTAGCTCAACTTGAACTGATCAATCATGCAGTTATGTTCAGGGGATATGAATTTGAGAATATACTAAGATGTTCAGAAGGAAAAACAACTTCAATTCATTAAAGACAATTTGTTTAAGAAAAGATAAAACATTTGTCAATCCCTTGGAAAAGAAGAAAAAGGTGGAAGCAGAAGAAATAGTATTCCCTGTTGAAGGTAAAGCCAACTGAGTCTTTAAGAGGAAAGTAGTTTTTGGTACTCATTCTTCTTTCCTATCTCAAATGTGTACTATGATGAGAAAACATATGAGCTGGTGATAGAAAGAAGTGGGGAGGAAAAGAAGGAGCTGACATTAGACTTTTCAGTGGATATGAAGTAAGACTACTTGATGAATCATACATCCACTACATTTATACCAGGCACTTCAGGGAATAAACAACAAATTGGGTAAACAAGACATGCACTTCTTTTTGAAATGCATCAAGTTGTTGAAACTGGCCTATGACAGAATAAAGATTCAAAGAGATAAAAGAAAGAAGAAGAAAACCTCTGCAACTTGGAAACATGTTAAGCCTGAAGTGGATGTGGGAGGGAGTTTATTGATTCATAGAGATGGTCTTTCAACAATCTCCATATGGAACCGATTCTCTGAAAAAGTTACCAATGGAAGCCATCTACAACATGAGCAGATGAAAATACATGGTTAAGTAGAGACAGGATATCGAAGCAACTGATTTTGCAAACATGATCAAGGCCATTGATTGGATCAGTGATCACAAGTTGATGTTTATCAGAATGTAAAGCAGCGGAATACACAAACGAATTAGACAAATTGTAGCAAGCAAACAATATATGTAAGCGTTAAGATAGCATACGGTTATAGGGAGAGAATATGAATTTCTGATTTCTAGGAATGTTTATAGGGAGAATATTTAATCAAATCAATCAAACATTCCATTCATTGCTCATATCGCTCTATGATTACAATGGGTTGTCACTCCTTATATAGAGTGCAACAGTCACTGCTGTTATCACGGAAAGTGACAACTGGCAGATCCAATACAGAAATAACTAAATCTTAACAAACTACTGAAATGTTCACAACTACTGAGAACATATCAGCAGGTAAGTACAAAATATAAAACTACTGAAACTACAACGACTGAAGAACAAGCTCTTCAGTCGTTTTACAAAACTACTGAAACATAAAACATAAAACTACTGATATCACAACTACTGAAGAAGTACTCTTCAGCAGTTGTGACAAACTACTGAGGCTTCAGTACTTGGTCTTCAGACTTTGACCTTCAGGCGTTTCATCAGCTGATGACTTCAGTAGATATCATCAGCTGATGTCTTCAGTCTTTGTCTTCAGACTTTGTACATCAGTTGTTGATCTTCAGTACTTGTGAACTCTTCAGCTGTTGTACTTCAGTACTTTGGTCTTTCAGCTTCAGCACTTGTGTCTTCAGCTGTTGTACTTCAGCACTTTGGTTCTTCAGCTGTTAAGGTCTTCAGCACTTGATCTTCAGCTGTTGAAGTCTTCAGTACTTGTCAAACTACTGATGAGGCTTTCAGCAGTTGTTGTGATACCGTGTGGGACTTAGAGATTTTCTGATCTTGGCTCATTGGTTCTTTTGGTCCAACAAACTCCCCCTGAACCAATGCAGCCAAAACCTCTAACTTATTTAAACTCCCACTTATTGATGGCAAAAATGTTGGTCTTTTTCCTTCTTGATCAGTAGAGAAGATGACCCATGTACGCTCCGGCCTGGGAAGAACCTCAAATATTTGTTTGGCAGAGTATGAATGGGAACTCTGTTTTGGGGAACTGGACACAGAGTTGTTATCCCATTCATGAGATTCACTTCCCCATAATGAGTCTGTAAGACTCACGGACATAGGCCTCAAGGAGAACAATTTGTTCCTCTTGAGAGAGTTCTTCAGCTCCTCCTTCGAAGAAGAACTCTGGACCATAGTACTCTGATAAGTACTTCATGGTCCTGCCATTCTTCAGCTCCACCGTAGTTACCTCCCTGTATACAAATTCATCCGGATGGTTGCCTTCAAGGAGTAACTGGAGCTCATTCTTTTGGATGTCTTCAAGCTTTTTGTATAACAACCCCTTCTTAATCATCTTGTTTTCTAGTAAGGCTTGAGGTGTCTTCTTTGCTTGGTGAGCTTTCTTGAATTCATCAATGATTTCCCAAGGTGAGACTACAACGGCCAGCATGATGGTAGATTCTATTGTTTTTCGTACTTGGCCGTTGTATCTGTGTGGGATAGTTCTTTTATGGATTCTAGAACTCACCCTGGGGTCTGGCCATACTCTCACTCTCTCCCTCTGATACTGAAAGGTGTGTCTGAGAGTGTACAGCCTTTGAGCATGCCCTTTCATGGCTTGAATAGATGATGACTGAGGAAATTCCTTGTCAACCATCTTCAACAGTTGCTCATCGTGCTGTTTCTGCTGTTCTTCTTCTTCTATCTTTACTCTGACCATTTCCCTTTGAGAGTCGGGTGTGATCATGGATTGACTCTGGGGCTTTGGTAGCTTCAGAACAGCAGAGAGTGGCAGACTATCATCTTCATCCTCTTCTTCTACTTCTTCTAGCCTCAACACCCTTCTCCTTCTTCTTGGGTGCATCATCGGCTGTTGGTTTAGAGGGTGAGGGAATTGGTTTTGTGGGTTGTGGTTTTGGTAGTTTTGATGTGGGAATGTTGACAGGCTGTTCTAGCATTTTGGATGTGAGTTTGGCTTTTGACTGTTTGGCTAGTTCAGTCCTGCTCCCAGCACCAGCTTCATTTAAAACTTCAACAATTAAACCTTTTGTATATTCTTCAGACGAACAGATCTTGGTGGTATTGCCAAGATACTGTCCCTGGACCAAGCTTTGATCTCGATCAATGATCTTCCAAGATGTTTTGCTATAAATCTGATCATGATCTCCAGCCTTTCTCTTTCTGACACATCATAACTTGACCATCTTGATTGGATTTCTTCAATCTCTAGTCTTCTGATCTCAGAATCAAGTTTTTCAGTGTCATGGCCTTGCCTAAACAACTGATCAATGATGTTATCCATTGATCTGCTGTGTTCGGCATCAGCCTCTTTCACCATCAGCTCCAAGGCTTTCTCTTTTTCATCCTTCTTCTTTTTCTTGTATGTGACATGAAAGTCTTTTGAACTTTCAGTCACTTTCTCCATGGTAGCCTCCTCCTTCTCTTTTTCCTTCTCTTTCTCAGTCTCCTCAACCAACTCCTCAGTTTCCACTACTGTCTTTCTGTTTCTTCCTCCTTCTCTTTCCTCTTTTTTACCTTTCACTGCTGAACTCTCCCCCTTTTTGGGTGCATTGGTTGCAGGGAATTGAGTAGCAGAAAGTTGTTTGCTCAGAACATTCTCCACCATGGGTTGTAAGACAGAAGAAAGTCTCTCATCAACAGTTTTGATCACCAATTCAGTTAGCTGTGGGGTGATGAGAGATAGGGGATTTTGAAGGATAGCAGCCAGTTGCTCAGGGGGGTCTGTCCCTGAGGAATGGTGCCAGAAACAGAGGCAGGTGGCTGAGATTTTGTGAGTGGTTGTGTGTTTAGGAGACCTTCAGAGGAAGGTGCCATCTGTGGGTTGATGTGGTGGCAGATGGTCTTACTCCTTGAGAGAGTTGGTCAAGTAGGTTTTGCAGTCTACTGACTTCCTCCTCTAGGATCGTGTTCTGGGCAAGAACATCATAGAAGAAGCCCAGGTCATCATCAGCATATGCTGAATCACCTGACCTCCTGCTTGTAGCAGGATATACATGCTCTGGGTGTAGACCAGATGTAGCATGTGCCCCTTTGTCCTGGAACTGGGGACTTCCAGCCTCAGGACGTTGTCCTTCATCGGCTGTTGCCTCTGGTGAGGTCTTAGTTATGTTACCAACCTCAGTCTGATCATTTGCTGATTCAGAAGAGTTGGCAGCCTCACCAGAAGTTCTTATCTCCATATCAACACCAGGAGATAGAACAGTTAAACCCCTGTGCTGTGGGTTCTCAGGTGCACTGTATTCCTCCCCCTCAATTGTAGAGGTATTCCCAGTGGTAAGTGGTTTCTGGGGAGGGGGTGAGGAGTGCAATTGAGTCAGCACTTGTGCAACTATTAAAGTTGGGCTGTGAGGGGCGGTTGGTTGGGGTACAGGGGAAGAAGCAGTGTGCACCTGGGGTGGATGGTGCTCTTCAATGGCAATCTCCTCAAGTGAGGAAGATCCCAGATAAGTAGGTGCCCCTTGGGTTGCTGCAGGTTCCTGTTGAGAGGAAGCCTGAGCGGCTGTGGCTGGAGGAGTCATTGTATCCACTAGGGGGTTTGGACTAGTGGATATATCCTGCGTTTGTTGTGCAGGAGCATCCTCAGGGGACTCAATTCCCTGAGTAGCCATTTTGGGTTTCTTTTGGGGGTTTGGTGGGGACATTGGATTTGGAGGTGGTGGCTGTGGGTTCCAGCTGCGTGGGTTTTCGCAGCTTGGCAGCCATTTTGAGTGTCCGGTCAGAGTTGTGCCGGGAGTATACTTCTGGCAAAACAGCCGTAGCAGGGACTCCCAAGCCAACAAGTCCCTCAGCATTAAGCTGGTCTATTATAATGGCCATGATGAACCGTGGATAGAGTATCCAACGGTTGGCAGTTAATTTTTGAGCCATATCTTTGAGCTCTGAAAATATTAATTCGGAAAAGTTCAGTGGTTGTTGCTCAAGGATAGAATACAATACCTGCTGCCATTTGGTGGACATTTGATCCCAAGACGATGTCTTAGGGGCCAAACATACATTGACCATGTGAAAGATCAGGCGCTCAGCGTCATTGAAGTGTTTCTTCATAATGGTTGTGGCACTGAGATCACCTTGATATCCATGCTGAGCAAATGATAGATCTATGGTGCCCTTCGGATATCCAGCAGGAGAGGTAGCATCACTCAGGTGAAGAATTTTTCGGATTGTTGCAGGAGTAATCACTACTTCTTTGTTGTTAAACAGACCGGAGGGATCGTGTGCTGCTCTCCTCAGTAGTAACATTAACGTTCATCCAAAATTGGTTCAAGGATTCGGCATGTAAAACAGGGTTCAGAAGGAATGCCTTGTTGTATGGGGACTGAACCATAAGATCGATAGCATTATCGAACTTAGTCCAGATCGGCGATTTTGTGAGGTAGGCAACACAGTTGTGTCGCGGTTTAATTTGCAAAGACGCCATGGAAATTTGTTGGAGAGGAACGTTAGGTTTGAAGAAGATGAAGTATGGAGAGCTCAGGTTAAGGGTATATATAGGGTACGGGTGAGGAAATGACTGAAGGATGTGGTGTTAGTCATCAGTAGTTTTAAACGACCGTTGACATGGTATTATCCTTTCAGACGTTGAAACAGCTGAAGTCGCGGTGTTAGGCATCAGTAGTTTAGAAAACTACTGAAGACCGTGGTTTTGACTTCAGGTGATTGAAACAACTGAGGACATGGTGTTTGTCATCAGTAGTTATGAAACTACTGAAGACAGTGGTTTTGTCATCAGCTGTTGTAAACAACTGAAGACTTGGTATTAGTCATCAGTAGTTATAAAAAACTGAAGACGTGGTTTTGCTTCAGTTGTTTAAAATGAAACAGCAGTGGTACAAACGACTGAAGGGAAATTTCTCTTCAGCTGTTTTCGTCAATTCTTAGCTTTTCAGCTGTTTCAAACTATCCTCAACACATTCATCAGTCTTTATGGCTGATTTCAGTTGTTTCATAGGACATCAGTACTTATCTGTTTTTACTGATTCAGTAGTTATGACTGCATCAGTAGTTGTAACTACTTCAGTAGTTTAGAACAGATGAAGTACTTCAGTACTTGTGAGAACTTTTAGCCTTCAGTAGTTATAAAAACTACTGAGGTTAAAAGAGCTCATCAGTACTTATATGTGACAGGCACTCATGATCATCAATATGAATTACTGAGATCATCAGTAGTTGTCACCTATTCTAGCTGCAGCATACCAAGCCTTAACACCAGGTTTTGGAAAGTTGAACTATCCAAAGGCTTAGTAAAAATGTCTGCAAGCTCATCAGCACTGGGCACAAACTTAGGATCAATCAGACCTTTTTCAAAACAGTCTCTTATAAAATGGTGTCTGATCTCTATATGTTTGGTCCTAGAGTGCTGGACTGGATTTTTGACAATGCAAAGAGCTGAAGCACTATCCATTAACAATGGAGTCTTAGTCTCTGTAATGCCATAATCCAAAAGTTGGTTTTGAAGCCAGAGTACCTGAGATGTACAGCTTGCAGCAGCAATGTACTCGCTTCCGCAGTGGATGTAGCAACTGAGGTCTGTTTCTTGCTCTGCCAAGAAATCAAGCAGTTGCCTAGGAATTGGCATCCACCAGAAGTTGATTTCCTGGTCAACTTACACCCTGCATAGTCACTGTCAGAAAAAGCAACTAATTTACCAGAATGGTTGGTAGAATACCATAAACCTAGAGATGGAGTGCCTTGCAGATATCTAAAGATCCTCTTGACTGCAATCAGATGAGACTCTTTAGGTGCAGCCTGAAATCTAGCACAAACACATGTAGCAAACATAATATCTGGTCTAGAAGCTGTTAAATACATCAAGGACCCAATCATACATCTGTAAAGTGTTTCATCAACCACTTTACCTTTCTGATCTAAGTCCAGTTGTGTGGTGCTGCTCATGGGAGTAGAACAGGGCTTACAGTTTTGTAAATCAAACTTTTGCAAAAGATCTTTTGTATATTTGGATTGATGAATAAAAATTCCATCAGCCTTTTGTTTGATTTGCAACCCCAGAAAGAACTGTAATTCTCCCATGGCACTCATTTCAAACTTCTGTTGCATCAACTTTGTAAAGGCATCACACAACTTTGGATCAGAGGATGCAAAAATGAATCATCTACATAAATTTGAACAAGTAGATTATGCTGCCCAGCTTTCTTAATAAATAAAGTCTTGTCTATGGAGCCTCTAGTGAAATTGTTTTCCAGAAGAAAGTTTGATAATGTCTCATACCAGGCTCTGGGAGCTTGTTTTAACCCATAAAGAGCTTTATCAAGCTTATACACCCATTAGGATGTTTGTTGTCCTCAAAGCCTGGAGGTTGACATACATAAACCTCTTCTTTAACTTTTCCATACAAAAATGCACTTTTGACATCCATTTGAAAAACTTTAAGTTTTTGATAAGCAGCATAAGCTAAAAACAATCGAATTGCTTCCAGTCTGGCTACAGGGGCAAAGGTTTCATCATAATCAATACCTTCTTCTTGTGCAAACCCCTGAACAACCAGTCTGGCCTTGTTCTTAACAATAAGCCCATTTTCATCAGTTTTGTTCCTAAACACCCATTTAGTGCCTATTGCACACTTACCTGGAGGTAGAGGAACCAGTTCCCACACTTGCTGTTTCTTGAACTGAAGAAGCTCAAGCTGCATGGCATCAACCCATCCATTGTCCTTTAAAGCAATGTGATAATTCTTTGGCTCTTGCTGACTGATGAAGAGAGCATAGAAGCAGAAGTTTGACAATTGACTTCTTGTTGATACACCAGCAGTGATATCACCAATGATTTGAGACATGGGGTGATTCTTCAGATCTTGATACACAATGAGATCTGTGCAAGTGTTTGTAGCCGGTTCAGCAGCAACAGATGGTGATGGTGAATCATTTCCTTGAAACCAATCAGTGGATGGTAATTCAAAGGAAGTTGAATTCGAAGAAATCTCATCAGCATTTGTTGTGGATGGTGCTACTGGCGCTACAGGAACATCAGGTCTAGTTGACTCAGGCAGCTGATCACTAAACCTGAAGAGGTGAGTACTGCAATCATCATCATCATCAGCAGTACCACCAGGTGGTGAACTGTTGACAGGAGCAACAGCAGGAGTTTGATAAGGAACATATTGCAGTATGTCCAGATCAAATAACTCCACAGGACTTTGTGGAATCTTGTCCTTTGGAGATTCATTAAACTTAACATGTAGAGTTTCTTCAAACATCTTTGTTCTGCAGTTGAAGACTCTGTATGCTTTGCAAGTAGATGAATAACCAACAAAGTATCCTGCATCCACCTTAGGATCAAATTTGTGGAGTTGATCCTTTGTGTTGAGAATAAAACAGGGACACCCAATGCTTTGAAAAATGAAATCAGTGGAGCCAAATGATGGAGAACTTCATATGGAGTCTTCATCAACCTCTGATTTACTAAAACTCTATTTTGCACATAACAAGCTGTGTTGACAGCTTCAGCCCAAAAGGTCAATGGCAAACCTGAGTCAGCCAGCATGGACCTTGCAGCTTCAATGAGGGTCCTGTTCTTTCTCTCCACTACTCCATTTTGTTCCGGAGTCCTTGGAATGCTGAACTGCCTTTTGATTCCCTTTGAGAGATAGAAGTCATCAAGTGTATGATTTCTGAACTCAGTTCCATTATCACTCCTAATACACTTGACTGGAAGGGAATACTGCTTCTCAATGTACAGCACAAAGTGGATAATCTTCTGAGCAGCCTCATCCTTTGAATGTAGAAAGAAAGTCCATACAAATCTGGAGTAATCATCCACAATTACCAGACAGTATTTCTTCTTTGCCATGCTCATTACTCTCACAGGACCAAATAGATCCATATGCAGTAATTGCAAGCAGGCAGTGGACTTGGACACTTCAATAGGAGGAAATGAGACCTTGTGCTGTTTTCCTTTTAAACAAGCAGTGCAAGTTTCATCACAGTGGAACTCCTTTATTGGTAAGCCTCTGACTAAACTATTGTGGCTAAGCTGATTCATGTTTTTGAGATTAACATGACCAAGCCTCCTGTGCCATAGTTTAGATTCTTGAAAAGAGGCTTTGGAAAATAGGCAAGGATACCTTTGAGATCTATTTTCTTGGAAAGATCTAAGGCATACACTCTTCCTGTCCTGTTGGCTTTTAGGAGAGTGTGATCATCCAACACCTTGTCAATCAAGGGCAAAACTTTGGATGACAGAATCCTACAGTTTTGACTTGTGAAAAGGGCAACATGGCCTTTATCACACATTTGACTGACACTCAAGAGGTTGTACTTGAGATTTTCCACATGATTAACATCATCAAATTTGATTTCTCCATTGGAGACAAAGCCCTTACCGATGATGTAACCCCTAGCATCATTGCCAAAAGAGACAAATCCCTTCTTTCCTTGAGAGTAGTCATGAAGAAGAGAGATGTTCCCAGTCATGTGCATGATCCCCACTGTCTACATACCAGATGCTATTTTGGCATGTTGAAGAACCCTGCAATAATAAACAATCAGTTAGTTTTAGAGACCCAAACCTTTTTGGTTTTGGGCCTGGTCTCATCAATAGATGGTAAACTAGCATGTTTATTTGTAACAACAGCCTGAGAGGAAGAAGATGGTGCAGAAGAGGAGTCCTTTGGCTTAGACCTCCTTTTCTGTGGTTTCAACATAGGAGAATCTAGTTGGTTAACTCTACCCAACAGATGTTGTACCATCATCACCAGCTGTGTCTGATTTTGTGATAAAGCTTTCAGCTCATCAGACACATTGCTAGTGGAGTTAGATAAGGTCCTATGTTGCACCTTCTTCTTTTGAGCACCCTCAGCTGTCACCTGTTTAACACTTCCTTTTTGAATGCTTTAAGGACTTAAGGGTTACAGGATTTGATGTTGCTGATACAAATGTGGTCTCAAACTCATTTTTCATTTTTACCATTTTCTCATTAATTTCTTCCTTTTGTTTGAGTTTGGAACCTCTTTTGTACCAACAATCATCTGTAAGATGATTGAACAAACCACATACTTCACATGGTTTCTTCTTCATCTTAGGTTGATCATCAACTAAAGATGGTGAAGACTTGTTCTTCAATGCTTTGGAAGCATTGGTTGCTTTCTTGACAGCATCTTTAGTGGTCTTCAAACTCTTTCTACTGCCAGTTTTCTTCTCTTCAGTACTGACAGCAGTTGAAGTTTGAACTTCAGGAGTTGAATCCTGCTCTCCAGTCCTTTCAGGACCTTCAGGATTGACTCCTGAGTTGATCAACTTATTGATCATGTGAATGTCAGCATTTGGACCATCAACATCAGCTGATAGGTTCAAGAGGACTTGATACTGACTGCTACTTCTGATTGTGCTGTATCAGAAGGTAGATCACATGACTTGATGGATTGGTTATCACTCTCACCATCAGATTCTACCTCTGCTCTTGGGGTAAAATCTGTAGGTGGAGCAGTGTGATTGTAACCAATTCCAAACTTCACATTTGAAGCAGATTGCTTACTAAGAAGCATTTCAAAACCTTTGCATGATTGTACCATCTATCACACTCGACCTGGGTAACTGCAAGGGTTTCTTTGAGATCTTTGTACTTCTCTAGAAGTACATCTTCTCTAGCCTTATCATCAATTATTTTGCAATTCAGTTTATAAATCTCATCATTTTTATCTTTGAGCACAAACTCAAACTCAGCTTTGTTTTTGGAAATTTCTTGTTCTAGCTCAATGTTCTTATTAATTAAAGCTACATTTGCTTCTCTAATGGAAGCAAATGCTGCTATGCATTGTTCAGAACATAATTTGGCTTTTGCCTCAGAGGATACCTGTGATACCTGAGGTGTAGAGGCATTGGAAGATGAAGTATCAGCAGACTCCAAAGCCATAAGAGCTAGATTCCCAAAGGGACTGTCACCACCATGTTGACCAGCACCTGAGAACAGTTGATCATGACCAGACAAGTCATCTGGTAAACTGCTCCAGTCAACAACTCCTGGGGTGAAGAAGCTGTGTTGTTGAGATGAAGTTGTTGATGAGATGGGGAAGGCTGAGGTTCTGGTAATGCATGAGGTTGTGGTGTCATAGGAACTTGAACTTGACTTGACTGTGGCATGTAATAACAAGGGTACTGATAAGGCATTTGACCCTGAGGAACAAAATATGCCGGAGATTGTTGTTGAGGATGATGACTAGATGTGACAGGATGTTGCCCTCTGTTTTGTTGACTGTTGCCAGGAAAAGTCACAAAGGGTGCAGTAGAGTTTGATCCAGTTGATCTACACTCTCTTGCAAAGTGTCCAAGCCGTTGGCATTTGTGACACCTCAACTTGCTCTTGTCAAAACCAACTTTGGTTTTGCCAGAGAGTCCTGGGAATTTTCTTCCAGTTTTTGTAGAACTTCTGAGATCTGATATTTATCAAGGCCATTTGGCTCAAAATATCCATCTCTTCTAAGTCATCATCTGCAATCCCCTTGAGATCATCCATGATGAAACATAAATTGTCATTATTACCACCAGTAAACTGACCATCAACACTTACAAATGCAGAATTAGAAGTGCTCGAAGAGAAATTAATATGCTCATCATACTGGCATTCAGATGCAGCATATTCTGACTCATGACCCACCAAGGCAGTGTTGCCTTGAATAAAGTCTTCAGTGAGCTTTCCAGATGAAGACAGCTTTCTCTTCTGTTCTATCTCTCTCTCAAAAGTGAGCAATTTCCCATGAAGTTGGGTGAGAGATAGTTTGTCCAAACTTGCACTGGAGCGTAGGACAATAGTATATGTGTCCCATCTCTCAGGCAGTGATCTGAGAAATCTGTTATTCATCTGAATATTGGTGTATTCAAGTTTGACCATTTTTAGTTCAGAGATCAAACAAGAAAACCGCTCATATTGTTGAGTCAGTGTCTCACCCTTCTATGAGAGAATGTCTCATATTGTTGGGCAAGAATTTCTCTGTTATTTGCCAAGACCTCATTTCCTCCAAATTGTTCTTTCAAAGCAATCCAGAGGTCATGGGCAGTTTCATGATGCATTAGCCCAGAATAGATTTCATTGGGCAAAGCCATGGCCAGAATTCCATGGGCTTTTGCATCAATCTCAAGCAACTTTTTATCCTCATCTGAGTATTGCTCCCTCCTCTTCGGAACCATTTGATTGGTTTCGGGTTATTCACCATAGGCTTGTGTGGACCATGTACCACTGATGTCCAACACCCTGCGCTGTTAACAGACAGGTGATGGAGCATACGTCTTTGCCATGTTATACTCATTCCTACCAGCATAGGAGGCTTGGTTGAGGAACCAGTATTGTGAGGATCATTGGAGGGAGTGGTCATTTTCAGTTCAAAAACAGTTTAGTTCAAGTTTTAAAAAGTTTTAGACAAACACAACAAACTCAATGAGAACCAAGAATAAGATCTCAGGATGAATGAGCAGAAATACAGAAAATTCAATCTCTATAACCGTTTCTTGCAAAAACAAAAGCTAATTCAATCAAACTTGGATCTTGAATAGCAGTTTCAATGATCAATTATTAGATCGATCAATGATTAACCTGCTCTGATACCATTTGACAGGATCAGTGATCACAAGTTTGATGTTTATCAGAATGTAAAGCAGCGGAATACACAAACGAATTAGACAAATTGTAGCAAGCAAACAATATATGTAAGCGTTAAGATCGCATACGGTTATAGGGAGAGAATATGAATTTCTGATTTCTAGGAATGTTTATAGAGAGAATATTTCTAATCAAATCAATCAAAATTTCCATTCAATGCTCATATCGCTCTATGATTACAATGGGTTGTCACTCCTTATATAGAGTGCAACAGTCACTGCTGTTATCACGGAAAGTGACAACTGGCAGATCCATACAGAAATAACTAAATCTTAACAAACTACTGAAATGTTCACAACTACTGAGAACATATCAGCAGGTTAAGTACAAAATATAAAACTACTGAAACTACAACGACTGAAGAACAAGCTCTTCAGTCGTTTTACAAAACTACTGAAACATAAAACATAAAACTACTGATATCACAACTACTGAGAAGTACTCTTCAGCAGTTGTGACAAACTACTGAGGCTTCAGTACTTGGTCTTCAGACTTTGACCTTCAGGCGTTTCATCAGCTGATGACTTCAGTAGATATCATCAGCTGATGTCTTCAGTCTTTGTCTTCAGACTTTGTACATCAGTTGTTGATCTTCAGTACTTGTGAACTCTTCAGCTGTTGTACTTCAGTACTTTGGTCTTTCAGCTTCAGCACTTGTGTTCTTCAGCTGTTGTACTTCAGCACTTTGGTTCTTCAGCTGTTAAGGTCTTCAGCACTTGATCTTCAGCTGTTGAAGTCTTCAGTACTTGTCAAACTACTGATGAGGCTTTCAGCAGTTGTTGTGATACCGTGTGGGACTTAGAGATTTTCTGATCTTGGCTCATTGGTTCTTTTGGTCCAACACCATTCTGGATCCACCAAAGCAGCATTCATACTACCTCCTGAAGACCCAACTGAATCTTCACAACATCAATCACCTCCTAAACATTGAGAAAAACTAGCTGTATAATCCTTAGGGGGGGTATTGTTGCACCCTGAAAGGATCATACATGCCAACTCAATGGGTGAATTGATGATTGTTCAGCTGAAATTCCACAAGTCCAAGATGCAATGCGATGAAGATATGCAGAAAAATACAAGTGTTATCTCCGCATTAACTAATGCGGAAGACACAATACTTATGTGAACAAGTTACTCCTTCCGCATTGACTAATGCAGAAGAACAAAGAAGATGCGGACAAGACTTTGATCATCCGCATTGACAAATGCGGATGACCAACCAAATGCGCACAAGTATTTGTTCATCCGCATTAACCAATGCGGATGACCAACTTACTAACGCTGATGATCAAGTGGAAATGCGGATCAAGATTATCTCATCCGCATTTGTCAATGCGGATGAACAAGCAGAGATGCGGATCAAGACTTAGACTAGTTTCTGATGTAATAGGTCAGAGGTAGTTTAGTCATTTTGTTAAGGCATCTTGTCTTGTCTATAAATAGAATAGTTTACCTCGTACTGAGGTGACGTTTGACAGATAAAGGATTTTGTTGTAATTATTCTCTGTAATTTGTCAACATTCATATATCAATATAAACAGAATTTATGAGTAATTTTCTTGCTTGATTGTTCTTCGATTGTTTGTTTCCGCCACTCAATCGTTGACTTGATTATCATATTCGATTCTCAGTAAGAATATCACTCTTACAAAAACCCAGTCACTCCTTAACCTCAAAGTGGTGATGTAAAGATTTCAGACTAATCCTATGATATAAAAATGGTGTTTAATATTGCTTTGAATGTCAGTTCATAACTTTTGTAAGTGTTGATTTTGGATTATCAAGTGTCTGGTGATGAGTGAAAACAGATCAAGGGGAGGGCTTCACATAGAAGACAACGGCTTAAAAGATTTGAACATTAGCGTGCATTTTAGAAAACAAATATCTTGTATAAATTCCAGTGGTGGTGCAGTGGTTCCTTCTACAAAAGGTTTCATGTTTGAATCTTTGTGAACATATTTATTTGGCAACTACTTCATTGAATTTAACATGTAAATATTTCAGTCCAGTGAAATAAAAGAAAATCCATACAAGATTAAGATCACCACACATTGCTGTCTGAAGAAGAAAAAATACACTTATCTTCCAGGTTGCTTATTTATTTGACATTATGCATTCAATTGCTTCCTTGCAAATGCCCGTCATTGTAGCCTCAGGTCCATACACCTACAACATATTACGTATACCACAAATCATAATCATACGATGGAAAAACCAAATCATAAATCATTTCTCATGAGATTGACATCCAAAACAAGACACAAAGCAACTGACTAAAATTTTAGTTGACATACCTCAAGGGGTATCCCTAGTTCCTCTCCTAGTGCACGCATCTTTGCCAAACCAGTCTGGTAATTAGGACCGCCCCTTCGAACATATATGTGCATTCTTGCTGCTTTCAGTTTCGATTCCTACTGTCCATAAAGTATCAATCAAAACACTTTTAACATAAATTCATGGTTTTTATACACTAGAGGTGGCAAATATACAGGTTGGTAAAAGGCCAAATTACAGGTCAAAGTCGTATTATGGGACAAAGTCAAGCACGTTGATGATCATCAAAGGCCTATTCTAGAGGCATACATCCTCCTAAGTCCTAACTCATTTTATTCAAAGATTCACATTATTATTGTAATAATTCTGTTTCTATGACTAAATAAGCATTAACTATCTTAAAAATGAAAATTTTACAAAAAAAATGTCACCGGACGATTCAAGAAAGTAGCCCCTTTTAACCCTTTACACAACCTGTTCATCTTGCAACCTCTAGAATACAGTAGACCACACCCACCTTTTCTCTAAGAGCTCGGATAATTCCACTGAAAGTGGCAGCCACATCAGTAAAGTTAGCGATGCCTCCACCAATTAGAAGGGCTCTTTTACGACCATCAGGATCTGCAGTAGCACACTGGAGACAGAACAACATAATTTGAGTGTACTACATCATTCCAAATGTTACAATAAAATATATAAGAATGGATTCTCATACATCAATTACAATTCTAGCATATTGCAAGACCTCTTCCTCGTTAGGAGCTCCACTATACTCTGCATAGTTACCAAGTTCTGATGCATAACCTAAATCTCCAACCTACCTTATTGGAAAGAGTAAAAAATCATGTAATCATATATATTTTATTAACAAAGAATATGAAAAAAAGTTCAATATAGTGACAAATCATCTGAAAAAAATTCAGAACCTATGATACTTACTGTGTCTGCGTATATTACACTAGCACCACCTCCAGCCACCATCGTCCATATCCGTCCCTTAGGATTCAACACTGTGAACTTTAAAGAAGCACTAGTCTGCCACAGAAAAAGAATATGTTAAAAAATATGAAACCATGTGCCTGATTTACACACAAATGTATCAAAATTACAAAACCATTAATGCAAAATAGGCTTCCATCTTAAATCTTAATAAAAAAAATAGTAACAATTAGAGTAGCATTAGCAAGATGAGCAAGCTTGGTAAAGATCAAAAAGGGTTGGAGTTGAAACACGTCCTTTTAAGTAAACGATGAAACCAGCTGGCTCCAGTTGGGTTGTATGCATTAAAAAAATATAATTTTTGAAAACAGAACTCAAATCATAGTGTCAACCGACAAACAATAAAACACCGCCAAAAGTAAGCAAGTGACTAGTGAGTGACAAAACCTCAAAGATCAAATCTTTGACAAATTTAATGCACTTACTTTTTCATCTAATGTGTGAATGAAACTCTCCGTAGAGTTTAGGACTCTTCCAAATGGCAATGGAAACTCTATGTTACCCCACCTATATGCAAGTAAAAAAAACGTATATATTGAGATAACTATATCCCAAAATATGGAATGCCAATCAACATCAGAAGCGTACTTTTTGAAGTTCTTAAATGCTGCCGTGTCATCCAACTCTCCCCTCATATCCAGAGGAAAGGGCTCTCCATTAACCAACGTAAACGGATTCATCTCTAGAAAAGTGAAATCTAAATCTGTACAGAAATAGACGAACATGAAGTGGGTGATTGTGAAAACTTGAAGCACACCACGGGCAAAAGAAATAATTCACATCACTTACAGGAGTTAAAAAACTGTTAATAAAAATTTCATGTATTGAAGCAGTAGTATGTAATATGATCAACTCCCATGGTTATGATACAAGAAAGTAGTAAAGTACATAACATGGATGTGGAAAACCCAAATTCTTGAATTGTCAACTTTTTGATTAAAAGGGAAATATAATCCCTCCTTTTTTCCTAAAAGAATAAGCAATTTTTAAAAAATATATGTTTCAGCTTACCTTGAAATACAGCGAACACACCATTATGAAATTGCCAATTTTGCTCGTACCTGGTTTTATGATGATATAAAAACAGCATACTGTTAGTTGCTAACATTCATGATTCCATTACATGTATGGGAAAGAAAAGAGGGGACGAGGTGGGGGGGGGGGGGGGGGGGGGGGGGCAGAATTGAGCAAAGCCATTAGCAGTCTTAATATTAATTACAGAAAGAATGTTAAACTGGGAATTGCATTGTAAACTGAAGACACTAATAAAACAATCATGTTTCAGTCAGAACAGTTATTCTTAGTATATTATTTTATGGTTTTTGACACCAAGGACAGTATCAACAATTTTGGAAGAAACAAAGATAAAACTAATGAACCTTTGCTCATTCATAGTGAAGGATGTTTGAAAAAAGAAAGGCATAAACTAACACACCTCTAATGGAAGAGTAGCAATTAATGGAGCACAAGCCTCTAGCGTCATAGGTTTTTCGGTTGGAAGAAACACGGTTTTAACCTGGAGAATCAGAAAATGTATCAGTCTCCATGAATTTGCCGAATATGAACATGGAATAAAAGCTTTTACTTTAAAAGTCATCAATCAACTCACCTTCTCCCAGTTTTCTTCAATATCAATACCACCACATTCTGAAAAGCTAATGGTGCTACCAAGCCTTTCAGAGACAATAGAAAAGTAATACTCTTGATCATGTGGAACAAATGGTTCAACAATAAATGTCGTTATTGGTGCTTACATCCACTGATCTCAACCTATGAGTACATGACACCCTCTTCACATTAGTAGACCATATTTCTAGTTTAGACTTAGCTATGGCAAAAAGGGCAGATTAATTGGGTAACAGATAACTTTTAATGTGGACTGAAATGGGTAGGATCGGGGTGGGAAGACCAATAAACACTTTTACATCCATTTTTCATGTTTCACAGCTATTTAATGTGTTATACTATATATGAACACAAATCTAGATTATTTCAGTACTAATTCTAGACACTCCTTTAATAAGGTGATAAAGGAGGTTTCTTATGCATTTGAATACACTTTGGTTAGCTTTCTATAAATTTGACATGTTTTATATTTTGTAAAATCCTTTACAACTGATTTCATCAATTGCAGAAAAAATGTATAGCCCAACCAAATCATTGTGGTAAAAAGGTCAGACTGCCGCCTCATGCTCTGACTTTTGACAAATTAAATGGGTTACCTCAGCACCAAGACGAGCTTTCACAAAATCAGCAACTTGAGCTACATCTAAGTTCAATCCAACCAAGCCACTCTTCCCACGCTTTCCAAATAGCATATCAGGTTTGACAACCAGCTTTGTCGATGAAAGCCATGGTTCTTTGTCTGTCAAATCAGTAAAGTCTGTGGATGCAGTCACCTATATATGAAAATTTTCTCAATTTATTAGCAAAATGACAACTCTCGACATCAGTCAATTTTATACATAAATCTTCAATGCCTACTCAACTAAGCTAGAACACAAAGAAAGATAAGCCACAACATCACAAGCACCTACCTCCTCTTTGGTTTTCAGTTTCACACAACTTACACTTACAGAAAACATGAATACATCCTCTTCTTAATCACAACAATATATAAATATATATATATGCTAGATTCTCATGGTACCCAGTTCAGATATTAGGCTTTTGCCACTACTTATGAGTTTTTATGGAGATCAATAAGTATTTCATCTCCTATAACATTAATGCAGTTACTTTTGTATTGGATCCAAACCATACATAACAATCGTAACGCAGAATTCTTGACCTCAATAGGACAAATTCTACCTCTTCCAGGGACTGAGGGGAACTTGATTGACTTGAGACAAAACAGTGTCTAGATCCATCCTATTTATCTTTAGATGTAGACAAGCAATAAATTAGTAGTAACTTGAGACAAACCACAATCAGGTTGGATCACTATGTTTGTATTCATCTATGAGCACCATCCAACAATGAAATTGCAGAAAATTGAAATAGAAAACTACCAAAAACCAATTCCCGTACAATCGGTGAGCAACAAGCTATACTGAATGAGTGAATTGAGAGAGATAATTAGATACCTGAGCAGAGCAAATGTGAAGGTCGATTCCGGCGAGTCTTTTCAAATTTTGCTTCAGAAGCCTCTTGGAATCGTACTCTCTGATCTTCTTTCTCGCCATTTTACTTTGAATTTGGATGTTGAGAACAAGTCTGAATATATGAAAATTGAAAAGCTTTGAAAGTTGATGGAATTGCTTAGAAGATAAGATTGATTGGTTGATTGTAGGATTTAGGAAGAGTAGTTGGTAGGTGGAATGAGTGTACGGGGGATATTGGGTTGATGCAAATGTTGTTGGCGACTAGATCGAGAGTCTCATTTCCACCATCAACCGTAATACTTGCATTTTCTCTTTATTACTTGCAAAGCATGGCACAATGCATTATGATTGGAGTAGTTAAAGCTTTTCAAACTAAATCCATTTTACTCTGGTTCGAGTTTTTTGTCAATGATCTTTTGTCCGGGAATCTGAGAGGCTTTGTTTTTTTTAAATGTTTAAGGTTCAAACCTTGAAAACAGTGAATTATTATTAACTAAATGTTACTAACTTCTAATAAATAACCAAACATTCAAAAAAAACTTACATATCATGACAACAGTACAAATTCTACTAACCACAAAAATATCTAATTGATTAGGAGGCACTAATAGGCTTCCAATATCTAGTATTTGTTGGAAATATTCGTGTAGTCTTTGTTGAAAAAAACTATTATAACAGACAAACACAATAAACACTAATAATTTTTAATAAAAAAATCATACAAATAATGATTCTCTAACTCTTAATTTATACTAAACATATTCTATTTTTAATCCAACTCAAACTCAATAACATAATCAAACTCAATCATTATCTACTTAAAATTTTAACAAACAACTAATAAACTAATCATAATAATTATTCTTCCTTGTTTAATCAAAAGTAAATCTTCATTCTTCCACTTCATCTTGATTTATGCAATCTAAAATTCTAAACAAGACTCGTAACTCTTTTACTTTAAATCCCAAACCGTATATCTGATCTTCTTTCTTTTGATCACACATATCGTCTTCTTCTCTTGGTTTTAATCAACTCACATAGAATCATTGTGTTGATCACACAGATCGTCTTCTTCTCTTGGTTTTATCCAACTCACACAGAACCACCCCCTTTAACTCATTTAGAACCTTAGTCTTCTTGACTTACATAGAATCATTTTTTTTCTTGGCTCAAACAGAACAGATTTTTTCTACACATAACGGTCTTTTCTCTACTCACATAGAACCTCTTTGGTGGTTTTGATCTTTAGCTCATGTAGAACCTCTTCAATCGATCTTCAATTTGTTGGTTCTAATACCCATTATTGGAAAATATTAGATCGAGCAAACACAATAACCACTATAATTTAAAAAAACAAAACCACATAAAATAATGACCTTATAACTCTCTATTTATAATGAACATATTTTACCCCTAACCCAACTCAAACTCTATAAGATAATCAAATAAATAATCAAACCCAATCCTTATCTACTTTAAACTTTATTAAACAACTAATAAACTAATCATAATTATTATCATTCCTTGATCAAGATTAAATCTTCATTCTTCCTTTTAATCTTGTTATATGCAATCATAAATCCCAAACAAAACTCGTAACTCATCTATTTTAAATCTTGGACTTTTTATCTCGTCTTCTTTCTTTTGGTGCCACCAACGGTCACACTGATGTAAGGTCTCGTTCCTGAGACGCTTACAACTAGTCATTCATCGCACATAAAGTATATATTTACATTAACTTAAATAAAATATTACATCAGAAACATTAAAAACAACATCTCATTTCATTAAAATAAACGCTTTTGCAAAATAATACAACATTCATTAGAAAATATCGTTTGTTCGCATTATAATGCAAAAACATAATACAAAAGAATGTCATCCAAAAATAAGCCGAGTAGCCGCCCCGTGCCATCCTCAGCAACCATTATCTATCAACTGGAAACACATAAAAGTCAGCGTTGCTGAGTGAGTTCTAGTTTTATAATAAAACATACTTTATCTTTCGTTTAAAAGCGTTCTTTACAATCGTACGTGATCATGCATTATACGTACACATAGATAATATCATTACTATCTTCATTATTTGTTCGTTCATTCCGTTCATACACCGTTAAATCTTTACTTGCATCAGGATCAATGCTATGTGCTCACCCCACCGTCATGCATAAAGCGGGTACTGGGCCTTAGGTCTTTCAACGACCCCGAACATTATGCATGAAGCTGACTCCAGTACCTAGGGTAAGCGGCAAGGATCCTATACATATGGTCAATCACAAGGATTGAGCCCCTGTGTGCATCCTTCCAGGGTAATTAACCCACACACAGTTAAGCTGACACCATTCATTGAGAGTGAACATCCATACATTTGCTTAATCACACGGATTAAGCCCCAGTGTGTATTCTTCTGGGGTAGCTAACCCGCACAGGGTTGAGCTAACACCCTTCATTGGGTGTGAACTTCCTTACGTTTACTTGCAAGCCTTTCTTACATTCATTCATTCATTAATGCATGCATTCGTTCATTATGTTCCTCTTTTCATTATCTTTCATTTTACGTTACATAATACTTTTCATTTCATTCATTGGCATTTAACGTAAAGCCACGGGAAAATAATCATACAAAATAAGAAACATGAATATAAACATACAACATCACCATACAAGGCACCATCACACATACATAACATGCATCATACATATAATCATGCATAATCATCAATCATACATCGTCATTCATGCCCAGTATAACATGTATGACCTCAAACGTTAACTTACATAAACCCTCGGGAACCTCTGAAGTCAAAGCCTATGTTGGAGCATATATTGTCATATATAGTGTGTCCGTCGCTTGACGAATAGTCTAGGCTTAATGTAATACACCTGGTATGTTGTAAACACATAAAACTAGGTCATTCACAGCAGCATATGTGAATGAGACTCAGTCGTACGACTGAGCCATGCTAATGGACCAGTCGTGCGACTAAGCGATGCTATTGGATCATTCGTAAGACTGAACCATAAGTATGGTCCAATCATACGATTAAACCATACGTATGGTCTAGTCGTACGATTGAACCATACGCATGGTCCAATCATACGAATGGGCCTAGTCGCATCTGATATGGGCTGAGGCCTATAAATACCATTTTCATTGTGTAGAAAGGTTTAAGGAGTATGCCTGGGGCCTAGGTGCTGTCGAATGAGATGGGAGATCATGCTCGATCTCCCCTTACCAAGAGTCTTGATTCTTATGTTTAACGAGCTTGTAATCATTAGGTTTTATCAATGAAACCATTATATTCTTGTACGTTTTATTGTTTATCTCTTGGTTTTGGTTTTTGTTTCTTTCCGTCAAGAACACGCTCTGATGTCAACCGATCTAGCAGCTTCACAATTGGTATCAGAGCAAGGTTACTGCTAGAAGGATCTAACAATCATTCTAGCAAACCGAGCTCTTGATTTCTGAATCTATTTCATGTTCTTTGACGTTAAACCCACTTCGTGTTCTTCGTGATTTGCTCAGATCTTGTTACATGTGTTGTCTCTTAGATAAAATCGAACTCCGAACCACGTTCTTATCACCCTTGCGAATCTGATGATGTCTTTTTTTGTTTCGGTTCATGTAAAATTCATCAGATTAAGGTTTTTGGCAGCCTTGGCGGCTGCAGATCTGAAAATCTACGTGCAGATCCTCATGCGACTGGACCATGCGACTGGACCAGTCGTATGTTCAATCGCATGACTGAGCCATCCGCATTGACTCATCCCATTTGTTCTAGACCAAAAAAATAAAAAAAAAGAGTCTGGAACTGTCTCTTGCACAGATTTGAGGATGAGCAAAGCACACTCACTCTGAGGTTATTTTGCCAAATAAGTTCGATGGATAACCCATTATTTGTTGGACTTCCAGAATAGAGGAATATAGTTAGAACACAAAAGAGAGAAGATAAGATGTCAGCAGTCAGTGCTGATTTTCTGAGGTAGTCAGGAGCATCTGATTATTCATGGGCCAATCAAGTTATATTTATCGACACAGAGAGGATTCTCATTCTTAAGGGGAATCCATGTATAGAGAAATTGAAGACGCAATCAAAAAGTGATGATGTAAGCTGGTTTCTGATGATGAATCTGAGTGCATGCTGATTTGTTTGAGATTGTCAGTTATGGATTGGAACCTTCTACTCTTTGCCCAATACACCGTATGAAGACACCAGGAGAGCATAATGTTTATATATGGGGATATGTTAATTTGAGGGGGAATTTCTAGGTGTTAATGTTAATCAGGTTAGCATGTCTGAAGATTGGAGCAATGGAAAATTGTTCATGTCATTATCTGGAAAAATCAGTCATATGGGGAATCTTGTTGCTATGATGGTGTTATGCAAAGTAAACGAAAGCTATTGTGCCTAAATTCATTTTCAGGGATACTATAACACCTGACAGATCAACAGTGTTGGCTAATATGGTGTTTTGTTGATTCTATTGGAAACCAGAGCAAAGATTGACTGAAGATTGTAAGAGGTGTTATCTACTATTCGCAAGAAACGTCTAAGGGGGAATTTGTTGGAGCATATATTGTCATATATAGTGTGTCTGTCGCTTGACGAATAGTCTAGGCTTAATGTAATACACCTGATATATTGTAAACACATGAAATTGGGTCATTCGTAGGAGCATATGTGAATGAGACTCAGTCGTACGACTAAGCCATACTAATGGACCAGTCATGCAACTAAGAGATGCTATTGGGCCATTCATAAGACTGAATCATAAGTATGGTCCAGTCATACGATTGAACCATACATATGGTGCAGTCGTACGATTGAACCATACGCATGGTCAAATCATAAATGGGCCCAGTCGCATCAGATATGGGCTGAGGCCTATAAATACCAATTTCATTGTGTAGAAAGGTTTGAGGAGTATGTCTGGGGCCTAGGTGCTGCCGGATGAGAGGGAAGATCATGCTCGATCTCCCATTTCTAAGAGTCTTGATTCTTATGTTTAACGAGCTTGTAATCATTAGGTTTTATCAATGAAACCATTATATTCTTGTTTGTTCTACTGTTTGTCTCTTGGTTTTGGTTTTTGTTTCCTTCCGTCAAGAACATGCTCGGATGTCAACCGATCTAGCAGCTTCACAGCCTACATAACACATTTCCCTCGAAAATCAAAAAATAAACTAAGTTCTTTAGGCGCATGAGCCCTATTTGGGCGTATGGGCACTATTCAGTCGCATGGCCTTCCAGACGCATGAGAACCCTTAGGTGTATGGACACTATGGTGTGAATGGACACCTAGCGTATGAAATCTCAGTCGCATAGCCTTCAGAATCATACTTCCCTGTGTAACGCATGGAATCAGGCGTATGGGCTTCAGTCGCATGACCTTCGGCCACATTTCCTCCAGTCGCATGACCTTCAACTGCATTTCCTCCAATCGCATGACTATCAGGTGCATGACCTTCAGTCGCATGTCTTTCGGCCATATGGCCCCCTGTCGCATGCCATTCGGTCTCATGGCTTCCAGTCGCATGAGCCCTAGCTGGGTGCAAAATGCAGTCTTCTTTGAACCTGAATTGTAGATTTCGACCTCCAGCCCCTTTCTAACCTGTTCTAGGCTTAAACCAACCATTCTAAGCCCTAGAAACACAACCACAACATCTTCAAGCATCACAAGCCAAACACGAGCCCCACCCGTCGCACACCACACACAAACACACAAAAACGAGTTCAACACCTGCACAACCAAAAATGATTTAGGTATGTGTTTCAGCCCCAAAAATCAGTCAAAACGTGTAAAAGAGGGGTCCTAGAACTCACCTTGATAGTCTCTTCGGGTATAACTTCCGACAAACCCGCTTGACTTCGACTTTGCACTTGATTCTTCAAGAAACCCTAGCTTTTGCCCCTTTTTCTCCTTCTCTTTCTCCTTGACCGAATGGAAGGGTGTATGGGAGAGTGGTGTGGGCAGCCATGCCCTTTTACACCCATTCTTTCAAAGTTTTCTTCTTTTTGGCAAGATTGATCCCTCAACTTGGACTTTATTTCTTTTATTTCTTTTTCTTCTTTCTTTGGCTTCAAAGAAATTAACCGGGTGTTACAACTGAATATCATCTTGTCCACTTAATGTTGAAATCTCCATCTGTTCCTAATCATCATGATAATAAGCATGATCATCTCTTTCATATCATTTCTTGCTACTCTTATTACTTTCTTAATTCTTTGTAGTTTTTACTACTTTCAACAGTTCATTTTATGACTCACAAATCACTTCCTTTCTGATTCACACAATCACAAAACTTTCTTTCTCATTAATCAACTCACACAAAGTCATTGTTTTGATCACATAAAATCATTGTTTTGATCACATAAATTGTCTTCTTCTAGTTTTATCTAGCTCACACAAAACCGCTCCCTTTGACTTACTTAGAAGTTTAGTATTCTTTACTTACGCAGAACCAATTTTTTTATGGCTCACACTGAACCAATCTTTCCTACACATAACTAATCTTTTATTGGCTCACGAAGAACCTTTTCAATTAACCAAGAATTGTTGGAAAATATTGAATCGAGCAAAACACAATAAACACCAATAATTTATTAAGAACTAGACCAAATAAAATAATGACCAGATGATTCTATTTGTACTAAACATATTGTACTCCTATCCCAACTCAAACTCAATAAGATAATTAAATAAATAATCAAACTCAATCCTTCTCTACTTCAAACTTTATGAAACAACTAATAAAGTAATCATATTAATTACCTTTTCCTATTTAATCAAAATTAAATCTTCATTCTCCTCTTAATCTTGATTTATGAAATCTTGAATCCCAAACAAAACTCTTAACTCATTAACTTTAAATCTTGGAACGTTTATCTTGTCTTCTTTATTTTGAAGCCACCTTCGGTCACACTAAATAATATCGTCATCGGATCCACTTGATCTCGAAATCTCCATCTTGTTTCTAATCATCATGATATTGGCGTTATCATCTTATTAATATCATTTCTTTCTATCCTCTATTCTATTCTTTTTTACATTGTAGTTTTGATTGTTTTCAACAATTCCTTTTACGATCACAAATAATCACTTCCTTATGATTCACACGAAATCACACTACATTCTTTCTCATTAATTAACTCACACATAATCATTGTTTTGATCACACAAATTGTCTTCTTTTCTTGGTTTTACCTAGCTCACACAAAACCGCTCCGTCTGACTAACGTAGAACCTTACTCTTCTTGACTTACGTAGAACCTTTTCCTCTTGGCTCACGTACAACCAATCTTTTCTACACAGAACTAATATTTCTTGGCTCACACAAAATGTCTATGGTGGTTTTGATCTTTGGCTCACGTAGAACCCTGGCTCAGGTAGAACCTGTTCAACAGATCTTCAATGTGTTTGGCTCTGATACCAATTGTTTAAAAATAATGGACAAAGCAAACACAATGAACACCAATAATTTATTACGAATAAAATCACATAAAAGAATTACCCTATAACTCTCTATTTTTACTAAAGATATACTACAACTAGCCCAACTCAAAGTTAATAGGATAATCAAAAAATTAATCAAACTCAATCTTTATCAACTTCAAACTTTATGAAAAAAATAATAAAATAATCATAATATTGATCTTTTCTTATTTAACTAAGATTAAATCTATATTCTCTCCCTTAATCTTGATTAGTGCAATCTTGAATCCCAAACAAGACTCATAACTCATCTACTTTAAATTTTGGACCATTTATCTTGTCTTCTTTATTTTGAAGTGTGACAACCTTGATTTTTCATGCTTAACTCTTTGATGATTCTAGTAATTCAATGTAACCATTGGCTAAATTCAAGAATGATTTGTGAAAACTATCATATATTCCATTCATTATTATTCAATGTGATACTATTACATAGTAATGTAATTCTATAATAACATGTGTATAAATATTCGATGATGCTATTAATAGTAACTTGGAATTGCCCTAGAAATAATCAAAATCTAAGATAATGTTAAACTACCATATAAATGAAACACATATAAATATAAGAGCAAAAGTTTACATATGTGTAACTTAGGATTAAATATGTAATAAAATATTAAGAAAGTCTATCTTAAAACATAATTATCTACAAAAATTCATTCACCCCTTATCCCTTAGACAATATGAATTTTAGTAATAAAATATTAAGAAAATCTATCTTAATTGAAACCAAAAAATCCCTAATTTTTCTACTATAAATAGGGGTCTAATTCACATTATTTTTCTCATCAAAATCTAAATATATAGCTCTCATAAAATCGAATATCAACTTATAACACCTTTTTGAAGATCCAAGAAGTTTTCCCTATCGAGTAAGTTTTTATGTTCTTCGTGTTTATACATTTCCAATTGTGTTTATCAAAAATAAATTATAACTAGCTTGGATCTATGATTAAATAAAATTATTATGCAATAATCATAGATCTAAGATAGATCAAAGCATCAAATAAATATAAAATCATCAAAACTTTACATAAACACAACAAACTTAATTTTTCGGATTTTGATAGATTCATAGGGCCAACTTTGGACAATCATATCTCCCTCATATCAAATCTTTTTCAATGATTCTTTTTTTTTCAAAATTAAATTCAAAATCTTATCTTCTAACCATATAAATAAAGTCTTCTAAATCATTTATTTGACCTTCAAACATCTCGTGAAAGATTATGAGTGAATCTATCCAAAGCTATCAAAATCCTAAATTTTACAAATTTTCAATACCTTCATAAATATAATATAAAGAAACGATTTTTATTATAAAATAAGTAATATAAACATGTTTTAAGCAATAAAAATTCAAAGTTTAATGATTCTTATGATATCCATGTTACACTCGGATATTTTTATAAAGACGAGAAAGAAAGAATAAAAGTGTAGAAAAAAGAAAAAAAACACAATTTAACCCAAGTCGAGGGGTTAAAGTGTTTAAAGAAAAAAAGTTTTAAAAGTTGGTGTAAAAGTGGGCATGGCCACCACACTTCCTGCACACTTCCTTTCAACTAGATTTAGAGAGAGAAAGTGAAGAAGCTTTCGGGTTTTGAAGAAGAAGAAGAAATTTGAATTCAAGGTAAGAATTCTTGGGTTTAGAATGATCTTGACTAGCCTATGCCTCAGTTATATGCTTATGTGTATTGTGTATTCATTTGTGTGTGTGAATTGGTGGGTTTTAGGTGTTTGAGCTCATAGCAAACGGGTTTGAAGAAAGTCATACCCAAAGGCTGCTAAGGTGAGTTCTAGAATCCCCTTTTACATGTTTTATACGATTTTGGGGCGGTAAATACATTTATGAATGTTTTTATTAAATGGGTGTTTACACACGAATGATTTTGTGTGTGTATGAATGCGGGTGGGGTATGATCTTGGGTGTTCTTGATGTTATGATGATGCCATGTTCTTGTTATGATGCTTAGGATGCTAGAAATAAGGTTAGAACATGTTGAATTGATGATCGAGATTAAATTAGAATGATTTATGTTGTGTTAGTTACCCATGCGCCTGAACAGTGGCCCATGCGCCTAATTGTCCAAACGCCCAAGTGTTTTCCTTATGCCCCAAAAACTCATTCGCCAAATAGTGGCCATGCACCTAGGGTATGCTGAATTTGGCTAAGTGTCCCAAACGCCTAGATTGCCCATGCGCCCAGGCGCTCGCCTGCATAGTGCCCATGCGCCTAGAATCTTGCCAGAATGCCTAAGTGTTGGGTCATGCACCCAAATAGTACCCATGTGCCCAGAAGTTTCCCCACACGCCTAAGTGTACCATGTGCCTAAGCATCCATGCGCCCATATAGTTATCATGCGCCTGCATAGTGCCCATGCGCCTGCATAGTGCCCATGCGCCTATAAATTAGAATTATTTTCTAAATTTTGGGGAAAATGTAAAGTGTAGGATTTGACTTGAGATGTTCTCGGGGGTGATGTAAGTTGACTTTTTGATGATAGGTGATGTATGTTATGTCATGTATGTTGTTTTCTGTGATGTGTATGGTGATGTTATGTATGGTATGGTTATGATTATGTTATGTTCCTTGTTATGCATGTTTATTTTTCGTGGCTTTACGTGGTTATGAAAGTAAATGGAAAGGATTATGTAATGTAAAATGAAAGATAATGAAAAGAGGAATGTAATGAATGAAAGAATGTATGCATTAATGAATGGAAGGTAAAGAAAGTCTTGCAAGCCTTGTATGGAGGCTTACACCTAATAAAGGGTGTTAGCTCAACAGTGTGTGGGTTAGTTACCCCAGAAGGATGCACACTGGAATCTAATCTTTGTGATTGACCATATGTATGGGACCTTTGTCGCTTACCCCGGTACCGTGGTCAGGCCACCATGCACAACGTATGGGGGTCTATTTATAGATCTTGGCCTAGTACCCAATTTATGCATAATGGTGGGGTATAGCAGGTGGCATTGGTCCAGAATGTAAAGAAGTTAATGATGAATGTATGTAAGGTACGGAAAGGAAGAAACGAATGATAATGATGACGTATGATGATGAATGAACGAAAGTTAATGAATGATGATGAAGATATTAATGCTATTATCTATGTGTACGTACGATGTATGATCACGTATGAAAGTAAAGAAGGTTTTAAACGAAAGTAAAGTATATTTTATTTTAAAACTAGAACTCACTCAGCAATGCTGACTTTTATGTGTTTCTAGTTGGCAGGTAGATGTTGCTGAGGATGGCACGGGCGGCTACTTGGCTTATTTGGATGGCATCCATTTTGTATAACGATAATGTTTTTATGATGTAATGCAACGAGTTCTATTTTGTAATCAGTCAACGATGTATTATTTTTCAAAATTAACTATAATGATATGAAATGGTTTTATATTATTTCGCTGCAATGTTTTAGTAATGGTAAATGTAACGCATATGTTTTTATGTGCAATGATCGGCAGCTGTGAGCATCCCGGGAATGGGGCCTTACAATCTATCAACTTGAATCATGTTTATAGTAAAATTTGTTAGATCTAGGAACAATAAGTCTAGATCCTTTTGTATAGGCTGTAGATACATGTGTACCTAGTTTCTGAACTTAATGTAAAATGTCTATATTGTCTTACACATATGTAATTGAATGGGTACTTAATGAAATACAATGTGTGGTTGTGCTTATAATGTTGAATATTTCATTGCTTAGTATGTAATAACGCTTATTGAACTAACTATATAGGTTTGTGGTTGTTTGAATAGATCTAAGTCAAATAATGATTGTGAAACATATCCAAACTTAATCATATAAGTTTTCATGCAATTGGTCCATGCTAATGGACCATACGCATGAACAACTTCATGCTAATAAACCAGTCGTATGACTGAACTAGGAGACTGGATTAGTCACATGATTGTAACATGAGATTGACTCAGTCGCACGGCTGAACACTCAGTCGTGCGAATGGATTAACCGCATGACTCAATCGAACGATTGAACCATGCTGATGGTTCAGTCGCCCGAATGAGAAACCCTAACCTATAAATACCACTTAAATCGTGGAAAAACAAAACACTTCGAAAACCTACATACTAAATCGTACCCTAGCCATCCAGAGACCTCTAAGAACCTTTCCAAGTTCATAGATCACACTAGATCGATTCTCAATCGTTCTTAACGTTTAGATTCAATCCATAATTATTTCGACGTGCATTCTCACTGATTGGATTACCAATCAAATCGGATTCCGCACTATTTGATTCGGTATACACGTATATCAGTTAGTATTTCATTCAATACACGATCCTAACAGGTGATGTCAAAGCCTTGACTCTTGATTTACGTGTGATTCAATTGTTTTTGATACAAAAATTGTGTTTTTTCACTAAAACGCAATCTTTTCGTGTCAAACAGTGTCTTAGACGTCTCCTGTTTGTAAAGTTTAACTTTTTCCGACATACGGCAATTAGGGTTAGTGAAAATTCGTGTTTTTGCGTCCAAAACACCTTAAACCTACAAAATTTTGAAATCCAGCAGCTTTAGTCGCATGATTGGCTCAATCACACGAATTAATACACACGGATCCCTCATACGCATGATTGGACTCATTCGTACCTCCATTCGTACGACTGAGCAGTTTATTCGCATTGTCCAACCGCATTTGTTCATTCGCCCGACTGAGCCATCCGCATTAGTTCAGTCGCACGATTGAACCATCTGCATTGTTCAATCGCACGAATAGCCCAATCGCACACCTTCATTCGCACAAGTGAAATAGTTTGTTCAAAAGTTTAAAGTTGATAGCAATGGAGAACCAATACTTGGCGTTCACAGCAGGGAGAGACTCAAGGATTCAAAACCTATTGCTCTGGAGAATGAAGTGGGGAATCACAACAAACCCCTAAGCTACTCACGTTAGACGAATACGCATAATGGAAGCAACGTTTCAAGATCTACTTAAATGGAGTAGATCCCAATCTGTGGGAACCAATAGAGATGGGGTACAGCATGCCAGTAGGTGCTAATGGTGTCAAACTTACACTAGGTGGCATGACTGATGGACAAAAGGTCAAATACAATGCTGAGAAGAAAGTCTATGCTCTGCTTACTCAGTCGATCCCCAAGGATATTTTTCACCAATTTTCTGAGTATACGCAAGCAAAGAAGCTATGGGATGCATTGGAGAAAAGGTATGACGGAAATGCATCATTAAAGGCGATAAAGGCTAAAGCTTAGAAGAAAGAATTTGACAACTTCTCTTCGATGGGTAAAGAAAGTCTGGATGACGTCATTGACAAATTCTACCACTTGATGAGTGAGATGCACACTCATGGAGTAACGATGTCTATGGAAGACAAAGTGTCGAACTTTGCAGATGGGTTGCCAGAGAAATGGGTTTCCTTTGTCTCCAATCTCAGACAGAATGGTATGCTAATGAAGTTAGATATAATTGATTTCATTCTGAAGCTGAGAGAAGAAGAATTAAGGATGAAATACAGAGCCCAAAAGTCTTATTATAATCAAAATCCGGCACTTCAGACGGCTTTTGTGTCAAGTTCAACTGGTCCTTCTCAAGCCTTTACTTCAGGGTCAGAAATGTCAGGGTCGTCTGGTACCCAATACAGTGCACCTGAAGCAAATGCTACAAAACTGAAGACCGAGAATCTCGGTAATGTGACAGTAGAAGTAGCAAGAGAGCACATGGATCTCTTAGTAGTTGTAGTCCACTCCTATGATGGACTAATTGCTAGGAAAATAGGGAACTGCCATCTGGCAGATAAGGACCACGAGTAGGTGGACAAGACAGAGCTAGAAAGGATGGATATTATGTGGGCCTTAGCAAGTGCTGTCCAGAGAGCTAAGAAGTTTGTCAAGAAGACCGGACAAAACCTGGTTGCAACTTAGGACACTACCTTTGGTTTCGGCAAGACCAAGGTGACCTGTTTCAACTGTGGCGAAAAGGGGCACTTCAAACATGAGTGTGTTAAGCCCAAGAAAACTGGAAACAAGAATCCATTCTCATCCTTCAATCGTCAGGATAAACCAACTAGCAGTCCTACTTCGTCAAGAAAGGATCTTAAAGCCTTGACTGCTCATGATGATGAAGGGCAGGATTGGAGCTTTAGGTTTGTTTCACCGGGAGAATCCAACATCACTAGTGTTGAAGATTTAGATAACGATTCAGCTAGTGAAGGAGATATTGTAGTGGAACTCGTGATGTCAAGCACCGAAAAGACTGCAACAGTGGTCAATTACATGCTTGCAGAAGGGAAATCTACAACAACGTCAGAATCACAAGAACCAGAAACACCAGACTCTGCTTTGATGGCTGATTCATCAAAACCCTCTCAGGTAAGTACTACTGACCAACTTTTCAATAATCATGCTTGTTCTGATTGTAATAAATTTAGGGAAAGCATAGATTTAAAATTTTTTAGGTTATTAGATCATAATGATAGCTTAGTAAAGGACTTACAACTGTGCACTGAAGCTAACAGAATTCTTAAACAAAATAAGCACAGTTATAAAGAAAAGATAGAACTATTGAACAAACAACTTAGGGAAACCAAAATTGTAGCTTTTAACCAACCAAATGACATTAAATTCTATCTTAACTCTCTAGTAGACACTAAGAAACAAAAGGTAGTTTTAGAAGTAGAAGTTAATTCATTAAGGCAAAAACTGCATAGTTGGACAAGCTCATCTCATATTGTTCAACACTTAGTGAGAGAGCATAACAACGGGGAGGGATTGGGTTATAAAGTGGTTCCGCCACCACATGAGATCTTGATGAATGCAAAAAGTAAACCAATCAATAACAATCCAATCAAGGATCATGTGGTGGCCACTCCTCTTGTAAGTGATCCGGATTCCACATGTAAATCAAATGAATATAGTACTAAACAAAAGGAGGCCACTTCAAAGGCAAAAGGTAAAATGCCTTATGTTAATCTGGAAAAAGAGTTTGAAAAGGTTAATATAAATCCTGGTTCAACCACAGTCAAATCTGAACCTAAAAAGACTAGTAATGTTAACCATCAAGGGTTTCATGTTAAATTCCAAGTAAACAACATGGAAAAGATGTTAAAAATGTTAAAACAATTAACTTTGTTAAACAAGATAAAACATCTAAACAAGAAGGGTGTAAACCCAAAAAGAATAACGTAACACGAGTGTCACACACGTCTCCACAAAAAGAGTTATATCGTAAAGTCGAATGCAGGTCATGCTACAACTGTGGAGAGTATGGACACATTGCGTCTAACTGTCCTTACTATTAGACACCAAGGAGGAAAGTTGAATTTTAGGACCCAAAACCTAGTTCTTCTAAGAGGAACTCAGTGACTCCACCTAGAAGGGCTAGTGAACCTAAAGTTCAACCCATTAGCCAGTCGTCTATTTATCACAAATAGGCCTTACACAAAGCTGGTTATGAAAGGAAAAATCAACCTTAATGTCTGACAGTGAGAACAAGAAGACAACTAAGCTTCCCTCACCCTCTAATGGTCAATGGGTTGAATTATGATGTGTGATGCCTTTGGGACACCCAAGCCAGTAAAGGCTTGGGTCCCCAACCTGAACTAATGTTTTCAATTGAAAGTGCAGGGTGTTCGCTATAGTGCTGAAACCAACACATGGATAATAGATAGCGGAGCATCCAGGCACATGACAGGGATTAGGGCTCTCTTATCAACGTCAAACAAATAAAAAAAGGCCATGTTTCATTTGCTGGAAACAAAGGAGGGTATATCACAGCTCAAGGGGAAGTAGGAAGTCAGAAAGTAAAGTTTGATAAGGTAAACTACGTTCAACAACTTCAAAATAACTTACTTTCTGTATCCCAATTTTGTGATAAAGGGTTTAAAGTAGTATTTGATAACAAGAAGTGCTATGTCTTGGAAAAAGACTATATGATCCCGGAGGACCAAGTCTTAATGTCTACCTCAAGATATAATGACCTTTATGTCTTGGATCTATCAAAGGCCTCCATAACAGATCATCAAGTTCAGTGCTTCTTGTCAAAAGCTACTGAGAAGGACTCCATCTCCTGGCATAGGAGAATGGGTCACATTAATCCACGGAAGATGAATCACTTGATCCAGAATGATCTAGTCAGAGGAGTTAGCGTCAAAACTTCCAACTTCCAGATTTCTGTGTAGCGTGCAAGAAAGGAAAACAGACGAAGAAGTCTCATAAGGAAAAGAAAGTTCATTCCATCAAACTTCCTCTTGAACTTCTTCACATGGATCTGTTTGGTCCAGTAAGTACAAGAAACATTACAGGCGACTTGTACTGCTATGTGGTTACTGATGACTACTCAAGATTTTCTTGGGTAATGTTTCTGAAATCCAAATCAGAAACATTTGAGTCATTCAAGGAATTAGTAACTACACTGGAATCCCTATACAAGCTGAAGGTGCGACAAGTACGCTCAGACAATGGAACCAAGTTCAAGAACCAATGGATGGAGGCTTGCTGCAAGGAAAAGGGAATTGTGCACCACTTCACTACTGCCTACACTCCTCAAATGAATGGCGTTGCTGAAAGAAAGAATCAGAGCTTGATAGAGACTGCACAGACGATGCTAGCAGCCTCGAAACTACCTATCCAATTCTGGAATGAGGTAGTTGCAAATGCTTGTTACACGTTAAATCGAGTTCTGGTAGTTAAACGCCATGGCAAGACGTGTTACGAGTTACTACAATGACGTAAACCAAATCTAGAGTATCTCGATCGTTTGGCGCACCATGCACCCTACTGAAGAAGACTCAGGAAGGAAAATTCAACAAGAAGGCTGAAGAATGTATCTTTCTAGGATACAACATACCGAGCAAGAGAGTTTACAACAACTCTACGGGTCAAGTAGAAGTGTGGTGTAATGTGGACGTTCAGAGATACACCACCCCACCTGCTGGAAAAGGACTCGCTTTCTTTTTCGACTATGATGGCTTCTTCAAGTCCTTCAACATCCCTCTCTCCACGTCTGATGATGAGTTAGCAGCAAAGATGACGTATGGTACTAAACACACCATCTCAGGAATCTACATCATCTGGCTCACAAGGTGATTCATCTACCAACTCAGGGGGAGCACTTGAAGCTAGTGACTCCTCCTTTGACGATGAAGCCGTGGAGGATAATCAGAACAATCAGGAGGAACATGATCCTATTACTGCAAGTCCACAAACATCTGACATTGATGCCTCTAAGTCTTCAGAACCTCACACTCCTACTGCCTCAGATACAAAACCCAACGTTCATAATCTTGATTCTGAAGTAGTTGTTCCCACCACTCCTGGATCACGCCTAAATGTCTATCATCCTCTAGACAATGTCATTAGGATGTAAGATCAGAAGTTCAGACAAGAAATCGTTGTATTCAGCTGATTATGCCTCAGTATTGGAGAAAGGGTACCTTCACGATGGAGCTTATCGTTGTTTTGTGTCTCAGTTCGAGCCAAAATACGTGAGTGAAGCCCTAAATGATGAGGCATGGGTCAGTGCCATGCAAGAAGAACTTCTTCAGTTCAAGAAGTTAGGTGTATGGACACTAGTAGAGACCTAAAGGTGCTAAGGTCATTGGCACCAAATAGGTCTTGAAATGTAAGAAAGATGACCAAGGTGTCATCATCAGGAATAAAGCTCTACTCGTAGTTCAAGGATTTCGACAAGTTGAAGGAATAGATTACAATGAAATATTTGCACCCGTGGCAAGAATGGAAGCCATCCGTATCTTCCTAGCCTATGCATCTTACATGAAGATTAAAGTTTATCAACCAGATGTGAAGAGTGCTTTCCTTCATGGTGAAATCCGAGAGACAGTGTACGTCAGTCAACCCGAGGGATTTGAGGATCCATATCATCGGGACAGAGTTTACAAACTCGACAAGGCCTTATACGGGCTTCATCAAGCTCCTAGAGCCTGGTATGAGAAACTCTCCACTCACCTTGTGAAACATGGGTTTCACAGAGGTGTTATTGACTGCACACTGTTTATCAAAGAAAAGGATGGTGATTTACTACTGGTCCAAATTTATGTCGATGACATAATCTTCGGATCCAAGAACGAAGAATTATGTAAAGAGTTTGAAGAAGTAATGAAGGCTGAATTTGAAATAAGTGCCATGGGAGAGATGAAGTTCTTTCTCGGGTTACAGGTGGATCAAACACCAAAGGGGATATTTCTACATCAGACCAAGTATGTCGGGGATATACTCAGTCGGTTTGATATGGAGAATGCTTCCGCAGCTGGGACTCCACTTGCTACAAACCATGATGTAGCACCCGACCAGAATGGTGATCTGGTAGATGCCACCATGTATCGAGGAATGATTGGATCTCTAATGTACCTCACTGCCTCAAGACCTGTTATCATGTATGCTACATGTCTATGTTCAAGATATCAGGCAAAGTCAAAAGTTAACCATTTGATAGGGGTCAAAAGGATCTTTCGTTATCTGAAGGGTACACCAACACTAGGGTTGTGGTATCCTCATGACGATGACTTCAAGCTTATGGCGTATAGTGACTCGGATTACAATGACTGCAAGATGAACTACAAGTCTACATCAGCAGGATGTCAATTCTTTAGGAGGAGATTAGTGACCTGGCAGTGTAAGAAGCAGACCTCGGTTGCTTTGTCGACCTGCGAAGCCGAATACGTTGCTCCTGCAAGTTTCTGTTCACAAATTATATGGATTCAACAGAAAATGCGGGACTACAGTTTGAATTTCTCTTCCACTCCTATTTTTGTGATAACTCTGCTGTAATTGCAGTAACTAAAAATCCGGTCCAACATCCTAAGACCAAACACTTCGGATAAATATCACTTTATACGTGATTGTTTTGAAAAGAACCTAATCGATGTGGTTAAAATCAATACTGATTTTCAACGCGCTGACCTTTATACAAAGGCTTTTGATAAACCACGTTTTCTATATTTGTTAGAGGTCAACGGCGTTAAAAAGAAAAGTGATGTAATTCCTGAAGATGACCATGTGTAGTCTGATGCGTATAGTCCATTTTTCTTTTAATTTTTATTTTCTTTATTTATCTAATTTATTTTAAGTAAGTTAATTAAATGGATGTTATTTCTTTGCCTAGTAAAATCCTAAAAATGAAAATCGTTTACGGTTTTAGGATTTTAAGGGGAGAATAGGTTTAGGAAGTAACATTATAAAAAAAACAAAGAAAAACGAGGGAGGAGGAGAGGTAAGCTTTAGATCGTATTTGTGATACCGATTCAAACTTTGGAAAATGATAGTACACAGGAACAAACCACTTGGGACTTTAAAAGTTTAAATTGAATAAGATGTGAAAGTCAAAGTATAAGTCTTTGTAGTCTGAGCAATATAAAAAGAAAAATGATAGTAAAACTAGCTACTACCAAGGTAACACAAAGAAAGTAGACCTAAAGGTTGCTAGACCTTTGATGATATGTCGGTAGATTCAACAAAATAGATGATTAGACCTTGTTGGTGACCTCAAGATTAAACTAAAGTGTTCGACAAGCTGTGGGTTATCATCTTATCCCTGGTTAACACAATCAACCAAAACTCCAATAAGGGGTGAAGAGCAAAATAAACGCCACAAATGTGTGCGTATGACCAAAATATGAGCAAAAGAAAGTGATGAAAAAAATGCAAAAGCAATCAAACTAACAACCTGTGTTGTTGGTGATATCTATGCAAAAAGAATAAAATTGCTCAAACAAGAAGATAGGTTATGTGCCTCTCTGCTGTGCAGTGGCAGTGACCTGTGGATAAGCATAACCTGTATATTCTAGCCTCTCTGCTGTGCGGTGGCACTGACCTAAGGCTTGGCTTCTCTTTGAATGCTCTGAGAATAGTTTCTTCTTGAATACTACCCTGAGACCGCTCAAAAATCTCCTGAGGAATGTTGATTACCAGATAAGTGTGGGATCCACAAATGCTTGTTGAAATAATCAAACCTTAAACTGTCACCAATCTATGTCAAAAGTCTGTGTATGGATTTAAGAGGACAAGTATACTGACAATGATCATGGCTACAATTCTTGAATGTCCAAATCAATGTGGGTATCTAATAGTACTAGTATGATTTTTAACTAGCTAACGACTCTAAATGAAAGAACAGATTCGAGCATCAAATTTTTTTGATAACATGTCCTGAATGATTTGATTTAGCTGTATGATTTCAAATTAAATGGTCCATTTATGGTCAAAATGAATTGAAGCTTCCCTTTCAGAAAATGAATCTATTAGATTTCAATCTTAGGATTCACACCTCTCACAAAACCACAAAAACAAGTTTAGTTTTGTATTTCAGTTTCTAGTTCTTTTATTTTGTTTAAATTGCATCAATTTAGTTTTTAAACATCGGACTATGACATGAAATTCAATCGGGGATTTACTCACCTAAAAAGGTCACATTTGAGGTGACCACACAAGTTTTCAAATGTAAAATAAGCCACGTCTGAGGTGACAAGTTGTTTTAAAAGGATCACGTCTGAGGTGATCAACAGTTTTCAAAGTTAAAAGGATCATGTCTAAGATGATTGAATGCTCATAACGTTAAATCAAAAGTTAAAAGGGATAAAATGTCAAATGGTCATAAAGTCAAAATACTGAGTATTATCCATTGGCACGACTGGACCTTGAGTATGGAAAAATCATACGATTAGACCATACTTATGCTCAAGAAAACCGAATGGAGCATGAGTATGAACCATTCACACGATTGGCTTACAAGATTGAGCCAGTCGCCCGAATGGAGTTGACCGAATGAGTCAGTCGCCCGACTGAAACCTAGTCGGCCGACTAAATGTGATCGACTGAACCAATCATACGACTGAGGTCCAATCGCTCGAATGAACATAGGGAATGGGTCCAGTCACCCGATTGAAATCAGTTTTGTATAAATAGGGCCATAGTCGATCGCATAAACTCATCACTCCTCATTCGCCCTAAATCGCATTCTGTACCGTTACTCTGCCAAAATTTCTTCAGACTCAAATTAAGTTCATCTTGTGACATTCTGATGATCTCTGTTGATTTTACAGGTAAAATGCGGTGCACTCTAACAAAAACTCTGTTGATTTGAACCCTAAATCACGAGATTCGGCCCTAACAAGACCCGAGACTGAAATTGGACAAATAACCTAACTAAACTAAGTAAAATGTTGAAATCTAGGTTATTAGATGATTAGTATATTGATTGCGAGTCTAATGAACCAAAACACGACGTCTAATTTTAAGATTTGATCCATATTCGAATTTTGGTTGAACGAACAGTGGGTCATGTGACTGGACACCCGGATGAACTCCAATCGCACGACTGAGCTGGCTGAACGACTCAGTCGGACGAATGGATAATCCAAATGAGCTCAGTCAGCCGACTGAACCATTCACAGGCCCAGTCACCCGATTGAACCCAGTCGCATGTTCAGTCACCTGATTGACCTCAGTCGCATGCTAGATCAACCGACTGAACACAGTCGCATGGTTCAATCACATGATTGAACTAGACTAAGTTCAACCAGGTTAATTTGAGCTAATTTTTGTTGTGTGGTGATCAAATGTCTATGTGTCTTGTGTTACAGATTGATGGATGACAGGTGGTCCATCAACCCTAAGCACAACATTTGTGCCTATTTGGATGCCACCACTCAGAATGGTGCCGAGTTTGTGGGGATCATTGCATTCCTAAAGAGATCCTGGATTCATAGAGCTATTTCCACCCGTGCACTCCCCATCGGTCTATATAGCAGGCCTTTTGGGAGGGGGCATCGGTTGATTGTTCATGAGAGCCCTATAGCATCCGGAGTTCCATTTTTGGGCATGATATTGAGGTGACTGCAACCGATATTCATCAAGTACTCGATCTAGGTGACGATGCAAATCACCCGACCCGGCTACACCCTCTGACAGTTAGAGGGTGCTTCCTCAGGATGAAGTACGCTAGGGACATAAACACAGGTGTGCTAAACAAAAGCAACCTGTGTCCCCAGTTTAAGTACTTGGCGCATGTTATACTAAAGTGCTTGGCATTGAGGAGGGGTGGGTTTGATGACCTCTCATACCAGATCCATAATGTCTACGTGGCACTGGTACTCAACCACCCCTTCAGTTTCTCAAGTATGATATTTGCCTACGTCATAGAGAACCTTGAGGCCAAGGGCAAGGAAGGCTTCTGCATGTATCCAAGGTTCTTACAAATGATTATTGATGAGAAGCTGCCTACCTTGCCCAAGGAGAGCCACAATGCTGTATCGTTGGAGATTATGGATGATACGACCTGGGCCGCATGAAGGTCTACATGGGGAAGCAAGTCAAGCCCCTGTGAAGAGACTCTTTAGGCATCTGGCCAAGGCTGACTATGTGGCGCCAGGTAGGCAAAAGCGGCGCCATGAGGAGAGTGACTCAGATGTTGAGCAAATTGCTCTACCATCTGACGACTCCGACGATGACGGTGATACGGCGGAGACTCTGGGCCCGCTTCTACTAGGGGCCCCACTACTCATGTGACATCTCCACCTCCTACAAATGCCACCACTGCCAGCTTTCACCATGACTTTTGTCCTCCAGATGAGGGGGCAGAGAATGATGAGGAGCCTCTCACGAGGACTATGGGCAGCTGGGTGGTTGCCATAGAGAGAGGTTTGAGGGTGGTTGGTGGACGCCCAGGTGAGTCCGAGGATGTTGCTGCTGATTCAGATCCCACATATGCCCCGGACCCTAGTAGCCAAGGGGGAGCCTCTGTGCCTAGAGGCTCAAGGAAGAAGAGGATGGAACAACCTTATGGCAAGAAGGGGAAGAGATTGAAGTTCACCTTGACCTCATCTACCACCACAGCCACTACCTCAGCCACACCTTCCACCACTACCACCACCACTGCTACCACACCACCTGCCACCACCTCTACTACCTCACACACCACTACCACACCCACTCCCCCACTTACCCACATCCAAACCACCACCACTACAGCCCATCCACCACCACCCATATCTATACCACCCCTAATCTTCACCACTTCCACCACCACCACCACCTCTAGCCACCAAGCAAGACCGTCATCTTACCCCTCATTTCCATCTGGATCATCTCTACCTCCCAGTGGGGTAGAGGAACAACTCTCAGCACTGAACCGTATGGTGCTGAAGCTGTTGACAGCCGATGAAGAGATGACTGCCCAGATTCGTTAGGTAGTAGAGCTTACTGCTGCACAATCTCAGTAGATATCTCAGCAGGCGCAACTGATTGTGCAGCAGGCACAAGAAATGGCTGCTCGGAGCCTAGAGATGTCCCAACTCCAGGAGCAAAATGTCTACTCATCAAAGAGGATAGAGGAGTTGGAGGCTACTAACAAGACCATCATGCTCAAGCTGAAGGGCTCGAAGGATGAGCCACTAAAGATCAGAGAAGGAGATGGAGATGATGGTGATGATGATGACAGTGATGATGATGATGATGATGGTGATGATGGTGATGATCAAGGTGAAGATACAGAGGGAGGTGATGATGCAGGTGATGATGATGATGATGAAGGAGAAGGAGATACATCTGTTACGGGTGCCACATCAGCAAGTGAAAGGAGACCAAGAAAGCTCAAGACAAAGGTGCCTCTACATCAGCCCCGTCAGCAGAGGAACACATGATTCAAGACAAGAGTAATGCATAGTTGTTTATGTTATTTAAAATCATGTGTATTTGAATATTGTATCAAATTAATGTACATAATGTTTATATTTTGTTAATGTGTTTCTGTTTTGATTATTGACTGATGTATGATGTGTTTATATGTTTAAATCAACCAGATCACACATCTCAGCAAGATGAATATGACGTTGCTCCCCTTTAATAGATCAAGTCTCAACTCACAATGATACTTGATCTGCAAAGGATAGTCAAGAGGTCCGTGAGTTACACCTTGAAGAAGGAGAAATCATCCATGACTTTACTGATGAGAACTTGCTGAGAGGTTTAGACTGAATCCTGGCGAGATACTAAAGGATGCTCCTACGGTGGACATTGACAGTGACGATGAGCTAAGAATGTCGATGAAATCGAGATTGAAGACATTAGTGCTCAACATTATCCAGAGTACGCTGACAAGGAGGAAAATGTAGTCCCCAATCTGGGTGACTCCCTTATTAGTGAAACTTTTGAAACTCTGGATAAAATGGAGCAAGAGTTGAAAAGAAGGAAGACAAGGCCCAAGCCTCAAACGTCGATGTAAATATCAAAAAGGCTGAATAGGCAGCGTGCTTTGTAGAAGTTAGTGCCTAGCGCAGTGCGCCAAAGTCAAATGTCTACACCAAACTCTATAAAGTGAAGAAGCATCACAAGGTGTCAGGCAAAATTATAGCGTGGGCCTATTTTGAAGATCTGAACGTTTACGCTGTTAAAAGAGAGAAGGGGATTGAGTACTTCAGATTCCCACACGATCTGAAGACTCTTCTAGGATTTGAGCTTAACCAGTTAGCAAAATTGAAATTGCTATATGCTGACCCTCGTAAGATGTCAGGCTGGTTTGAAGCAGCATTAAAGAGAGAGTATCAGACCTGGAGGGTCAACTTCAAGCCTCAACAACCAATGAAGTATATCAGGAGATCTGAAGTTGATGCCATAACTGGGAAGCCTAAAATGGTGCTAAAGTGTAGTCCTCCGCGCATGATGTCTAGAATCCCTCTACGGGAAATGCCACAGGACCTCACTCCACACTTCAAGTGGTGGTACTATGATTGGAGAATAGGAGAGGCAGTCATAGTCTTGAACAAAAATGGTATTATGGAAACTATCAGGGTGTTTGACCCCATGTGGCTCACTAACTTGTCATCTGATGATGTTTACACCTTATACAAGTGGCCACTGTTCTATGACTCGAAGGATATTGTACAAGCTCTCTAATTCTAGAATGTGATACGACTCTACTTTGCTTTTGAAATACATGCAGGAGTCACAAGAGAGGAGAAGTACAAGAAGTATGAGGAGCTTATGAAGAATGTAAGACAGTAGATGAAACTAGGTCCAAGGGGGAGTTTGTAGATACATGTGTACCTAGTTTTTGAACTTAATGTAAAATGTCTTTATTGTCTTACACATATGTAATTGAATGGGTATATAATGAAATACAATGTGTGGTTGTGCTTATAATGTTGAATATTTTATTTCTTAGTATGTAATAACGCTTATTGAACTAACTATATAGGTTTGTGGTTGTTTGAATAGATCTAAGTCAAATAATGATTGTTAAACATATTCAAACTTAATCATATGAAGTTCTCATACGATTGGCCCATGCTAATGGACCATACGCATGAACAACTTCATGCTAATGAACCAGTCGCATGACTGAACCAGTAGATTGGATCAGTCGCATGATTGTAACATGAGATTGACTCAGTCGCATGACTGGACACTCAGTCGTGTGAATGGATCAACCGCATGACTCAATCGCACGACTGAACCATGCTAATGGTTCAGTCACACGAATGAGAAACCCTAACCTATAGATACCACTTAAATCGTGGAAAAACAAAACACTTCAAAAACCTACGTACTAAATCGTACGCTAGCCATCCAGAGACCTCTAAGAACCTGTTCCAAGTTCATAGATCGCACTAGATCAATTCTCAATCGTTCTTAACGTTTAGATTCAATCCATAATTGTTTCTACGTGCGTTTTCACTAATTGGATCTCTAATCAAATAAGATTTCGTACTATTTGATTCGGTATACACGTATATCAGTTAGTATTTCTTTCAATACACAAGCCTAACATAGGATTAGCACTTTAATCAATGCTTGTAATAAACTCATGTAATTCATTAATTTGATGTATGCATTATGTATATAGGTTAACCTATATATGTGTTGTTCTATGTGAGTGATTGCAGGTTCAAACATCACACTTGGACAATTTCAGAAATTGACCTAAGTGTAAGAAATATCTATGGATGAACATTTATATTCTTCCGTAGATAATCGTCTCACAAGGAATACATCCGGGGATCCTCTTCGGAAGAACACTCTGATGCAGATGAAGTCAAGGGAGTGATTTGAGACCCAAGACCCATGAATGAACAATTTGCAATCCAGTGAAGAATACCAAGCGAAGACTCCTACGGAATGGTAAGCTCCTGCAGAAGACCAACACTTGTATTTGCATCATCAAGTAATTCAAGTCAACAAGTCAAACATGGACTCCAAGAGATTCATTGTTTCCTTAACAGAAACCTTGAGTCTATAAATACTAGTACTAGGTTTACACATCGGACGACGACTAAATACTTCATCACATCGATCCACGATCAATCAAACACAGAAACCCTAGTAGCCGCCACATCAATTACACCAAAATCATCAAAAATTATAACAAACATCATCATTAGCAATCATTCTTGATCATATGTACTCTCTAATTACTTTTAATGAAATACTTTGAATCAAATCTTGTTCATTCATTATTGTATTAAAGTCATTGTGTTCTTCATTATTAATATATATTGTGTTTGATATATAATACTTTATCAATACATAACGATTAGTGATAATTCCGCGATCATTAATTTGAACTCAATCTAACACTAATAATCTTGATTGCGATCCTTGGATTCACAAGTGGTCTCAGACGTAGGGTTGCTTTGAGCACTTTGATTGATCACACAGACAACCAAAGATGTATTTTGAGTAGTTGTAAGTCCTCCCCTTGAATATTACAATGATTCTAGATAAAATATGTCTTGAGAATCTATCTAGTCCTGATTTCCTATTAGAGATGCACTTGAGATAAGTGTGGCATAGGAATTAATAGGGCTTGCATAATCTTCCTTTCTTGATCTCACCTTTGTCATAATCACCATCATAACCCATTAGAGAGAAGATCTTCTCTATGTACTCATTCTCGAACACATCAGGGTGACCCGGTTCTTGTTCTCCCAGGTCAAGTACTCTTCTTATAATCTATTCATCAACTCTTAAGAGTTCATTCCCAATATCAACATGTATCACCTCATCTTCTCCTTCTTTTTCTATTCTACCTAAGTTCCAGAAATCAACAATTTGTGATTGATGAATCACAGGCTCCGCCGACAGGGCATAGAAAAATCTTGATATTCTTAAATAGCGTACAAGGTCTCAACACCCTTCAGACACAGGTTCTTCTACATTTAGAAAAGCATATGCGTTGTGTTCTCTAGAAAATCGATTAGCCATCTATACATAAAAATGAAGAAGATTAGGTTCAAATCGACATGAGAATATGAACAGTTTTACTCAAATGTATGACTCAAATGTTGATTCTTGATTTTAATCTTATTATATGATTTAGCTTGTAAACAACAAATGCGATATGAATCACAAATCAAGTTTACTGTATGGTTTGATGATTTAAAGAAGGTAATTTGAATGTTGGCGGAGAGAGGGGTTAACGTTTTATGAACAATTTTCTAGGTCTAAAAAAGTGTTATGAAAAATTGAATACAAATGACAAGTCAAATTTGTCATTTATACCCCTTGGACTTATTAAATACATTTGTTGAATGAAGTGGGTCCCTCTTCCTTATTACCTTTTAGTTCTTCCGTAGATCATCTACGGATGACTAGAATTGATAACTGATTTTTGATGAAGTATAATTTCATATTCCATAGGTTACCAATCTATGGAACTATATTATACTTTAAAATAATCACATCCGAAGGTTACCGATCTACGTATGGTCATATTTCCTTGTTTTAAGTTTCGTGTTGTAGCATTTATTGATAAACAAAATGCACTGTAGTTTTCGCTGAAGTCCAAATTTTGCACTACAACTTCTGTTAAAGTCCAAATTTTGCACTATAGTTATGCTAAAGTCCAAATTTTGCATTGTACCTTCTACTGATGCTAAAATGTGAAGTTTGAAACTTATTTGATTATATGGTTCTATTCAAATGATAGAACTATTTGTTGCTATTGGACCTTGTTGACTTTGTTTACATGACAATTGGTGCACAAGAAAATTAAAACTTGAAAAACTTCATGTATCCTATAACCAAGTTAGAGCTCATGATCTATTTCCTTCATTTTAATTTTTGTTTTGAAAATTCAGATTCCATGATTAATGTTTAACTACTCCCCCTAAAATGTGACTAATGTTAAACTGAAGCATTTATCATAAATTTATTTCTGAGAGAGAGAGCATGAAAGACACTAGTTTATTAAGAAAAATGGAAATAACCTAACTATAATTTTAAAAACAAAATGAATTGAAACTTATGTACAAGGATATATAGACACATAATGGGATCATACTATGACAAGAAGCACCTTCCTATTTAATTTGTTTGATAAAATGAGACCTGAATCTAGTCCTAATTGTAAGTATGTTGTTCCACTTAAATTCAAACATGAGTATGGTGTCAAATAGGCATAATGTTTATCATGTTTTGATGTTCATTAAAGAGAAACAGTTATGGGCTCCACATTCAATTCACATTAGAGTTTGTCCTCCCTTTGTGGGTCAAATCATGATTTTTTCACACTTAGAAACTATGTAATTTAAATTATAAGTTCTATCTTGAGATGTATTTGACATCTCATTAATGCATTGATGCAAAAGCTCTTAAGTTAATATACAGTTGATCACAATGGATTCTTTTGAGAGCTGAGATATGCTCATCATCAGGTCACCAGGTCTTTACTTCCGTAAAACAGAGGTACCTATAACCATGTCTTTGTTTACGTAAAACAAAGAGATGATGAGGATCATGATCTTTTCACGTGTTGGTTATAGATGTATACCAAGGTGATCATAAACCCAGGTCTTTGTTCACACATAACAGAAGAAATATGATTTGTAAAGATAAAGATTATAAAATGTGGATACAAGTGTGCTTAGATGAGAGATTTGGTCACCTCAGAATATGACTCACTTGCTTGATCCTCAAAATGGAGTTTCCTATAGACAGTCACCTTATCATTATGTTATGCATGCACTTAGTATATTTTCTACTCAGGCTAAACTTACTCACATATCAAAGCACTTCTAATAAGATTTTAATGAAATCGAGGAATTCAGGAAGCAAGCAAAGGCATAGTGTACTATCATTTCCCATATATATGTAATGCTGAATAAGGAGAATATTTTTCTATTTTTGTATGTTTTTATGAATGCTTTTTTTTATTATTAGAGACTATTTACAAGGACAGACACATGCTTTTCTTTGTTAATGATGATAAATCTAAATTAACCATGCCCAAAGACTCAATTGGAAAAGTAAATCTAACTAAATCAAAGGCTTTAATGAATTAATCTGCAAGCTGATTTGTTGTATCCACATTGACTAACTTGATTAAACCTTTTTCTGAGCAATCCCTCAAAAAATGGTATCTGATTTCAATATGTTTTTGTTTTACTATGTTGTACTGGATTAGAAGTAATGAACAAACAACTGAATTGTCAATATGAACTAGAGTTTGAAGGAAATTGTAACCATACTCAAGTAATTGGTTTTGAAACTAAAGGACTTGAGAGCAACCAGCTGAAGCAGCTATATATTCAGGCTCAGTTGTGAATACAAATACATTGTTTGTTTTTTTCGCTGCCATGAAACAACTCTTGGTCCTATGAATTAACATCCACTAGTGGTGGATTTTTTGTTGTTGTTGCATCCTCCAAAGGCACTATCTGAATACGAGTAGAGAGTGAAGTCTCCATCTTTTGGATACCAAAAGACCAAGGTTTGTTCCTTTTAAGATATATAAAGATCCTCTTCACAATATTTCGATAGGACTCTTTTGGATCTGATTGGTACCTACCACAAACACACACAACAAACATTATGTTAGGTCTGCTGGTAGTTAAAAACATGAGAGATCCTATCATTGATCTATACTGTTAGGATCTCAGCCTCTAGGTTTAATCGATTGAACAGATATAGCAGCGGAATAGCTCAGAATTAGACAAATTCAAGCAAGAACATTCGATATAAAGCGATAAAAGAATTTTGTTATAGAGAGGAAATATCAGACAAAAGGAATATTGCATTAAGAATGTCGGCCTCTGAGGCACGATTACAGGTGAGTCATCTTCCTTATAAAGGAAAGAATGACGTAGGCTGATGTCACCTGAAAGTGACATGTAACCGTTTTATAACTACTGATGTTTAACAACTACTGAAGATGTCCACCACTGACATCTTCTTACAAATGTTCCTAAGTGTTAAACATCTTATTTACAACTACTGAAAAACATAAAACTACTGATACTATAACAACTGAAGAACAACCTCTTCAGTTGTTTACAAGTACTGAAAAGAAAAAGTAACACAAACTGAAAGGAAAAGAAAACTACTGAAGAGAAAAACCATCACAACAACTGAAGAAGCCCTCTTCAGCTGTTGTCATCAGCTGTTAACATCAGCTGATGTCTTCAGTACTTGAACATCAGACTTTGTCTTTCAACTGTTGATCTTCAGTCTTTGTCTTCAGTACTTGTTGAAGTCTTCAGACTTTAGATCTTCAGCTGTTGTCTCAGTCTTTGTCTTCAGTACTTCAGACGTACTTCAGCAGTTGTATTCTTCAGACTTTGTAGAACAACTGATCAGGTCTTCTTCAGCTGTTGTGATGTCCTGTGGGACTTAGAGGTTTCTCTGATCAGGCTCATTGGTTCTTTTGGTCCAACAAACTCCCCCTGAACCAATGCAGCCAAAACCTCTAAGTTATTGATGAGTCCCACTTATTTTGGCAGAGATTGGTCTTTTTATCCTCTTGATCAGATAAGAAGTGACCCTTTTCAGCACCGGCATGGGAAGAAGTCTCTGATGATCTGTTTGGCATGATATGGTTGGGAGCTCTGTATTGGGGACTTGGACACCGAGCTGTTACCCCAACCATGAGATCTACTTCCCGTGTATCAGCCTATATGATTCCCTGGTGTAAGCCCTTAGAAACATATTTGCTCATCCATTGTCAGCACCTCGGGCACACCATCAAATAATCCTTCTCGGCATACACTTCAGATATGTACTTGGCCTGTTTTCCATTCTTGAGCTCAACCGTGGTTATTTGTCTATAAGCAAACTCATCTGGATGAGTCCCTTCTAAGAGCAGGTTGAGCTCTTCTTGTTTGAAGTTTTCAAGTCTTTTGTAAACCAATCCCTTCTTTATAATTTTGTTCTCTAACATCTTTTGAGGTGGTTGTTTGGCTTCATAGGCTTTCTTGAACTCTTCAACAATTCCCAAGGTGACACTACAAGAACCACAGTGATGTCTTCGTCGACAACTCTCTTCACTTGGCCCTTGTATTTTGAAGGAATTTCTTTCTTGACAATCCGATGTGCCACCCTAGGATCAGGCCATATCCTTACTCTTTCCCTTTGGTATTGAAAGGTATTAGCAAGGGTGTACAATCTTAATACTTCTTTCTTCATGCTAATCATTGAAGAGGATGTGGCATATGCTTTGTCAATGTTTTTCAGCATTTCCTCATCATGTCTTTGCATCTGTTCCTCTTCAATCTTTATCATTACATCATGCATTTGAGAAGCAGGATGATGGACATGGTTTAGCCTTAGGCAAAGTAATAACTGTAGAGAGTGGCAGTCTGTCTTCATCCTCCTCTTCATCTTCATCAGGCCTCAGTACCTTTCTTTTCTTTGGCTAGGTACATCACTGGCAGTGGGTTTTGGGGGTAAGGATTGGTTTTGTGGGTTGGATGGTTGGTTTAGAGGGTAAAGGGGTTGTTTTAGTGGGTTGTGGAGATAGTGATTTTGAGGATTGAGGTTTTTCAGACTGTTTTAGCATTTTGGCTGTAAGGAGGCTTTGGTAAATTTTGTCAGTTCTTTTCGATTCCCAACCCCAGCTTCATTCAATACCTCAATCACTAAACTTTGGAGTATGCTTCAGACGAACAAATCTTGGTGGTTATTGCCAAGATGTTGTCCCTGGTCCAGGCCCTTATTTCAATGAGAGATCTTCCCAATATTTGGCTATAAATCTGATCATTATCTCCAGCCTTTCTCTTTCTAAGGCATTAGCTGGCCCATCTTGAGTTGATCTCCTCTGTTTCCAACCTTCTGATCTCGGAGTCTAGTTGTTGGATGTCAAAACCCTGCCTATATAACTGCTCAATGATTTTATCCATTGAACGGTTATGGTTGGGTCAGCTTCTTTCACCATATCATTCAGCTCCTTCTCCTTCTCAGACTCTCCTTTTCTTTTGATATGTGACATGAAAGTCTTTTTGACTTTCATTCACTTCAGCTCCTTCTCACTCTCCTTCTCCTTCTCAGTTACCTTCTCTGATTCTTTCTCCTTCTCCCCATCTATCCTCTTCCTTTTCCTTTAACTAACTGACTCTCCCCCTTTTTGGTTGCATTGGGGGCAAGATTTTGAGCAGTAGAAAGGGATTTAGTCACCAACTCCTCCACCAAAGGTTGTATTATTGTAGGAAGCCTCTCATCAATGGCTTTGATCACTATATCTGTGATCATGGGAGTGATGAGAGGTAGGGATTTTTGAAGGTTAGCAACTGATTGATCAGGATGGTTCTGTTCCTGAGAATCAGTGCCGAAAGTAGAGGCTGGTGGCTTGGAAGTATATATTGGCTCAGTGTGTAGGGGACCTTCAGAAGAAGGTGCCATCTGTGGGTGTATTGTGGTGGCAGATGGACTTGCATCCTGAGACATCTTGGCCAGCAGCTCTTTGAGTCTGCTAACCTCATCCTCTAGAATGGTGTTTTGAGCAACTACATCATAGAAGAAGCTCAGGTCATCATCAGTTGATACTGAATCACCTGACCTCCTGACAGAGTCAGAATGAACATGCCTTGAGTGTAGATCAATTATAGCATGTGCCCCTTGTTCTCGGTTCTGGGGACTTCCAGCCTCAGGACTATGTCCTTCATCAGCTGTTGCCACTGGTGAGGTCTTAGAGATGTTACCAACTGCACCCTGGTCATTTGCTGAGTCAGAGACAGTGGCAGCCTCACCAGAAGTTCGCACCTCCTTATCTACACTAGAAGATGGAACATGATAACCCCTGTGCTGTGGGTTGACAGAAGCATTGTGATCCTCCCCCTCAGGTGTTGAGGTTATCCCAGTAGTGATGGTGTCTGGGTGGGGGGTGAGGAATGCAACTGTGTCAGCACCTTTGCACACAATTATTGTAGGGCTTTGAGGGGCGGTTGCATCAGGAGAGGATGTGGAAGCAGTGTGCACCCGGGACAAGTGGTGCTCTTCAATGGTAATCCCCTCAAGTGAGGAGGATCCCAGCAGTGTGGCTTCCCTTTGAATGGTTGCTGCAGGTTCCTTTTGAGAGGAAACCTGAGCGGCTTCGGTTGGTGGAGTCATAGTCTCTGGGGGGGGGTTATTGCCAGTAGAGATAACCTGCTTTGGTGCTGCAGGAGCATCATCAGGGGACTCAACTCCCTGAGTAGCTTTCTTAGGCTTCTTCTTAGTGGGTTTGGGGGGACTTTGGATGTGGAAGTGGAGGCTGTGGGTTCCAGCTGCGTGGGTTTGCACAGCTTGGCAGCCTGTTTGAGAGTTTGGTCAGTGTTGTGTCGGGAGTATACCTCCGGCAATACAGCCAAAGCAGGGACTCCCAGACCAACTAGTCCCTCAGCAGAAAGCTGATTTTCTATTATGGCCATTATAAACCGAGGATATAGTATCCAACGGTTAGAAAGTGGTTTTGTGGCCATATCCTTGAGTCAAGAAAAATTATTTCAGAAAAGTTTAGTGGTTCTTGTTCAAGGATAGAGAACAATACCTGTTGCCATCTGGAAGACAGTTGATCCCAAGAGGAAGTCTTCGGGGCCAGGCAAACATTTACCATATGAAATATTAATCGTTCAGCATCTGGAAAATGTTTCTTCAGGATTGTTGAAGCACTAAGATCACCCTGATATCCATGTTGTCCAAATGAAAGATCAAGTTGGCGCTTAGGATATCCAACAGGGTAGGCAACATCATCTATCAGTAATGTCTGACGGATGGTAGCAGTAGAGATGACCACCTTATGAGAGTTGATGGACGAATGGATAGATTCTCCATTAACGGTCGCATTCGTCAAAAACTGATGTAGCGAATCGGCATAAATGATTGGATTTAAGAGGAAAGCCGTTTTCAGTGGGGATTGGACCATAAGATCTATAGCATTATCAAATTTGGTCCAGAAGGGCGATTTTGTGAGGTACGTGACACAGTTGTGTCGAGGCTTGAGTTGCATGGTCGCCATTAATGAAGGTGAAAGGTTTTCAGAGCTTTTGAAATTTTAGGTCGTGAAAGAATGAAAAACTCTGAAAGAGGGATCAGGTATATATAGGTACGGGTTATGAAACGACTGAAGGTTTTTGGTGTTAGTCATCAGTATTTGAAACAACTGATGACGTGGTATTAACTTTCAGAGGTTTGAAACGACTGATGGTATTGGTGTGGTCAGCAGTTATAAACAACTGAAGACATGGTGTTTACAATCAGACGTTGAAACAACTGAAGTCTCTGATTAGGCATCAGTAGTTTTAAAAACTACTGAAGACAAGTTGGACTTCAGATGTTGAAACAACTGAGGACTTGGTATTAGTCATCAGTAGTTGTGAAACTACTGAAGACCGTGGTTTTGCCATCAGTTGTTGTAAACAACTGAAGACTTGGTGTTAGTCATCAGTAGTTGTGAAACTACTAAAGACATGGTATTGCTTCAGTTGTTTATAAAGAAACAGCAGTTTGTGAACTACTGAAGAGAGAGTACTCATCAGTAGTGTCGTCAATTCATAGCCTTTCAGCTGTTTCATACTGTCCTCAACACTTACTCATCAGCCTTTTTGTGTTTTCAGTTGTTTCATAGGACATCAGTACTTATCTGTTTCTACTGATTTCAGTAGTTATAACTACATCAGTAGTTTAGAACAGATAAAGTACAGTACTTAAAGCATTTAGCCTTCAGTAGTTATAAAAACTACTGAGGGTAAAATAAATCATCAGTACTTATATGTGACATGGTTACCAATGATCATCAGTAAGTACTGAGATCATCAGTAGTTGTCACTTATTCTAGCTGCAGCATACCAAGCCTTAACACCAGGTTGTGGAAAGTTGAACTATCCAAAGGCTTAGTAAAAATGTCTGCAAGCTCATAAGCACTAGGCACAAACATAGGATTAATTAGACCCTTTTCAAAACAATCTCTTATAAAATGATGTCTAATTTCTATATGTTTAGTCCTAGAGTGCTGGACTGGATTTTTGACAATGCAAAGAGCTGAAGCACTATCCATTAATAATGGAGTCTTAGTCTCTGTAATGCCATAATCCAAAAGTTGATTCTGAAGCCAGAGTATTTGGGATGTACAACTTGCAGCAGCAATGTACTCGGCTTCAGCAGTGGATGTAGCAACAAATGTTTGTTTCTTACTCTGCCAAGAAATCAAACAATTGCCTAGGAATTGGCATCCACCAGAAGTTGATTTCCTGGTCAACTTACACCTGCATAGTCACTATCAGAGAAAGCAACTAATTTGCAAGAATGTCCGTGGAATACCATAAGCCTAGATATTGTGTACCTTGCAGATATCTAAAGATTCTCTTGACTGCAATCAGATGAGACTCCTTAGGTGCAGCCTGAAATCTAGCACAAACACATGTAGCAAACATAATATCTGGTCTAGAAGCTGTTAAATACATCAAGGAACCAATCATACATCTGTAAAGGGTTTCATCAACACCTTTACCTTTCTGATCAACATCCAATTGTGTGGTGTTGCACATGGGAGTAGAACAGGTTTACAGTTTTGTAAATCAAACTTATTCAAAAGATCTTTTGTGTATTTAGACTGATGAATGAAAATTCCATAAGCTTTTTGTTTGATTTGCAAACCTAGAAAGAACTGTAATTCTCCCATTGCACTCATTTCAAACTTCTGTTGCATTAAGGTTTGGAAATCCTCACACAATGGGGATCAGAGGATGCAAAATATATCATCAACATAAATTTGAACAAGTAGCTTATGCTGATCCACCTTCTTAATAAATAAAGTTTTATCTATGGAGCCTCTAGTGAAATTATTCTGTAGAAGAAAGTTTGATAAGGTCTCATACCAGGCTCTAGGTGCTTGTTTAACCCATAAAGAGCTTTATCAAGCTTATATACCCATTCTGGGTGCTTATTATCCTCAAAGCCTGGTGGTTGACACACATAAACTTCTTCTTTTATGTTACCATATAGAAAAGCACTTTTGACATCCATTTGAAAAACTTTAAGATTGTGGAGTGCAGCATAGGCTAAAACAATCTAATTGCCTCCAGTCTGGCTACAGGGGCAAAGGTTTCATCATAATCAATACCTTCTTCTTGTGCAAACCCCTGCACAACCAGTCTGGCCTTGTTCTTAACATTAGCCCATTTTCATCAGTTTTATTCCTAAACACCATTTAGTGCCTATTGCACACTTACCTGGGGGTAGAGGAACAAGCTCCCACACTTGCTGTTTTTTGAACTGAAGAAGCTCAAGCTGCATGGCTTCAACCCATCCATTGTCTCTCAAAGCTATATGATAGTTCTTCGGCTCTAGCTGACTGATAAAGAGAGCATAGAAGCAGAAATTGGACAACTGGCTTCTGGTTGAAACACCAGCATTGATATCACCAAGGATTTGAGACATTGGGTGATTTTTCAGCTCTTGGTAAACAATCAATCTGTGCAAGTGTTTGTAGGACCTTCAGCAGCAGCGATGTTGATGCAGATTCTTGAAACCATGAAGATGGTGGCAACTCAAATGAAGTTGAGGATGCAGAAATCTCATCAGCATTTGTTGTGGATGGTGCTGCTGGAGCTACAGGAGCATCAGGTTTAGAGGACACAGGCAGTTGGTCACTAAACCTGAAGAGGTGATTACTACTATCATCATCATCTTCAGTAGTAACACCAGGTGGTGAACTGTTGACAGGAGCAACAGTAGGAGATTGATAAGGAACATATTGCAGTATGTCCAAATCAAAGAGCTCCACAGGGTTTTGTGGAATCTTGTCCTTTGGAAATTCATTGAACTTGACATGTAGAGTCTCTTCAACCATCTTTGTTCTGCAGTTGAAGACTCTGTATGCCTTGCAAGTTGATGAATAACCAACAAAGTACCCTGCATCCACCTTAGGATCAAATTTCTGGAGCTGATCCTTTGTGTTGAGAATGAAACGGGACACCCAAATGCTCTAAAAAATGAAATGAGAGGGGCCAAATATGTAGAACTTCATATGGAGTCTTCATCAACCTCTGATTTATTAGCACTCTATTCTGCACATAGCATGCTGTGTTGACAGCTTCAGCCCAAAAGGTCAATGGCAGTCCAGAATCAGCCAACATAGACCTTGCAGCTTCAATGAGGGTCCTGTTCTTTCTCTCCACAACTCCATTCTGTTCAGGAGTTCTTGGAATACTAAACTGTCTCTTTATTCCCTTGGAAAGGTAGAACTCATCAAGTATATTGTTCCTGAATTCTGTTCCATTGTCACTTCTAATACACTTGACTGAGAGGGAATACTGCTTCTCAGCATACAACACAAAGTTTATGATCTTTTGTGCAGCTTCATCCTTTGAATGTAGAAAGAAAGTCCATACAAATCTGGAGTAATCATCCACAATTACCAGACAGTATTTCTTCTGTGCTGCTCATCACTCACTCTCACAGGACCAAAGAGATCCATGTGAAGAAGTTGTAAGCAGGCAGTGGACTTTGGTTCTTCAATAGGTGGAAATGAAACCTTGTGCTGTTTTCCTTTCAAACAAGCAGTGCAGTTGTTGTCACACTTGAACTCCTTCATAGGCATTCCCCTTACTAAACTATGGTGTATCAGCTGATTCATGTTCTTGAAGTTAACATGTCCCAGCCTTCTATGCCATAGATTAGATTCTTGAGGAGAGGCCTTGGAAAATAGGCAAGGATGACCTTTGAGATCTATTTTCTTGGAAAGATCTAAGGCATACACTCTTCCTGTCCCGTTGGCCTTTAGGAGAGTGTGAGCATCCAATACCTTGTCAATCAAACTCAGAACTTTGGATGACAGAATCCTGCAGTTCTGGCTTGTGAAAAGGGCAACATGACCTTTGTCACACAATTGACTGACACTCAAGAGGTTATACTTGAGATTTTCCACATGGTTGACATCATCAAACTTTATTTCCCATTGGAAACAAAGCCCTTCCCGATGATGTAACCTCTTGCATCATTGCCAAAGGAAACAAAACCTTCCTTCCTGGAGAGTAGTCATTAAGAAGTGAGTTGTTCCCAGTCATATGCATAGATCCCCCACTGTCTACATACCAGATGCTACTTTGGCATGTTGAAGAGACCTGCATAAATAAACAATCAGTTAGTTTTGGAGACCCAAACCTTTTGGTTTTGGGCCTGGTCTCATCACAGATGGTAAACTAACAGGTTTATTGGGCACAATAGCTTGAGGTGAAGGAGATGGTGTAGAAGAGGAATCCTTTGGCTTGGATCTCCTTTTCTGGGGTTTCAACACAGGGCCATCAAGTTGGTTAACTCTTCCAACAGATGTTGAACCATCATTACCAGCTGTGTCTGATTCTGGGAGAGAGCTTTCAGCTCTTCAGACACATTGGTATTGGTGTTTGATGATGAGTTCTTGTGTTGCACCATCTTCTTTTGAGCAACCTCAGCTATTGCCTGTTGCACTCCTTCCTTTTTAGATTTCTTTTGGACATAGGAGTAACAGGATTTGATGCTGCTGGTACAAACTTGGACTCAAACTCAGTTTTCATTTAGCCAAGTTTCTTTAATTTTCTCCTTTTTGTTTGAGTTTGGATCCCTTTTGTACCAACAATCATCTGTGAGATGATTGAATAGACCACATATTTCACATGGTTTCTTCTTCTTCATCTTCTGTTGATCATCAACTGAAGAAGATGAAACTACTGAAGACTTGCTCTTCAGCAGTTTAGAAGCACTTTTTGCCTTCTTGTCAACTTCCTTAGAGGGCTTCAAATCCTTCCTACTGACAGTTTTCTTCTCTTCAGTGCTGTCAGTCATTAGGATTTGAACTCCAGATGTTATCCCCTGCTCTCCAGTACCCTTAGTACTTCTAGGGATAACACTTGGGTTGATCAACTCATTGATCATGTGAGTGTCAGCAGTTGAACCATCAATATCAGCTGATAGGTTCACAGAGGGATTACTACTGACTTCAACTACTGATGGTGCTTTATCAAGTAGTGAATCACATGATGAGGTGGATTGGTCATTACTTTCTCCATCATATTCTGCTCCTGCTCTTGAAGCAAAAACTGTAGGAGGAGCAGTGTGATTATAACCAATTCCAAACTTCACATTGGAAGCCGTTTGCTTACTAAGAAGCATTTCAAAGCCCTTGCAAGATTGTACCCATCGATCACACTCTACCTGGGTGACAGCAAGAGTATCTTTGAGGTCTTTGTACTTCTCTAAGAGTACATCCTCCCTAGCCTTATCATCAGAAATTTGGCATTTTAATTTGTAAATCTCATCAGTTTTCTTTTAGCACAGACTCAAACTCAGCTTTATTTTTGGAAATTATTTGTTCTCTAGCTCTACATTTTTATTGATTAAAGCCACATTTGCTTCTCTAATAGAGGCAAATGCTGCTATGCAAGTTTCAGAACATAATTTGGCCTTAGCCTCAGAGGATACCTGTGATACCTTTGTTGAAGAGGTACTTGAAGATGATCCATCAGAGGATTCCAAAGCCATGAGAGCTAGATTTCCAAAAGGATGCTCACCACCATGTTGACCAGCACTTGAGAACAGTTGTTCATTACCGGATACATCATCTGGTAAACTGCTCCAGTCAACAACTCCTGGTGTGAAGAAGCTGTGTTGTTGAGGTTGATTAGGTTGATGAGATTGGGATGGTTGAGGCTCAGGGAGTGCATGTGGTTGCTGAGCAGTGGGTGCTTGAACCTGGCCTGGTTGTGGCATGTAATAGCAGGGGTATGGATATGGCATTGGCCCCTGTGGAACAAAATATGCAGAAGATTGTGGTTGATGATGATAACCAGAATTGACAGGTTGTTGCCCTCTGTTTTGTTGACTATTGCCAGGGAAAGTCACAAAAGGTGCAGGAGAGTTAGATCCAGATGATCTACATTCTCTTGCAAAGTGCCCAAGCCTGTGGCATTTATGGCACTTCAACTTACTCTTGTCAAAACCAACTTTGGTTTTGCCAGAGAGTCCTGGGAATTTCCTTCCAGTTCTTTTGTAGAACTTCTGAGATCTGATATTTATCAAGGCCATTTGGCTCAAAATATCCATCTCTTCTAAGTCATCATCAGCAATCCCCTTGAGATCATCCATGATGAAACATAGATTGTCACCATTACTACCAGCAGAATGACTATCAACACTCACAAAGGCAGGCTCAGAAGTGTTTGTAGAGAAATCAATATGCTCATCATACTGGCCTTCAGATGACGCATATTCTGACTCTTGATGTCCAATCAGGGCAGTGTTCCCTTGGACAAAATCCTCAGTAAGCTTGCCAGATGAAACCAATTTCCTTTTCTACCTCTATCTCTCTCTCGAATGTAAGCAGTTTCCCATGAAGTTGGGTGAGAGATAGGCGATCAACATCAGCATTTGAGCGTAGAACAATGGTATATGTGTTCCATCTCTCAGGCAGTGATCTTAAGAATCTATGGTTCATCTGACTCCTGGTATATCATGTTTAACCATTTTCAATTCAGAGATTAAACATGAAAACCACTCAAATTGTTGAGTCAGAGTCTCACCCTTTCTATGAGAGAAAGTCTCATATTGTTGGGCGAGGATTTCCCTGTTGTTTGCTAAAACCTCATCAGTACCACCAAATTGTTCTTTGATGGCATTCCAGAGGTCATGAGCAGACTCACAATGCAGAAGCCCAGAGTAAATCTCATTAGGAATAGCCATAGCCAAAATTCCATGGGCTTTTGCATCGATTTCAAACAACTTCTTGTCCTCATCGGAGTATTGCTCCTTCTTCTTTGGAACCAACTGGTTTGTTTCCGGATCATTCACCATTGGCTTATGTGGTCCATGTACCACAGATGTCCAACAACCTGAGCTATTGACAGACAGGTGATGGAGCAATCTTCTCTGCCAAATGTTATACTCATTCCTCACCAAGATCGGAGGCTTGGTAGAGGATCCAGTATTGAAAGGATCATTCGAAGAAGTAGTCATTGTGGAAAATCAGACAGATTCAAGTAAAATCACAATAAATTTAGCTCAAAACCACACAGATCCTCAAATAAAATAGCCAGAAGCGATACACTCTCAATCTCTATAACAGATCCTTGCGAATTTGCTAATTCGATTAAACTTAGAGCGATTGAATAGTTTCAATGATCAATTGTTAGATCGATCAATGATTAACCAACTCTGATACCATTTGTTAGGATCTCAGCCTCTAGGTTTAATCGATTGAACAGATATAGCAGCGGAATAGCTCAGAATTAGACAAATTCAAGCAAGAACATTCGATATAAAGCGATAAAAGAATTTTGTTATAGAGAGAGAAATATCAGACAAAAGGAATATTGCATTAAGAATGTCGGCCTCTGAGGCACGATTACAGGTGAGTCATCTTTCCTTATAAAGGAAAGAATGACGTAGGCTGATGTCACCTGAAAGTGACATGTAACCGTTTTATAACTACTGATGTTTAACAACTACTGAAGATGTCCACCACTGACATCTTCTTACAAATGTTCCTAAGTGTTAAACATCTTATTTACAACTACTGAAAAACATAAAACTACTGATACTATAACAACTAAAGAACAACCTCTTCAGTTGTTTACAAGTACTGAAAAGAAAAGTAAACAAACTATTGAAAGGAAAAGAAAACTACTGAAGAAGAAAAACCATCACAACAACTGAAGAAGCCCTCTTCAGCTGTTGTCATCAGCTGTTAACATCAGCTGATGTCTTCAGTACTTGAACATCAGACTTTGTCTTTCAGCTGTTGATCTTCAGTCTTTGTCTTCAGTACTTGTTGAAGTCTTCAGACTTTAGATCTTCAGCTGTTGTCTCAGTCTTTGTCTTCAGTACTTCAGACGTACTTCAGCAGTTGTATTCTTCAGACTTTGTAGAACAGCTGACCAGGTCTTCTTCAGCTGTTGTGATGTCCTGTGGGACTTAGAGTTTCTCTGATCAGGCTCATTGGTTCTTTTGGTCCAACAAACTCCCCCTGAACCAATGCAGCCAAAACCTCTAAGTTATTGATGAGTCCCACTTATTTTGGCAGATAGATTGGTCTTTTTATCCTCTTGATCAGATGAGAAGTGACCCTTTTTCAGCACCGGCCTGGGAAGAAGTCTCTGATGATCTGTTTGGCATGATATGGTTGGGAGCTCTGTATTGGGGACTTGGACACCGAGCTGTTACCCCAACCATGAGATCTACTTCCCGTGTATCAGCCTATATGATTCCCTGGTGTAAGCCCTTAGAAACATGATTTGCTCATCCATTGTCAGCACCTCGGGCACACCATCAAATAATCCTTCTCGGCCATACACTTCAGATATGTACTTGGCCTGTTTTCCATTCTTGAGCTCAACCGTGGTTATTTGTCTATAAGCAAACTCATCTGGATGAGTCCCTTCTAAGAGCAGGTTGAGCTCTTCTTGTTTGAAGTTTTCAAGTCTTTTGTAAACCAATCCCTTCTTTATAATTTTGTTCTCTAACATCTTTTGAGGTGGTTGTTTGGCTTCATAGGCTTTCTTGAACTCTTCAACAATTTCCCAAGGTGACACTACAAGAACCACAGTGATGTCTTCGTCGACAACTCTCTTCACTTGGCCCTTGTATTTTGAAGGAATTTCTTTCTTGACAATCTGATGTGCCACCCTAGGATCAGGCCATATCCTTACTCTTTCCCTTTGGTATTGAAAGGTATTAGCAAGGGTGTACAATCTTAATACTTCTTTCTTCATGCTAATCATTGAAGAGGATGTGGCATATGCTTTGTCAATGCTTTTCAGCATTTCCTCATCATGTCTTTGCATCTGTTCCTCTTAAATCTTTATCATTACATCATGCATTTGAGAAGCAGGAGTGATGGACATTGGTTTAGCCTTAGGCAAAGTAATAACTGTAGAGAGTGGCAGTCTGTCTTCATCCTCCTCTTCATCTTCATCAGGCCTCAGTACCTTTCTTTTCTTTTGGCTAGGTACATCACTGGCAGTGGGTTTTGGGGGTAAAGGATTTGGTTTTGTGGGTTGGATGGTTGGTTTAGAGGGTAAAGGGGTTGTTTTAGTGGGTTGTGGAGATAGTGATTTTGAGGATTGAGGTTTTTCAGACTGTTTTAGCATTTTGGCTGTAAGGGAGGCTTTGGTAAATTTTGTCAGTTCTTTTCGATTCCCAACCCCAGCTTCATTCAACCTCAATCACTAAACCTTTGGAGTATGCTTCAGACGAACAAATCTTGGTGGTTATTGCCAAGATGTTGTCCCTGGTCCAGGCCCTTATTTCAATGAGAGATCTTCCCAAATATTTGGCTATAAATCTGATCATTATCTCCAGCCTTTCTCTTTCTAAGGCATCATAGCTGGCCCATCTTGAGTTGATCTCCTCTGTTTCCAACCTTCTGATCTCGGAGTCTAGTTGTTGGATGTCAAAACCCTGCCTATATAACTGCTCAATGATTTTATCCATTGAACGGTTATGGTTGGCGTCAGCTTCTTTCACCATATCATTCAGCTCCTTCTCCTTCTCAGACTCTCCTTTTCTCTTTTGATATGTGACATGAAAGTCTTTTTGACTTTCATCATTCACTTCAGCTCCCTTCTCACTCTCCTTCTCCTTCTCAGTTACCTTCTCTGATTCTTTCTCCTTCTCCCCATCTATCCTCTTCCTTTTTCCTTTAACTAACTGACTCTCCCCCTTTTGGTTGCATTGGGGGCAAGAGTTTGAGCAGTAGAAAGGGATTTAGTCACCAACTCCTCCACCAAAGGTTGTATTATTGTAGGAAGCCTCTCATCAATGGCTTTGATCACTATATCTGTGATCATGGGAGTGATGAGAGGTAGGGATTTTTGAAGGTTAGCAACTGATTGATCAGGATGGTTCTGTTCCTGAGATCAGTGCCGAAAGTAGTGGCTGGTGGCTTGGAAGTATATATTGGCTCAGTGTGTAGGGACCTTCAGAAGAAGGTGCCATCTGTGGGTGTATTGTGGTGGCAGATGGACTTGCATCCTGAGACATCTTGGCCAGCAGCTCTTTGAGTCTGCTAACCTCATCCTCTAGAATGGTGTTTTGAGCAACTACATCATAGAAGAAGCTCAGGTCATCATCAGTTGATACTGAATCACCTGACCTCCTGACAGAGTCAGAATGAACATGCCTTGAGTGTAGATCAATTATAGCATGTGCCCCTTGTTCTCGGTTCTGGGGACTTCCAGCCTCAGGACTATGTCCTTCATCAGCTGTTGCCACTGGTGAGGTCTTAGAGATGTTACCAACTGCACCCTGGTCATTTGCTGAGTCAGAGACAGTGGCAGCCTCACCAGAAGTTCGCACCTCCTTATCTACACTAGAAGATGGAACATGATAACCCCTGTGCTGTGGGTTGACAGAAGCATTGTGATCCTCCCCCTCAGGTGTTGAGGTTATCCCAGTAGTGATTGGTGTCTGGGTGGGGGGTGAGGAATGCAACTGTGTCAGCACCTTTGCAACAATTATTGTAGGGCTTTGAGGGGCGGTTGCATCAGGAGAGGATGTGGAAGCAGTGTGCACCCGGGACAAGTGGTGCTCTTCAATGGTAATCCCCTCAAGTGAGGAGGATCCCAGCAGTGTGGCTTCCCTTTGAATGGTTGCTGCAGGTTCCTTTTGAGAGGAACCTGAGCGGCTTCGGTTGGTGGAGTCATAGTCTCTACTGGGGGGTTATTGCCAGTAGAGATAACCTGCTTTGGTGCTGCAGGAGCATCATCAGGGGACTCAACTCCCTGAGTAGCTTTCTTAGGCTTCTTCTTAGTGGGTTTGGAGGGGACTTTGGATGTGGAAGTGGAGGCTGTGGGTTCCAGCTGCGGGTTTGCGCAGCTTGGCAGCCTGTTTGAGAGTTTGGTCAGTGTTGTGTCGGGAGTATACCTCCGGCAATACAGCCAAAGCAGGGACTCCCAGACCAACTAGTCCCTCAGCAGAAAGCTGATTTTCTATTATGGCCATTATAAACCGAGGATATAGTATCCAACGGTTAGAAAGTGGTTTTGTGGCCATATCCTTGAGTTCAAGAAAAATTATTTCAGAAAAGTTTAGTGGTTCTTGTTCAAGGATAGAGAACAATACCTGTTGCCATCTGGAAGACAGTTGATCCCAAGAGGAAGTTTTCGGGGCCAGGCAAACATTTACCATATGAAATATTAATCGTTCAGCATTTGGAAAATGTTTCTTCAGGATTGTTGAAGCACTAAGATCACCCTGATATCCATGTTGTCCAAATGAAAGATCAAGTTGGCGCTTAGGATATCCAACAGGGTAGGCAACATCATCTATCAGTAATGTCTGACGGATGGTAGCAGTAGAGATCCACCTTATGAGAGTTGATGGACGAATGGATAGATTCTCCATTAACGGTCGCATTCGTCCAAAACTGATGTAGCGAATCGGCATAAATGATTGGATTTAAGAGGAAAGCCGTTTTCAGTGGGGATTGGACCATAAGATCTATAGCATTATCAAATTGGTCCAGAAGGGCGATTTTGTGAGGTACGTGACACAGTTGTGTCGAGGCTTGAGTTGCATGGTCGCCATTAATGAAGGTGAAAGGTTTTCAGAGCTTTTGAAATTTTAGGTCGTGAAAGAATGAAAAACTCTGAAAGAGGGATCAGGTATATATAGGGTACGGGTTATGAAACGACTGAAGGTTTTTGGTGTTAGTCATCAGTATTTGAAACAACTGATGACGTGGTATTAACTTTCAGAGGTTTGAAACGACTGATGGTATTGTGTGGTCAGCAGTTATAAACAACTGAAGACATGGTGTTTACAATCAGACGTTGAAACAACTGAAGTCTCTGATTTAGGCATCAGTAGTTTTAAAAACTACTGAAGACAAGTTGGACTTCAGATGTTGAAACAACTGAGGGCTGGTATTAGTCATCAGTAGTTGTGAAACTACTGAAGACCGTGGTTTTGCCATCAGTTGTTGTAAACAACTGAAGACTTGGTGTTAGTCATCAGTAGTTGTGAAACTACTGAAGACATGGTATTGCTTCAGTTGTTTATAAAGAAACAGCAATTTGTGAACTACTGAAGAGAGAGTACTCATCAGTAGTTGTCGTCAATTCATAGCCTTTCAGCTGTTCATACTGTCCTCAACACTTACTCATCAGCCTTTTGCTGTTTTCAGTTGTTTCATAGGACATCAGTACTTATCTGTTTCTACTGATTTCAGTAGTTAAACTACATCAGTAGTTTAGAACAGATAAAGTACAGTACTTAAAGCATTTAGCCTTCAGTAGTTATAAAAACTACTGAGGGTAAAATAACTCATCAGTACTTATATGTGACATGGTTACCAATGATCATCAGTATTACTGAGATCATCAGTAGTTGTCACTTATTCTAGCTGCAGCATACCAAGCCTTAACACCAGGTTGTGGAAAGTTGAACTATCCAAAGGCTTAGTAAAAATGTCTGCAAGCTCATCAGCACTAGGCACAAACATAGGATTAATTAGACCCTTTTCAAAACAATCTCTTATAAAATGATGTCTAATTTCTATATGTTTAGTCCTAGAGTGCTGGACTGGATTTTTGACAATGCAAAGAGCTGAAGCACTATCCATTAATAATGGAGTCTTAGTCTCTGTAATGCCATAATCCAAAAGTTGATTCTGAAGCCAGAGTATTGGGATGTACAACTTGCAGCAGCAATGTACTCGGCTTCAGCAGTGGATGTAGCAACAGATGTTTGTTTCTTACTCTGCCAAGAAATCAAACAATTGCCTAGGAATTGGCATCCACCAGAAGTTGATTTCCTGGTCAACTTACACCCTGCATAGTCACTATCAGAGAAAGCAACTAATTTGCAAGAATGTCCAGTGGAATACCATAAGCCTAGATGATTGTGTACCTTGCAGATATCTAAAGATTCTCTTGACTGCAATCAGATGAGACTCCTTAGGTGCAGCCTGAAATCTAGCACAAACACATGTAGCAAACATAATATCTGGTCTAGAAGCTGTTAAATACATCAAGGAACCAATCATACATCTGTAAAGGGTTTCATCAACACCTTTACCTTTCTGATCAACATCCAATTGTGTGGTGTTGCACATGGGAGTAGAACAGGGTTTACAGTTTTGTAAATCAAACTTATTCAAAAGATCTTTTGTGTATTTAGACTGATGAATGAAAATTCCATCAGCTTTTTGTTTGATTTGCAAACCTAGAAAGAACTGTAATTCTCCCATTGCACTCATTCAAACTTCTGTTGCATTAAGGTTTGGAAATCCTCACACAATTGGGGATCAGAGGATGCAAAATAATATCATCAACATAAATTTGAACAAGTAGCTTATGCTGATCCACCTTCTAATAAATAAAGTTTTATCTATGGAGCCTCTAGTGAAATTATTCTGTAGAAGAAAGTTTGATAAGGTCTCATACCAGGCTCTAGGTGCTTGTTTCAACCATAAAGAGCTTTATCAAGCTTATATACCCATTCTGGGTGCTTATTATCCTCAAAGCCTGGTGGTTGACACACATAAACTTCTTCTTTTATGTTACCATATAGAAAAGCACTTTTGACATCCATTTGAAAAACTTTAAGATTGTGGAGTGCAGCATAGGCTAAAAACAATCTAATTGCCTCCAGTCTGGCTACAGGGGCAAAGGTTTCATCATAATCAATACCTTCTTCTTGTGCAAACCCCTGCACAACCAGTCTGGCCTTGTTCTTAACAATTAGCCCATTTTCATCAGTTTTATTCCTAAACACCCATTTAGTGCCTATTGCACACTTACCTGGGGGTAGAGGAACAAGCTCCCACACTTGCTGTTTTTGAACTGAAGAAGCTCAAGCTGCATGGCTTCAACCCATCCATTGTCTCTCAAAGCTATATGATAGTTCTTCGGCTCTAGCTGACTGATGAAGAGAGCATAGAAGCAGAAATTGGACAACTGGCTTCTGGTTGAAACACCAGCATTGATATCACCAAGGATTGAGACATTGGGTGATTTTTCAGCTCTTGTAAACAATCAAATATGTGCAAGTGTTTGTAGGACCTTCAGCAGCAGCAGATGTTGATGCAGATTCTTGAAACCATGAAGATGGTGGCAACTCAAATGAAGTTGAGGATGCAGAAATCTCATCAGCATTTGTTGTGGATGGTGCTGCTGGAGCTACAGGAGCATCAGGTTTAGAGGACACAGGCAGTTGGTCACTAAACTTGAAGAGGTGATTACTACTATCATCATCATCTTCAGTAGTAACACCAGGTGGTGAACTGTTGACAGGAGCAACAGTAGGAGATTGATAAGGAACATATTGCAGTATGTCCAAATCAAAGAGCTCCACAAGGTTTGTGGAATCTTGTCCTTTGGAAATTCATTGAACTTGACATGTAGAGTCTCTTCAACCATCTTTGTTCTGCAGTTGAAGACTCTGTATGCCTTGCAAGTTGATGAATAACCAACAAAGTACCCTGCATCCACCTTAGGATCAAATTTCTGGAGCTGATCCTTTTTTGTTGAGAATGAACAAAGGGACACCCAAATGCTCTAAAAAATGAAATGAGAGGGGCCAAATGATGTAGAACTTCATATGGAGTCTTCATCAACCTCTGATTTATTAGCACTCTATTCTACACATAGCATGCTGTGTTGACAGCTTCAGCCCAAAAGGTCAATGGCAGTCCAGAATCAGCCAACATAGACCTTGCAGCTTCAATGAGGGTCCTGTTCTTTCTCTCCACAACTCCATTCTGTTCAGGAGTTCTTGGAATACTAAACTGTCTCTTTATTCCCTTGGAAAGGTAGAACTCATCAAGTATATTGTTCCTGAATTCTGTTCCATTGTCACTTCTAATACATTGACTGAGAGGGAATACTGCTTCTCAGCATACAACACAAAGTTTATGATCTTTTGTGCAGCTTCATCCTTTGAATGTAGAAAGAAAGTCCATACAAATCTGGAGTAATCATCCACAATTACCAGACAGGTTCTTCTGTGCCATGCTCATCACTCTCACAGGACCAAGAGATCCATGTGAAGAATTGTAAGCAGGCAGTGGACTTGGTTCTTCAATAGGTGGAAATGAAAGTTGCGTTGTTTTCCTTTCAAACAAGCAGTGCAGTTGTTGTCACACTTGAACTCCTTCATAGGCATTCCCCTTACTAAACTATGGTGTATCAGCTGATTCATGTTTTGAAGTAACAGTCCCAGCCTTCTATGCCATAGATTAGATTCTTGAGGAGAGGCTTGGAAAATAGGAAGGATGACCTTTTGAGATAATTTTCTTGGAAGATCTAAGGCATACACTTTCCGTCCTGTTGGCCTTTAGGAGAGTGTGAGCATCCAATACCTTGTCAATCAAACTCGAACTTGGATGACAGAATCCGCAGTCTGCTTGTGGAAAAGGGCAACTGACCTTGTCACCACAATTGACTGACACTCACGAGGGTATAATTGAGATTTTCCCATGGTTGACATCATCAAACTTTATTTCCCCATTGGGAAACAAGCCCTTCCCGATGATGTAACCTCGGGCATCATTGCAAGGAAACAAACCTTCCTCTGGAGGTAGTCATTAAGAAGTGAGTTGTTCCCAGTCATATGCATAGATCCCCACTTCTACATACCAGATGCTACTTTGGCAGTTGAAGAGACTGCATAAATAAACAACAGGGAGTGTTGGAGACCCAAACCTTTGGGTTTTGGGCCTGGTCTAATCAACAGGATGGGTAAATAACGGTTTATTGGCACATACTTGAGGTGAAGGAGATGGTGTAGAAGAGGAATCCTTTGGCTGGATCTCATTTTCTGGGGTTCAACACAGGGCCATCAAGTTGGTTAAACTCTTACCCAAGATGTGAAACCATCATACCAGCTGTGTATGATTCTGGGAGAGAGCGTTTCAGCTCTTCAGACACCTTGGTATGGTGTTTGATGATGAGTTTTGGTTGCACCATCTTCTTTTGAGCAACATCAGCTATGCCTGTTGCACTCCTTACTTTTAGATTTCTTGTTGGACATAGGAGTAACAGGATTTGATGCTGATGGTACAAACTTGGACTCAAACTCAGTTTTCATTTTAGCAAAGTTTTCTTTAATTTTCTCCTTTTGTTTGGTTTGGCATCCCTTTTTGTACCAAACAATCATCTTGAGATGATTGAATAGGACCACATATGTCACATGGTTTCTTCTTTCTTTGTTGATCATCACTGAAGAAGATGAAACTGTTGGACCAAAAGAACCAATGAGCCAAGATCAGAAAACCTCTAAGTCCCACACGGTATCACAACAACTGCTGAAAGCCTCATCAGTAGTTTGACAAGTGCTGAAGACTTCAACAGCTGAAGATCAAGTGCTGAAGACCTTAACAGCTGAAGAACCAAAGTGCTGAAGTACAACAGCTGAAGAACACAAGTGCTGAAGCTGAAAGACCAAAGTACTGAAGTACAACAGCTGAAGAGTTCACAAGTGCTGAAGATCAACAACTGATGTACAAAGTCTGAAGACAAAGACTGAAGACATCAGCTGATGATATCTACTGAAGTCATCAGCTGATGAAACACCTGAAGGTCAAAGTCTGAAGATCAAGTACTGAAGCCTCAGTAGTTTGTCACAACTGCTGAAGAGTACTTCTTCAGTAGTTGTGATATCAGTAGTTTTATTTTCTATGTTTCAGTAGTTTTGTAAAACGACTGAAGAGCTTGTTCTTCAGTCGTTGTAGTTTCAGTAGTTTTATATTTTGTACTTAACTTGCTGATATGTTCTCAGTAGTTGTGAACATTTCAGTAGTTTGTTAAGAATTAGTTATTTCTGTATTGGATCTGCCAGTTGTCACTTTCCGTGATAACAGCAGTGACTGTTGCACTCTATATAAGGAGTGACAACCTATTGTAATCATTGAGTGAAATGAGAATTGAATGGAATGATTGATTGATTCGATTAGAAATATTCTACATCTATAAACATTCCTAGAAATCAGAAATCATATTCTCTCCCTATAACCGTATGCGATCTTAATGCTTACAAATATCGTTGCTTGCTACAATTTGTCTAATTCGTGTTTGTATTCCGCTGCTTTATATTCTGATACATCAAACTTGTGATCACTGATCCTGTCAAATGGTATCAGAGCAGGTTAATCATTGATCGATCTAATAATTGATCATTGAAACTGCTATTCAAGATCCAAGTTTGATTGAATTAGCTTTTGTTTTTGCAAGAAACGGTTATAGAGATTGAATTTTCTGTATTTCTGCTCATTCATCCTGAGATCTTTTCTTGGTTCTCATTGAGTTTGTTGTGGTTTGTCTAAAACTTTTTAAAACTTGAACTAAACTGTTTTTGAACTGAAAATGACCACTCCCTCCAATGATCCTCACAATACTGGTTCCTCAACCAAGCCTCCTATGCTGGTTAGGAATGAGTATAACATATGGCAAAGACGTATGCTCCATCACCTGTCTGTTAACAGCGCAGGGTGTTGGACATCAGTGGTACATGGTCCACACAAGCCTATGGTGAATAACCCGGAAACCAATCAAATGGTTCCGAAGAGGAGGGAGCAATACTCAGATGAGGATAAAAAGTTGCTTGAGATTGATGCAAAAGCCCATGGAATTCTGGCCATGGCTTTGCCCAATGAAATCTATTCTGGGCTAATGCATCATGAAACTGCCCATGACCTCTGGATTGCTTTGAAAGAACAATTTGGAGGAACAGATGAGGTCTTGGCAAATAATAGAGAAATTCTTGCCCAACAATATGAGACATTCTCTCATAGAAAGGGTGAGACACTGACTCAACAATATGAGCGGTTTTCTTGTTTGATCTCTGAACTAAAAATGGTCAAACTTGAATACACCAATATTCAGATGAATAACAGATTTCTCAGATCACTGCCTGAGAGATGGGACACATATACTATTGTCCTACGCTCCAGTGCAAGTTTGGACAAACTATCTCTCACCCAACTCCATGGGAAATTGCTCACTTTTGAGAGAGAGATAGAACAGAAGAGAAAGCTGTCTTCATCTGGAAAGCTCACTGAAGACTTTATACAAGGCAACACTGCCTTGGTGGGTCATGAGTCAGAATATGCTTCATCTGAATGCCAGTATGATGAGCATATTAATTTCTCTTCGAGCACTTCTAATTCTGCATTTGTAAGTGTTGATGGTCAGTTCACTGGGTGTAATAATGACAATTATGTTTCATTATGGATGATCTCAAGGGGATTGCTGATGATGACTTAGAAGAGATGGATATTTTGAGCCAAATGGCCTTGATAAATATCAGATCTCAGAAGTTCTACAAAAGAACTGGAAGAAAATTCCCAGGACTCTCTGGCAAAACCAAAGTTGGTTTTGACAAGAGCAAGTTGAGGTGTCACAAATGCCAACGGCTTGGACACTTTGCAAGAGAGTGTAGATCAACTGGATCTAACTCTACTGCACCCTTTGTGACTTTTCCTGGCAATAGTCAACAACACAGAGGGCAACATCCTGTCACATCTAGTCATCATCTCACAACAATCTCCGGCATATTTTGTTCCTCAGGGTCAAATGCCATATCAGTACCCTGTTATTACATGCCACAGTCAAATCAAGTTCAAGTTCCTATGACACCACAACCTCATGCATTACCAGAACCTCAGCCTTCCCTATCTCATCAACAACCTCATCTCAACAACACAGCTTCTTCACCCCAGGAGTTGTTGACTGGAGCAGTTTACCAGATGACTTGTCTGGTCATGATCAACTGTTCTCAGGTGCTGGTCAACATGGTGGTGACAGTCCCTTTGGGAATCTAGCTCTTATGGCTTTGGAGTCTGCTGATACTTCATCTTCCAATGCCTCTACACCTCAGGTATCACAGGTATCCTCTGAGGCAAAAGCCAAATTATGTTCTGAACAATGCATAGCAGCATTTGCTTCCATTAGAGAAGCAAATGTAGCTTTAATTAATAAGAACATTGAGCTAGAACAAATAATTTCCAAAAACAAAGCTGAGTTTGAGTTTGTGCTCAAAGATAAAAATGATGAGGTTTATAAACTGAATTGCAAATAATTGATGATAAGGCTAGAGAAGATGTACTTCTAGAGAAGTACAAAGATCTCAAAGAAACCCTTGCAGTTACCCAGGTCGAGTGTGATAGATGGGTACAATCATGCAAAGGTTTTGAAATGCTTCTTAGTAAGCAATCTGCTTCAAATGTGAAGTTTGGAATTGGCTACAATCACACTGCTCCACCTACAGATTTTACCCCAAGAGCAGAGGTAGAATCTGATGGTGAGAGTGATAACCAATCCATCAATCATGTGATCTACCTTCTGATACAGCACAATCAGAAGTAGCAGTCAGCATCAAGTCCTCTTGAACCTATCAGCTGATGTTGATGGTCCAAATGCTGACATTCACATGATCAATAAGTTGATCAACTCAGGAGTTAATCCTGAAGGTCCTGAAAGGACTGGAGAGCAGGATTTAACACCTGAAGTTCAAACTTCAACTGCTGTCAGTACTGAAGAGAAGAAAACTGGCAGTAGAAAGAGTTTGAAGACTACTAAGAGGATGTCAAGAAAGCAACCAATGCTTCCAAAGCATTGAAGAACAAGTCTTCTGTTGCTTCACCATCTTTAGTTGATGATCAACCTAAGATGAAGAAGAAACCATGTGAAGTATGTGGTTTGTTCAATCATCTTACAGATGATTGTTGGTACAAAAGAGGTTCCAAACTCAAACAAAAAGAAGAAATTAATGAGAAAATGGTAAAAATGAAAACTGAGTTTGAGACCACATTTGTATCAGCAACATCAAATCCTGTAACCCTTAAGTCCTTAAAGCAATTCAAAAAGGAAGGAGTTAAACAGGTGACAGCTGAGGGTGCTCAAAAGAAGAAGGTGCAACATAGGACCTTATCTAACTCCACTAGCAATGTGTCTGATGAGCTGAAAGCTTTATCACAAAATCAGACACAGCTGGTGATGATGGTACAACATCTGTTGGGTAGAGTTAACCAACTAGATTCTCCTATGTTGAAACCACAGAAAAGGAGGTCTAAGCCAAAGGACTCCTCTTCTACACCATCTTCTTCTTCTCAGGCTGTTGTTACAAATAAACATGTTAGTTTACCATCTATTGATGAGACCAGGCCCAAAACCAAAAAGGTTTGGGTCTCTAAAACTAACTGATTGTTTATTATTGCAGGGTTCTTCAACATGCCAAAGTAGCATCTGGTATGTAGACAGTGGGGGATCTATGCACATGACTGGGAACATCTCTCTTCTTCATGACTACTCTCAAGGAAAGAAGGGATTTGTCTCTTTTGGCAATGATGCTAGGGGTTACATCATCGGTAAGGGCTTTGTCTCCAATGGAGAAATCAAATTTGATGATGTTAATCATGTGGAAAATCTCAAGTACAACCTCTTGAGTGTCAGTCAAATGTGTGATAAAGGCCATGTTGCCCTTTTCACAAGTCAAAACTGTAGGATTCTGTCATCCAAAGTTTTGCACTTGATTGACAAGGTGTTGGATGATCACACTCTCCTGAAAGCCAACAGGACAGGAAGAGTGTATGCCTTAGATCTCTCTAAGAAGATAGATCTCAAAGGCAATCCTTGCCTATTTTCCAAAGCCTCTTTTCAAGAATCTAAACTGTGGCACAGGAGGCTTGGTCATGTTAATCTCAAAAACATGAATCAGCTTAGCCACAATAGTTTAGTCAGAGGCTTACCAATAAAGGAGTTCCACTGTGATGAAACATGCACTGCTTGTTTAAAAGGAAAACAGCACAAGGTCTCATTTCCTCCTATTGAAGTGTCCAAGTCCACTGCCTGCTTGCAATTACTGCATATGGATCTATTTGGTCCTGTGAGAGTAATGAGCATGGCAAAGAAGAAATACTGTCTGGTAATTGTGGATGATTACTCCAGATTTGTATGGACTTTCTTTCTACATTCAAAGGATGAGGCTGCTCAGAAGATTATCCACTTTGTGCTGTACATTGAGAAGCAGTATTCCCTTCCAGTCAAGTGTATTAGGAGTGATAATGGAACTGAGTTCAGAAATCATACACTTGATGACTTATCTTTCAAAGGGAATCAAAAGGCAGTTCAGCATTCCAAGGACTCCAGAACAAAATGGAGTAGTGGAGAGAAAGAACAGGACCCTCATTGAAGCTGCAAGGTCCATGCTGGCTGACTCAGGTTTGCCATTGACCTTTTGGGCCGAAGCTGTCAACACAGCTTGTTATGTGCAAAATAGAGTTTTAGTAAATCAGAGGGATGAAGACTCCATATGAAGTTCTCCATCATTTGGCTCCTCTGATTTCATTTTTCAAAGCATTTGGGTGTCCCTGTTTTATTCTCAACACAAAGGATCAACTCCACAAATTTGATCCTAAGGTGGATGCAGGATACTTTGTTGGTTATTCATCTACTTGCAAGGCATACAGAGTCTTCAACTGCAGAACAAAGATGGTTGAAGAAACTCTACATGTTAAGTTTAATGAATCTCCAAAGGACAAGATTCCACAAAGTCCTGTGGAGTTATTTGATTTGGACATACTGCAATATGTTCCTTATCAAACTCCTGCTGTTGCTCCTGTCAACAGTTCACCACCTGGTGGTACTGCTGATGATGATGATGATTGCAGTACTCACCTCTTCAGGTTTAGTGATCAGCTGCCTGACTCAACTAGACCTGATGTTCCTGTAGCGCCAGTAGCACCATCCACAACAAATGCTGATGAGATTTCTTCGAATTCAACTTCCTTTGAATTACCATCCACTGATTGGTTTCAAGGAAATGATTCACCATCACCATCTGTTGCTGCTGAACCGGCTACAAACACTTGCACAGATCTCATTGTGTATCAAGATCTGAAGAATCACCCTATGTCTCAAATCATTGGTGATATCACTGCTGGAGTATCAACAAGAAGTCAATTGTCAAATTTCTGCTTCTATGCTCTCTTCATCAGTCAGCAAGAGCCAAAGAATTATCACATTGCTTTAAAGGACAATGGATGGGTTGATGCCATGCAGCTTGAGCTTCTTCAGTTCAAGAAACAGCAAGTGTGGGAACTGGTTCCTCTACCTCCAGGTAAGTGTGCAATAGGCACTAAATGGGTGTTTAGGAACAAAACTGATGAAAATGGGCTTATTGTTAAGAACAAGGCCAGACTGGTTGTTCAGGGGTTTGCACAAGAAGAAGGTATTGATTATGATGAAACCTTTGCCCCTGTAGCCAGACTGGAAGCAATTCGATTGTTTTTAGCTTATGCTGCTTATCAAAAACTTAAAGTCTTTCAAATGGATGTCAAAAGTGCATTTTTGTATGGAAAAGTTAAAGAAGAGGTTTATGTATGTCAACCTCCAGGCTTTGAGGACAATAAACATCCTAATTGGGTGTATAAGCTTGATAAAGCTCTTTATGGGTTAAAACAAGCTCCCAGAGCCTGGTATGAGACATTATCAAACTTTCTTCTGGAAAACAATTTCACTAGAGGCTCCATAGACAAGACTTTATTTATTAAGAAAGCTGGGCAGCATAATCTACTTGTTCAAATTTATGTAGATGATATCATTTTTGCATCCTCTGATCCAAAGTTGTGTGATGCCTTTACAAAGTTGATGCAACAGAAGTTTGAAATGAGTGCCATGGGAGAATTACAGTTCTTTCTGGGGTTGCAAATCAAACAAAAGGCTGATGGAATTTTTATTCATCAATCCAAATATACAAAAGATCTTTTGCAAAAGTTTGATTTACAAAACTGTAAGCCCTGTTCTACTCCCATGAGCAGCACCACACAACTGGACTCAGATCAGAAAGGTAAAGTGGTTGATGAAACACTTTACAGATGTATGATTGGGTCCTTGATGTATTTAACAGCTTCTAGACCAGATATTATGTTTGCTACATGTGTTTGTGCTAGATTTCAGGCTGCACCTAAAGAGTCTCATCTGATTGCAGTCAAGAGGATCTTTAGATATCTGCAAGGCACTCCATCTCTAGGTTTATGGTATTCTACCGGACATTCTGGTAAATTAGTTGCTTTTTCTGACAGTGACTATGCAGGGTGTAAGTTGACCAGGAAATCAACTTCTGGTGGATGTCAATTCCTAGGCAACTGCTTGATTTCTTGGCAGAGCAAGAAACAGACCTCAGTTGCTACATCCACTGCGGAAGCAGAGTACATTGCTGCTGCAAGCTGTACATCTCAGGTACTCTGGCTTCAAAACCAACTTTTGGATTATGGCATTACAGAGACTAAGACTCCATTGTTAATGGATAGTGCTTCAGCTCTTTGCATTGTCAAAAATCCAGTCCAGCACTCTAGGACCAAACATATAGAGATCAGACATCATTTTATAAGGGATTGTTTTGAAAAAGGTCTGATTGATCCTAAGTTTGTGCCTAGTGCTGATGAGCTTGCAGACATTTTTACTAAGCCTTTGGATAGTTCAACTTTCCAAAACCTGGTGTTAAGGCTTGGTATGCTGCAGCTAGAATAGGTGACAACTACTGATGATCTCAGTAATTCATACTGATGATCATGAGTACCTGTCACATATAAGTACTGATGAGCTCTTTTAACCTCAGTAGTTTTATAACTACTGAAGGCTAAATGTCTCACAAGTACTGAAGTACTTCATCTGCTCTAAACTACTGAGTAGTTACAACTACTGATGCAGTCATAACTACTGCAATCAGTAAAAACAGATAAGTACTGATGTCCTATGAAACAACTGAAATCAGCCATAAAGACTGATGAATGTGTTGAGGACAGTTTGAAACAGCTGAAAAGCTAAGAATTGACGAAAACAGCTGAAGAGAACTTTCTCTTCAGTCGTTTGTACAACTGCTGTTTCATTTTAAACAACTGAAGCAAAACCACGTCTTCAGTAGTTTTATAACTACTGATGACTAATACCAAGTCTTCAGTTGTTTACAACAGCTGATGACAAAACCACTGTCTTCAGTAGTTTCATAACTACTGATGACAAACACCATGTCCTCAGTTGTTTCAATCATCTGAAGTCAAAACCACGGTCTTCAGTAGTTTTCTAAACTACTGATGCCTAACACCACGACTTCAGCTGTTTCAACGTCTGAAAGGATAATACCATGTCAACGGTCGTTTAAAACTACTGATGACTAACACCACATCCTTCAGTCGTTTCCTCACCCGTACCCTATAAATACCCTAACCTGAGCTCTCCATGCTTCATCTTCTTCAAACCTAACGTTCCTCTCCAAAACTTCCATGGCGTCTATGCAAATTAAACCGCGACACAACTGTGTTGCCTACCTCACAAAATCGCCGATCTGGACTAAGTTCGATACTGCTATCGATCTTATGGTTCAGTCCCAATACAACAAGGCATTCCTTCTGAACCCCGTTTTACATGCCGAATCCTTGAACCAATTTTGGATGAACGTTACTGTTACAACTGAGGAGAGCAACACACGATCCCTCCGGTCAGTCGTCAACAACAAAGAAGTAGTCATTACTCCTGCAACAATCCGTAAAATTCTTCAACTGAGTGATGCTACCTCTCCTGCTGGATATCCGAAGGGCACCATAGATCTATCATTTGCTCAGCATGGATATCAAGGTGATCTCAGTGCCACCACCATCATGAAGAAACACTTTAATGACGCTGAGCGCCTGATTTTCACATGGTCAATGTATGTTTGGCCCCTAAGACATCGTCTTGGGATCAAATGTCCACCAAATGGCAGCAGGTAATGTATTCTATCCTTGAGCAACAACCACTGAATTTTTCAGAATTAATATTTTCAGAGCTCAAAGATATGGCTCAAAAACTAACTGCCAACCGTTGGATACTCTATCCACGGTTCATAATGGCCATTATTATAGACCAGCTTAATGCTGAGGGACTTGTTGGCTTGGGAGTCCCTGCTACGGCTGTTCTGCCAGAAGTATACTCCCGGCACAACTCTGACCGGACACTCAAACTGGCTGCCAAGCTGCGAAAACCCACGCAGCTGGAACCCACAGCCACCACCTCCAAATCCAATGTCCCCACCAAACCCACCAAAAAGAAACCCAAAATGGCTACTCAGGGAATTGAGTCCCCTGAGGATGCTCTGCACCACAAACGCAGGATATATCCACTAGTCCAAACCCCCTAGTGGATACAATGACTCTTCCAGCCACAGCCGCTCAGGCTTCCTCTCAACAGGAGCCTGCAGCAACCCAAGGGGCACCTACTTATCTGGGATCTCCTCACTTGAGGAGATTGCCATTGAAGAGCACCATCCACCCCAGGTGCACACTGCTTCTAACCCCTACCCCCAAACAACCGCCCCTCACAGCCCAACTTTAATAGTTGCACAAGTGCTGACTCAATTGCACTCCTCACCCCCTCCCCAGAAACCACTTACTACTGGGAATTCCTCTACAATTGAGGGGGAGGAACACAGTGCACCTGAGAACCCACAGCACAGGGGTTTCCCAATTCTATCTCCTGGTGTAGACAAGGAGCTTAGAATATCTAGTGAGGCTGCCACCTCCTCTGACTCAGCACATGACCAGAGTGAGGCTGGTAACATTGCTAAGACCTCCCTAGAGGCAACAGCTGATGATGGACATTGTCCTGAGGCTGGAAGTCCCCAGTACCAAGCACAAGGGGCACATGCACCAACTGGTCTACACCCAGTGCATGTAAATCCTGCTCTAAGCAGGAGGTCAGGTGATTCAGTATCAACTGATGATGACCTGAGCTTCTTCTATGATGTAGTTGCTCAAAACACCATTCTAGAGGATGAGGTTAGCAGACTCAAAGAGCTGCTGGCCAAGATGTCTCAGGATGCAAGTCCATCTGCCACCATCATACACCCACAGATGGCACCTTCCCTTGAAGGTTTCCCAAACACAGAGCCACCCCAAAATCAACCACCTGCCTCTGCTTCAGGCCCTACTTCTCAGGAACAGAACCCTCCTGAGCAAATAGGTGCTGTACTCCAAAATTCCCTCCCTCTCATCACCCCCATAATCACTGATATAGTGATCAAAGCCCTTGATGAGAGGCTTTCCTCAACATTACAGCCCCTGGTTGATGCTGCTGTCCAAAAGACTCTTTCTGCGGTACCAACCCCTTCCTCCAATGCAACCAAAAGGGGGAGAGTACTGCAGTGAAAGAAAGAAAGAGGAAAAGATCTGAGGAAGGAAAGAGGAGGAAAAAGAAAAGCAACCTCTGCTCACTTACAAGCGAAAGAGAAGTGCTGATGATCACACTGCTGAAGACAAATCCTTGGAGGAGCTGGTCAAAGAAGCTGACACCACACACAGCCGCTCCATGGATAAAATAATTGAACAACTCTTCAGGCAGGGGTTTGACACAGCCACACTGGATAGTGAGATCAGAAGGTTAGAAGTACAAGAGATACAAACCCGATGGGCAGGGTATGATGCTCTTGAGAAAGAGAGGTTGGAATAATGATCCGCTTTATTGCAAAATACTTGGGAGATCATTAATGGAGATCCGCGCATGGACCAGGGACAGCATTCTGGCTATAGCCACCAGAATCTGTCTGTCTGAGCAATTCAACAAAGGGATTATTGTGGAAGCCTTGATGAGGCTGGGGCTGGCAAAAGGTTAGAGATGGCTAAACTCACAAAGGCGAAATTAACTACAAGGATGCTAGATCAACCTTCCCTTCCACCCACTCAAACAGATCCTATCCCTCAATCTCCAACCAACCTCTAAGCCAAAATCCAAACATCCTCTTTCTTCAAAACCAATCCTTCACCAACCCAACCATCATCCAGTGATGTACCCAGAAGGAGGAGAAGGGTGTGAGGATGGAAGAAGAAGAAGAAGAGAGGATGAAGATGATAGTCTGCCACTCTCTGCTGTTCTGAAGCTACCAAAACCCCGAAGTCAATCCATGATCACACCTGACTCTCAAAGGGAAATGGTCAGAGTCAAGATAGAAAAGAAGAACAGCAGAAGCAGAAACAGCACGATGAGCAACTGTTGAAGATGGTTGACAAGGAATTTCCTCAGTCATCATCTATTCAAGCCATGAAAGGGCATGCTCAAAGGCTGTACACTCTCAGGCACACCTTTCAGTATCAGAAGGAGAGAGTGAGAGTATGGCCAGACCCCAGGGTGAGTTCTAGAATCCATAAAAGAACTATCCCACACAGATACAACGGCCAGGTACGAAAAACAATAGAATCTACCATCATGTTGGCCGTTGTAGTCTCACCTGGGAAATCATTGATGAATTCAAGAAAGCTCACCAAGCAAAGAAGACACCTCAAGCCTTACTAGAAAACAAGATGATTAAGAAGGGGTTGTTATATAAAAAGCTTGAAGACATCAAAAGAATGAGCTCCAGTTACTCCTTGAAGGCAACCATCCTGATGAATTTGTATATAGGGAGGTAACTACGGTGGAGCTGAAAAATGGCAGGACCATGAAGTACTTATCAGAGTACTATGGTCCAGAGTTCTTCTTCGAAGGAGGAGCTGAAGAACTCTCTCAAGAGGAACAAATTGTTCTCCTTGAGGCCTATGTTCGTGAGTCATACAGACTCATTATGGGGAAGTAAATCTCATGAATGGGATAACAACTCTGTGTCCAGTTCCCCAAAACAGAGTTCCCATTCATACTCTGCCAAACAAATATTTGAGATTTCTTCCCAGGCCGGAGCTTACATGGGTCATCTTCTCTACTGATCAAGAAGGAAAAAGACCAACATTTTTGCCATCAATAAGTGGGAGAGTATAAATAAGTTAGAGGTTTTGGCTGCATTGGTTCAGGGGGAGTTTGTTGGACCAAAAGAACCAATGAGCCAAGATCAGAAAACCTCTAAGTCCCACACGGTATCACAACAACTGCTGAAAGCCTCATCAGTAGTTTGACAAGTGCTGAAGACTTCAACAGCTGAAGATCAAGTGCTGAAGACCTTAACAGCTGAAGAACCAAAGTGCTGAAGTACAACAGCTGAAGAACACAAGTGCTGAAGCTGAAAGACCAAAGTACTGAAGTACAACAGCTGAAGAGTTCACAAGTGCTGAAGATCAACAACTGATGTACAAAGTCTGAAGACAAAGACTGAAGACATCAGCTGATGATATCTACTGAAGTCATCAGCTGATGAAACACCTGAAGGTCAAAGTCTGAAGATCAAGTACTGAAGCCTCAGTAGTTTGTCACAACTGCTGAAGAGTACTTCTTCAGTAGTTGTGATATCAGTAGTTTTATTTTCTATGTTTCAGTAGTTTTGTAAAACGACTGAAGAGCTTGTTCTTCAGTCGTTGTAGTTTCAGTAGTTTTATATTTTGTACTTAACTTGATATGTTCTCAGTAGTTGTGAACATTTCAGTAGTTTGTTAAGAATTAGTTATTTCTGTATTGGATCTGCCAGTTGTCACTTTCCGTGATAACAGCAGTGACTGTTGCACTCTATATAAGGAGTGACAACCTATTGTAATCAATGAGTGAATGAGCAATTGAATGGAATGATGATTGATTCGATTAGAAATATTCTACATCTATAAACATTCCTAGAAATCAGAAATTCATATTCTCTCCCTATAACCGTATGCGATCTTAATGCTCACAAATATCGTTGCTTGCTACAATTTGTCTAATTCGGTTTGTATTCCGCTGCTTATATTCTGATACATCAAACTTGTGATCACTGATCCTGTCAGAAACTACTGAAGACTTGCTCTTCAGCAGTTTAGAAGCAATTTTTGCCCTTTCTTGTCAACTTCCTTAGAGGGCTTCAAAGCCTTCCTATGACAGTTTTCTTCTCTCAGTGCTGTCAGTCATTAGGATTTGAACTCCAGATGTTATCCCCTGCTCTCCAGTACCCTTAGTAATCTAGGGATAACAATTGGGTTGATCACACTCATGATCATGTGAGTGTCAGCAGTTGAACCATCCATATCAGCTGGATAGGTTCACAGGGGAATTACTACTGACTTCAACTACTGATGGTGCTTATCAATAGTGATCACATGATGGGTGGATTGGTCATACTTTCTCCATCATATTCTTGCTCCTGCTCTTGAAGCAAAAACTGTAGGAGAGCTGTGTGATTCTAACCAATTCCAAATTCACCTGAAGCCGTTGTTACTAAGAAGCATTTCAAAGCCTTGCAAGAGTACCCATCGATCACACTTACCTGGGTGACAGCAAGAGTATCTTTGAGGCTTTGACTTCTCTAAGAGTAAATCCTCCATAGCCTATCATCAGAAATTTGGCATTTTAATTTGTAAATCTCATCAGTTTCTCTTTTTAGCAACAGACTCAAACTCAGCTTTATTTTTGGAAATTATTTGTTCTAGCTCTACATTTTTATTGATTAAAGCCAATTTGCTTCTCTAATAGAGTGCAAATGATGCTATGCAAGTTCAGAACATAATTGGCCTTAGCTCAGAGGATACCTGTGAACTTGTTGAAGAGGTAATTGAAGATGATCCATCAGAGGATTCCAAAGCCATGAGAGCTAGATTTCCAAAAGGATGCTCACCACCATGTTGACCAGCAATGAGAACAGTTGTTCATTACCAGATACATCATCTGGTAACTGCTCCAGTCAACAACTCCTGGTGTGAAGAAGCTGTGTTGTTGAGGTTGATTAGTTGATGAGATTGGGTGGTTGAGGCTCAGGGAGTGCATGTGGTTGCTGAGCAGTGGGTGCTTGAACCTGGCCTGGTTGTGGCATGTAATAGCAGGGGTATGGATATGGCATTGGCCCCTGTGGAACAAAATATGCAGAAGATTGTGGTGATGATGATAACCAGAATTGACAGGTTGTTGCCCTCTGTTTTGTTGACTATTGCCAGGGAAAGTCACAAAAGGTGCAGGAGAGAGTTAGATCCAGATGATCTACATCTCTTGCAAAGTGCCCAGCCTGTGGCATTTATGGCACTTCAACTTACTCTTGTCAAAACCAACTTTGGTTTTGCCAGAGAGTCCTGGGAATTTCCTTCCAGTTCTTTTGTAGAACTTCTGAGATCTGATATTTATCAAGGCCATTTGGCTCAAAATATCCATCTCTTCTAAGTCATCATCAGCAATCCCCTTGAGATCATCCATGATGAAACATAGATTGTCACCATTACTACCAGCAGAATGACTATCAACACTCACAAAGGCAGGCTCAGAAGTGTTTGTAGAGAAATCAATATGCTCATCATACTGGCCTTCAGATGACGCATATTCTGACTCTGATGTCCAATCAGGCAGTGTTCCCTTGGACAAAATCCTCAGTAAGCTTGCCAGATGAAACCAATTTCTTTTCTGCTCTATCTCTCTCTCGAATGTAAGCAGTTTCCCATGAAGTTGGGTGAGAGATAGGCGATCAACATCAGCATTTGAGCGTAGAACAATGGTATATGTGTTCCATCTCTCAGGCAGTGATCTTAAGAATCTATGGTTCATCTGACTCCTGGTATATTCATGTTTAACCATTTTCAATTCAGAGATTAAACATGAAAACCGCTCAAATTGTTGAGTCAGAGTCTCACCCTTTCTATGAGAGAAAGTCTCATATGTTGGGCGAGGATTCCCTGTTGTTTGCTAAAACCTCATCAGTACCACCAATTGTTCTTTGATGGCATTCCAGAGGTCATGAGCAGACTCACAATGCAGAAGCCCAGAGTAATCTCATTAGGAATAGCCATAGCCAAAATTCCATGGGCTTTTGCATCGATTTCAAACAACTTCTTGTCCTCATCGGAGTATTGCTCCTTCTTCTTTGAACCAATGGTTTGTTTCCGGATCATTCACCATTGGCTTATGTGGTCCATGTACCACAGATGTCCAACAACCTGAGCTATTGACAGACAGGTGATGGAGCAATCTTCTCTGCCAAATGTTATACTCATTCCTCACCAAGATCGGAGGCTTGGTAGAGGATCCAGTATTGAAAGGATCATTCGAAGAAGTAGTCATTATGGAAAATCAGACAGATTCAAGTAAAATCACAATAAATTTAGCTCAAAACCACACAGACCCAAATAAAACGGCGAGATGCGATACACTCTCAATCTCTATAACAGATCCTTGCGAATTTGCTAATTCGATTAAACTTAGAGCGTTGAACAGTTTCAATGATCAATTGTTAGATCGATCAATGATTAACCAGCTCTGATACCATTTGTTAGGATCTCAGCCTCTAGGTTTAATCGATTGAACAGATATAGCAGCGGAATAGCTCAGAATTAGACAAATTCAAGCAAGAACATTCGATATAAGCGATAAAAGAATTTTGTTATAGAGAGAGAAATATCAGAAAGGAATATTGCATAAGATGTCGGCCTCTGAGGCACGATTACAGGTGAGTCATCTTCCTTATAAAGGAAAGAATGACGTAGGCTGATGTCACCTGAAAGTGACATGTAACCATTTTATAACTACTGATGTTTAACAACTACTGAAGATGTCCACCACTGACATCTTCTTACAAATGTTCCTAAGTGTTAAACATCTTATTTACAACTACTGAAAAACATAAAACTACTGATACTATAACAACTGAAGAACAACCTCTTCAGTTGTTTACAAGTACTGAAAAGAAAAGTAAACAAACTACTGAAAGGAAAAGAAAACTACTGAAGAAGAAAAACCATCACAACAACTGAAGAAGCCCTCTTCAGCTGTTGTCATCAGCTGTTAACATCAGCTGATGTCTTCAGTACTTGAACATCAGACTTTGTCTTTCAGCTGTTGATCTTCAGTCTTTGTCTTCAGTACTTGTTGAAGTCTTCAGACTTTAGATCTTCAGCTGTTGTCTCAGTCTTTGTCTTCAGTACTTCAGACGTACTTCAGCAGTTTTATTCTTCAGACTTTGTAGAACAGCTGATCAGGTCTTCTTCAGCTGTTGTGATGTCCTGTGGGACTTAGAGGTTTCTCTGATCAGGCTCATTGGTTCTTTTGGTCCAACATATACAATCTTTGATCAATAGATTTTCCTATAGGACCAGGTACAATCTTGTCAATTTTTGAAGCAGGTGTTGAATTTTGCATGAAGATGTATCAACAAGATTGTAATTCTTCAATATTTGATGAATATACTTCTCTTGATTAATGAAGATGCCATCTAGTTTCTGATGAACTTGTAGACCAAGGAAGTAGGTTAATTCTCCCATTGAACTCATCTGAAATTCAGATTTCATCAACTCTTCCAAGCTGGCACACAATCTCTTGTTAGTTGATCCAGATATAATGTCATCTACATAAATTTGAACAACTAATTATTTGAGAAAGAGAGTCTGATCAATAGCTCCCCTTGTATATCCATGCTTTAGCAAGAAAGATGATATTATTTCATACCACTTACTTAGAGCTTGATAAAGACCATACAAAGCTTTATCAAGCTTGTATACCATATGTGGTAATCAGGATCTTCAAAACCTGGAGGTTGAGTTGCATAGACCTCTTCATCAATTTTCCCATATAAGAAAGCACACTTGGCATCCATTTGATAGACTGTGAACTTCTTATATGAAGAATAGGCTAGAAATACTCTCATGGCTTCAATCCTTGCAACTGGTTCAAAAAGTTCATCATGATCTATTCCATCTTCTTGATTATACCCTTATGCAATCAGCCTTGCTTTTTCCTCACAATTATACCTCAGTCATCTAGTTTATTTTTAAAGAGCCACCTTGTCCTAATTGGATGTTGACCTTTGGGTAGATCAACTTGTAAGGCCCCATTGTCGGGACGCTCATAGCTGGTCAATCATTGCACATAAAACATATAATTACATTTAACCTTCATAAAACATCGTAGCGGAACATTAAAAATAACTTTTCAATTTCATTATAAATGCTTTTGCGTTGGGATCGTGTATTAAATGAAATACTAACTTATATACATGTATACCAAGTCAAATAGTGCATAATCCTATTTGATTGCCGATCCAATTAGTGAGAACACACGTAGAAAAAATTGTAGATCGAATCTAAACGTTAAGAACGATTGGTAATCGATCTAGTGCGATCTATGAACTTGGACTGCCTTTCTTGGGCATTCTGGATGGCTAGGGTATGTGTATGAGTCGAATTATTCAAAGTGTTTCATTTTTCCACGAATTAAGTGGTATTTACAGGTTAGGGTTACTCATCCGTGCGACTAAACCATTCGCATGGTTCAGTCGTGCGACTGAGTCCTACGGTTGATCCATTCGCATGACTAAGTGTTCAGTCGTGCGACTGAGTCAATCTCATGTCACAGTTGTGCGACTGATCCAGTCTCCTGGTTCAGTCGTGCGACTGGTTCATTAGCATGAAGTTTTTCATGCGTATGGTCCTTTAGCATGGGCCATTCGCATGAGAACTTCATATGATTAAGTTTTAATATGTTTCACAATCATTATTTGACTTAGATCTATTCAAACAACCACAAACCTATATAGTTAGTTCAATAAGTGTTAATACACAATAACCAATGAAATATTAAACATTATAAGCATAAACCACACATTGTATTTCATTCAACCATCCATTTACATATATGTAAGACATGAAAGACTTTTACATTAAAAGTAGCTCATAAACTAGGTATATATGTATCTACAAACTCCCCCTTGGACCTAGTTTATTCTATTGTCTAACATTCTTCATTAGCTCTTCATATCTCTTGTACTTCTCCTCTCTTATGACTCCTGCATGTATTTCAAAAGCAAAGCAGAGCCGTATCACATTCTGGAATTGAAGAGCTTGTACAATATCCTGCGAGTCATAGAACAGTGGCCACTTGTATAAGGTGTAAACATCATCAGCCAACAGTTAGTGAGCCACATTAGGTCAAACACCCTGATAGTTTCCATGTTTCCATTTATGTTCAGAACTATGACCGCTTCACTCGTTCGCCAGTCGTAGTACCAGCACTTAAAGTGTGGAGTGAAGTCCTGAGGGATTTCCCTTAGAGGGATTCTCGACATTGTGCGCGGAGGACTCCACTTCAGCACAATCTTTGGCTTCCCAGTTATGGTATCAACTTCAGATCTTCTGATATACCTCGTTGGTTGTTGAGGTTTGAAGTTGACCCATCGGGTGTGGTACTCTCTCTTCAAAGCTGCTTCAAACCAGCCAGACATCTTTCAAGGATCAGCATATAACAGCTTCAACTTGGCTAGCTGGTTAAGCTCAAAACCGGGTAGAGTCTTCAGATAGTGTGGGAAGCTGAAGTACTCTATGCCCTTTTCTCTCCTCACCACATATACGTTCAGATCCTCAAAATGAGCCCATGCGATGATCTTGCCTGACACCTTTAAGTGTTTCTTGACTTTGTAAAGCTTGGTGTAGACATTTGGCTTTTGTGCAGTGCGCATGGCTCGGATCTCAGCAAAACATGCCGCCCATTCAGCCTTTTTGATGTTGACATCGGCGTTTGAGGCTTGGGCTTGGTCTTTCTTCTTTTCTGACTCTTGCTGCATCTTATCCAGAGTTTCAAAAGTATCACTAATAAGGGAGTCACCCAGATTGGGAACTACATTTCCCTCCTTGTTAGCATACTCTGGATAATGTTGTGCAGTGACGTCTTCAATCTCGATTTCATCCACATCGTTAAGCTCATCGTCACTGTCTATGTCCACAGTAGGAGCATCCTTCACAATCTCATCAGGATTCAGTCGGAACATCTCAGCAAGTTGCTCATCTGTAAGGTCATGGATTATTTCTCCTTCTTCAGGAGTGTAACTCACAGACCTCCTGATGATCCCTTGCAGATCAAGAATCATTGTGAGTTGAGACTTGATCTGCTGAAGGGGAGCAACGTCATACTCATCTTGCTAAGATGTGTGATCTGCTTGAGTTAAACATATAAACACATCATACATCAGTAAATAATCAAGACATTGAACATTAAATGTATATACATTAACATTCAAGCACATAAGTTTAATACAATAGTCAAATTACACATGATTAAATTACACAAAACTCTATGCATTACTTTTATCTTGGATCATGTGTTCTTCTGCTGTCGTGGCTAATGTCGAGGGACCTGGATCTTGAGTCTTTTTAGTCCACCTCTCATTAGCTTCCTATGCACCCGACGCAGATGACTCTCCTCCTCTTTCAGAGTCCCCTCCATCCTCATCATCACCTTCATCATCACCATCATCATCATCATCACTATCATTATCCTCACTATCATCACCATCATCTCCATGTCCCTATCTGATCTTTAGATGCTCATCCTTTGTGCCCTAAAGTTTGAGCAGGATGGTCCTCCTAGCATCCTCCAACTCCTCAATCTTTTTAGTAGATAAGACGTTTTGCTCCTTGAGTTGGGAAATCTCTAGACTCTGAGTAGCCATTTGCCGTGCCTGTTGCTCAATCTGTTGTGCCTGCTGCTCAATATGTTGCACCTGCTGAGATATCTGCTGTGATTGTGCAGCTGTAAGCTGCACTAACTGATGGATCTGAGCAGTCTTCTCATCATCAGATGCTAACAACTTCAGAACCATATGGTTTAGTGCTGAGAGCTGTTCCTCTACCCCACTAGGAGGTAGAGATGAACCTATGTAAAATGTAGGGTGGGATGATGGTCCGACTTGATGGCTAATGGTGGTGGTGGTGGTAGAGGTGAATATTAGGGGTGGTATAGATGTGGGTAGTGGTGGGTGAGCTGTAGTGGTGGTGGATGGGATGTGGGTAAGTGGTGGAGTGGGTGTGGTAGTGGTGTGTGAGGTGGTAGTGGTGGTGGCAGGTGGAGTGGTAGCAGTGGTGGTGGTAGTGGTTGAAGATGTGGGTGAGGTAGTGGCTATGTTGGTAGATGAGGTCAGGGTAAACTTCAGTCTTTTTCCCTTCTTGCCATAAGGGTGAGCCATCCTCTTCTTCCTTATGCCTCTAGACGCTGAGGCTCCCCCTTGGCTGCTGGGCGGGTCCGGGGCATATGAGGGTCTGAATCAGCAGCAACATCCCTGGACTCCCCTGGGCGTCCACCAACCACCCGTAATCCTCTCTCTATGGCAACCACCCTGCTGCCCATAGTCCTCGTCAGAGGCTCCTCATCACTCTTTGCCTCCTTATCGGGAGGATAGAAATCCTGGTGAAAGCTGGTAGTGGGGCATCTGTATGAGTAGGGGTGAAGATGTAGTATTAGCAGGGCTGGCCCGAGAAACAGCGGGGCCAAAATCTCCACCCGTGTCTCCGTCATCATCATCGGAGTCATCATATGGAAGAGCAATCTACTCAACATCTGAATCACTCTCCTCATGGTGCCACTTTTGCCTTGCAGGCGCCACGTACTCCTCCTGGGCCAGATGCCCGATCAGTCTCTTAACAGGGGGTTTGACCTGCTTTCCCTTGTAGACCTTCATGCGGCCTAGTGTCATGTCATCCATCATCTCCAGTGACACCACATCTTGGCTTTCGTTAGGCAGAGAAGGTAGCTTCTCATCAATAATCATCTGGTGAAACATCGAGTACATGCAAAAACCCTCTTTGCCTTTAGCCTCCAGATTCTTAATCAGATATGAGAATATCATACTCGAGAAGCTAAAGGGGTGGTTCAGCACCAGTGCCACGTAGGCATTCTGAATCTGGTTTGAAAGATCATCAAAGCCACCCCTCCTTGAAGCTAAGCACTTAAGTATCATATGTGCTAAGTACTTGTACTAGGGACACAGGTTGCTCTTGTTGAGCACACCTGTATTTATGTCCCCAGAGTACTTAATCCTGAGGAAACACCCTCTCACTATCAGAGGGTGTAGTCTGGTCTGGTGATCTGCATCGTCACCCAGATCTAGTACTCAATGAATATCAGTAGCAGTCACCTCGATATCCATCCCAAAAATAGTACTCCGGATGCTGTAGGGCTCATGAGATCGATCAACCGATGCCCCCTCCCAGAAGGCCTGCTGTATAGACTTATAGGGAGTGCACGGTGTAGATTTGGCTATGTGGATCCGTGACCTCTTCAGAAAAGGTATAATGCCAGCAAACTTGCCAGCGTTCCAAGTTGTGGCATCCAGATGTGCACAAATATTGTGCTTGGGGTTTATGGTCCCCCTATCAGCCATCAATCTGTAACACAAGGTGCATACGTGTTAGATCATCACTCAACATAAACCATTTCTAATTAACCTGTTTGAAATTAGTCTGGTTCAATCATGCGATTGAACCATACGACTGGGTTCAATCGTTTGACCTAACATGCGACTGGATACAATCGGGTGACTATTCATACGATTGAGTTCAATCGGGTGACTGATCTTGCGATTGGTTTAGTCGGCTGACTGAGCTCATTCGTATCATTCATTCGGCCGACTGAGTCATTCGTCCAGTTCAGTCGGGCGATTGTAGTTCATCCGGGTGTCCAGTCGCATGACCCACTGTTTGTTCGACTGAAATTCGAATTTTGACCAAATCTTAAAATTAGACATCGTGTTTTGGTTCATTAGACTCACAATCACTTAACTTAGCACCTAATAACTTTTATTTCAACATTTTACTTAGTTTAGTTAGGTTATTTGTCCAATTTAACTCTTGGTTCTTGTTAGGGCCGAATGTTGTCATTTTGGAATCAAATCGACTGAAATTTGGTGAGATAGCACCACAATGTACCTGTATAAACTACAGTGATCGTCAGAATATCAAAATAGGGTGTCAAATTCAGTCAGAGGAAATTTTGGCAGAGTAACGGTAGGCTGTGTGATTTTAGGGCGAATGGGGGGTGATGAGTTATGCGATCGACTATGGCCCTATTATACTGAATCTGATTTCAATTGGGTGACTGGACCCATTTCCTATTTTCATTCGGGCGATTGGATCTCAGTCGTGCGATTGGTTCAGTCGATTACATTCAGTCGGCCGACTGGGTTTCGGTCGGGCGACTGACTCATTCGCACAACTCCATTCGGGCGACTGGCTCAATCTTGTAAGCCATTCGTGTGAATGGTTCATACTCATGCTTCATTCGGTTGTCTAGTGCATAAGTATGGTCCAATCAGACGATTGGTCCATACTCATGGTCCAGTCATGCGAATGGATCATACTTATGGTTTTGACTTTATGACCATTTGACATTTAACCCTATTTAACAGTTGATTAAACATTATGAGCATTTGGTCATCTCAGACATGATCATTTTAACTTTGAAAACTTTTTGATCACCTCAATCGTGATCCTTTTAAACAACACACATTTTGTCACCTCAGACGTGACCCATTTAACATTTAAAACACGTTTGGTCACCTCAGACGTGACCCTATTAAGTGATTGAATCCCAGATTGAATTCCACGACATAGTCTGACATATAACCTAAATTGACAACTTAAACAAAAGAAACTACTAGAAATAAAGACATATTTTAGTGATTTTGTATGAGGTGGAAATCCTAAGATTGAAATCTAACAAATTTATTTCTTGAACAGGCAGCTTCAAGTTATTTTGACCATAAGAGACATGATTCATTATGGAATCATACAAGTAATCAAATCATTCAGGACGTGTACTAAAAACATTTGATGCTAAATTCTTGTTTTCGTCGAGAGTCATTAGCAAATTAAGGAAATCAAATAGGTACTATAAGACGCACACTTTGATTTGGACTTTCAAGAATTGTAGCCATGATGATTGTCAGTATACATATCCACTTAAATCTATACACAGACTTTTGACACAGATTGGTGATAGTTTAAGGTTTAAATATTTCAACAAGCATTTGTGGATCCCGCGCTTATATGGTAATCAACATTCCTCATGAGATTTTTGAGCAGTCTACGGATATTTTGACAAGAAGATACTATTCTTAGAGCTTTCAAAGAGAAGCCAAGCCTCAGGTCAGTGCCACCGCACAGTAGAGAGGCAGCAAACAACAATGAATTCTAGAATATATAGTTTATGCTTATCCTCAGGTTAGTGCCACCGCACATCAGAGAGGCACATAACCTATCTTCTTGTTTGAGCAATTAATTTTGTTGCACAGATCGCACCAACAACATAGGTTATCAGTTTGATTGCTTTTTGCATTTTTCAGCATGTGCTTTGCTCATATTTTGGTCATCCGCACACATTTGTGGCGTTTATTTTGCTTGTCATCCCTTATTGAAACTCTATTGATTGTGTTAACCAGAGATAAGATGATGACCCATAGCTTGTTGAACAGCTTAGTTTGATCTTGAGATCACCAAAGAGGTCTACTTACCTATTGTGTTGAATCTACCGACATATCATCTAATGGTCTAGCAACCTCTAGGTCTACTTTCTCCGTGTTACCTTAGTAGTAGCTAGTTTTACTATCATTTTTCCTTTTATTTTTGCTTAGATTTCTTAGACTTATACCTTGAATTTCGCATCTAATTCAATTTAAATCTTTTAAAGTCCCAAATGTTCTGTTCCTGTGTACTATCATTTTCCATAGTCGTTGAATCGATATCTCAGATATGATCTCATTTCTATTAGCTTGCCTGTCCTGCTCCCTCATTTTTTTAATAATACTGACTTAACCTGTTCTCCCCCTAAAATTCTAAAACCATAAAGAATTTGCATTTTTAGGATTTTAATAGGCAAAGATTTGAAATCAATAAAATAAATTAAATAAGATAAACTAGAGTTAAAGAAAATAAAAGAAAATAAAAGAAAAAAACTTGACGCATCGGACTAGACCTGTTCATTGTCTGGAATTACATCTCTTTCTTTTAATGTCGTTGACCTCTAACAAATATAGAAAATGTGGTTTGTCAAATGCTTTTGTATAGAGGTCAGCACGTTGGAAATCCCTATTTATTTTAACAACATCGATTAGATTCTTTTCAAAACAATCACGTATAAAGTGATATTTTATGCCGATGTGTTTGGTCTTAGGATGTTGGACAGGATTTTTAGTAACGGCTATTGCAACAGAATTATCAACAAATATAGGGGTGTTAGAAAATTTCAAGCCGTAGTCTCGCATCTGCTGTTGAATCCAGATGATTTGAGAACAGCAGCTTGCCACAACAACATATTCAGCTTCACAAGTTGACAACGCAACTGATGTCTGCTTCTTACACTGCCACGTGACTAATCTTCTCCCAAAGAATTGACAACCTGCTAAGGTGGATTCGTAGTTCATCTTGCAGCCGCCATAATCCGAGTCACTGTACGCGGTTAGCTCGAAGTCATCGTCATGAGGATACCACAATCCAAGTGTGGGTGTACCCTTCAGATAACAGAATATCCTTTTGACCCCAATAAGATGGTTAACCTTTGGTTTTGCCTGGTATCTTGAACAAAGACATGTTGCATACATAATATCAGGTCTTGAGGTAGTGAGATACATGAGGGATCCAATCATTCCTCGATACATGATGGCATCAACCAGATCACCATTCTCGTCAGGTACTACATCATGATTTGTAGCAAGTGGAGTCCCAGTTGTGGAAGCATTCTTCATGTCAAACCAACTGAGAATATCCCCTACATACTTGGTCTGATGTAGAAATATCCCCGTTGGTGTTTGATCCACCTGTAACATGAGAAAGAACTTCATCTCTCCCATGGCACTCATTTCAAATTCTGCCTTCATCACTGCTTCAAATTCTTTACATAATTCTTCGTTCTTGGAACCGAAAATATGTCATCAACGTAAATCTGAACCAGCAGCAGATCACCATCTTTCTCTTTAATGAACAGTGTACAGTCAATTACACCTCTACGAAATCTATGTTTCACAAGGTGAGTTGAGAGTTTTTCATACCATGCTCTTGGGGCTTGATGAAGCCCGTAGAAAGCCTTATCCAGTTTGTAAACCCTGTCCAGATGATATGGATCCTCAAATCCTTCGGGTTGACTGGCATACACTGTTCCCGAATTTCACCATGAAGAAATGCACTCTTTACATCCAATTGATAGACTTTAATCTTCATGTAAGAGGCATAGGCTAGGAAGATACGGATGGCTTCCATTCTTGCCACAGGTGCAAATACTTCATTGTAATCAATTCCCTCGACTTGTCGAAATCCTTGAACTACAAGTCGAGCCTTGTTCCACCTTGGTCATCTTTCTTACATTTCAAGACCCACTTGGTGCCAATGACCTTAGCACCTTTAGACCTATCTACCAGTGTCCACACACCTAACTTCTTGAATTGAAGAAGTTCTTCTTGCATGGCACTTACCCACGCCTCATCATTTAGGGCTTCACTAATGTATTTTGGCTCGAATTGACACACAAATCAATGATAAGAACCATCGTGAATGTACCTTTTCTCCATTATCGAGGCATAATCAGCTGAATACAGTTGATTTCTTGTCTGAACTCCTGATCTGACATCCCCAATGACATTGTCTAGAGGATGATAGACGTTTAGGCGAGATCCAGGAGTGGTGGGAACAGCTACCTCAGAATCAAGATTATGAACATTTGGTTTAGTATCTGTGGCAGTTGGAGTGTGAGGTTCCGAAGACTCAGAGGCATCATGGTCAGATGTTTGTGTACTTGTAGTAGGAGGAACCTGTTGCTCCTGAGTGTCCTGATTATTCTCCACGGCTTCATCATCAGTGGAAGAGTCACTTACCTCGAGTGCTCCCAAATGATGTAGAGTCATGTGATTCACCTTGTGAGCCAAATGATATAGAGTCATGTGATGGTGTGTTTAGAACATCATACATCTATTTGGCTACTAACTCATCATCAGACGTGGAGAGAGGGATGTTGAAGGACTTGAAGAATCCATCATAGTCGAAAAAGAAAGCAAGTCCTTTTCCAGCAGGAGGGGTGGTGTATCTCTAAACATCGACGTTACACCACACCTCCACTTGACCCGTTGAGTTGTTGTAAACTCTCTTATTCAGTATGTTGTAACCTAGAAAGATGCCCTTTTCAGCCTTCTCGCTAAACTTTCCATCCTGAGTTTTCTTTAGCAACGTGCATGGTGCTCCAAACGGTTCGAGATACTCCAGATTTGGTTTACGTCATTGAAGTAACTCATAACACATCTTGCCATGACGTTTTACTACCAGAACTCGATTTAACGTGTAACATGCATTGGCTACCACCACATTCCAAAATTGGATAGGAAGTTTTGAGTCTACTAGCATTGTGCGTGTTGTCTCTATTAAGCTACGTTTCTTTCTCTCAGCAACCCCGTTCATCTGAGGAGTGTAGGCGGAAGTGAACTGGTGCATAATTCTCTTTTCTTTGCAGAAAGCCTCCATCCATTGGTTCTTGAACTCGGTTCCATTCTCTAAGCGTACTTGTCTTACCTTCAGCTTGTAGAGAGACTCCATTGTAGTTACCAATTCTTTGAATGACTCAAATGTTTCTGATTTTGATTTCAGAAATATCACCCAAGAGAATCTTGAGTAGTCATCTGTAACTACATAGCAGTACAAGTCGCCTGTGATGCTTCTTGTATTGACTGGACCAAACAGATCCATGTGGAGAAGCTCAAGAGGCAGTTCAATAGAATTCACTTCCTTTGCCTTATGAGACTTCTTTGTCTGTTTGCCTTTCTTGCAGGCTACACAAAAATCCGGGAGTTAGAAGTTCTTAACATTGAATCCTTGCACTAGATCATTCTGGATCAAGTGGTTCATCTTCCCTGGATTGATGTGCCCCATTCTCCTATGCCAGGAGATAGAATCCTTCCCAGTAGCTTTTGACGAGAAGCACTGAACTTGATGATCCGTTGTGGAGGCCTTTGATATATCCAATACATAAAGGTCATTATATCTTGATGCTGACATTAATACTTGTTCCTCCGGAATCACATAGTCCTTTTCAGAACATAGCACTTCTTATTGTCGAAAAATACCTTAAATCCTTTGTCACATATTTGAGAAACAGAAAGCAGATTATTCTGAAGTTGTTGAGTGTAGTTTACCTTATCAAACTTAACTTTCTGGTTACCTACTTCCCCTTGAGTTGTGATGTACCCTCCTTTGTTTCTAGAAAAAGAAACATGACCTCCTTTGATTTGTTTGACGTTTGATAGGAGTGCCTGGTTTTCTGTCATGTGCCTTGATGCTCCGCTATCTACAATCCAAGTGTTTGTTTCAGCACTATAGCAAACACCTTGCACATTCAATTGAACACATTAGTTAAGGTGAGGAACCCAAGCCTTAACCGGCTTGGGTGTCCCAGAGGCATCACACATCATAAACTCTACCCATTGTCCATTAGAGGGTGAGGTAAGATCAACTATCTTATTGTTCTCATTTCCAGACAAAGACTTTTCTTCTTATAAGGCAGCTTTGTGTAAGGCCTGTTTGTGATAAACAGACGACTGGCCGATAGGTTGAACTTTAGGTTCACTGACTCTTTTTGGTGGAGTCATGGAGCTTATTTTGGAAGAGCTTGCTTTAGTGTCATAAAGTTCAATCTTTTTCTTTGGAGTCTGATAATAAGAACAATAAGACGCTATGTGTCCATACTTTCCACAGTTGTAGCATAATCTGCTTTCAACTTGACGATTTACCTATTTCTATGAAGAAGTATGTGACACACGAGTGACATTACTCTGTTTGGGTTTTGACACTTCTTATTTAGATGTTTTCTCTTGTTTAACAAAATTAATTGTTTGGACATTGTTAACATCTCTTCCTTTTTGTTTATTTGGACTTAGACATGAAGCACGTAATTAGTTAATTTGTTTGGTATTTCTTGGCTCAGAAATAGACTTTGTTGAACTAGATTTTATTTTATCTTTTCAAATTGTTCGTCCAGATTAACACAAGGCATTTTACCTTTTGATTTTGAAGTGGCATCCTTTTGTTTAGTGCTAGATTCATTTGGTTTACATGTGGAATCTGGATCACGTACAAGAGGAGTGGACACCACATTATCCTTGATTGGGTTATTATTTATTGGTTTACTTTTGGCATTCATCAAGGTCTCATGTGGTGGTGGTACCACTTTATATCCCAACCCTCCCCATTATTGTGCTCTCTCACTAAGTTTTGGACAATGTGGGATGAACTTGTCCAACTATGTAGTTTTTGTTTTAATGAATTTACTTCTACTTCCAAAACTGTCTGTTATTTTTTAGTGTCTTCTAGGGAGTTTAGATAGAACTTAATGTCATTAGCTTGATTAAAGGCTACAACTTCAGTTTCCCTAAGTTGTTTATTCAAGAGTTCTATCTTTTCTTTATAGCTGTGCTCATTTTGCTTTAAGACTCTATTGGCTTCAGTGCATAGTTGTAAGTCCTTTACTAAGTTATCATTAGGGTCTAATAACCTAGGAAATTTCATATCAATGCTTTCCCTAAATTTAATACAATGAGAACAAGCATGATCATTGAAAAGTTGAGTAGTGGTACTTACCTGAGGAGGTGTGGTTGAATCAGCCATTAAAGTAGTGTCTGACTTCTCTGGTTCTGGTGATTCTGGACTTGTTGTACGTGTCCCTTCTTCAGGTAGGTGATCAACTACTATTGCAGATTCTTCAACATTTGACATCGCGAGCTCTACTGCAATATCACCTTCACTTGTTGAGTCATCATCTAGATCCTCGACACTAGCAATGTTTGATTCTCCCGGAGACACAAACTGGAAGCTCCAATCTTGTCCTTCGTCATCATAAGTTGTTAAGGCTTTAGGATCCTTGATCGATGAAGTAGGGTTTCTTGTGGCTTATCCTGACGAGTGAAAGAGGAGAATGGATTCCCATTTCCCGTCTTCTTGGGCTTCACACATTCACGTTTGAAGGGCCCCTTTTCCCCACAGTTGAAGCAGGTAACTTTTGTCTTATCAAAGCCAAAAGTTGTGTCCTTAGTGGCAATCGGATTCTGTCTGGTCTTCTTGACAAACTTCTTTGCTCTCCAAACAGCACTTGCTAAGGCCCAAATGATGTCCATTCTTTCTAACTCTGTCTCGTCTACCTGCTCGTAGTCCTCGTCTGCCAGATGGCAGTTCCCAATTTCCCCAGCAACTAGCCCGTCATAGGAGTGAAGCACTACTGCTAAGAGATCCATGTGTTCCTTTGCTACCTCTACTATCACATTCCCAAGATTCTTGGTTTTCAGTTTAGTAGCATTTGCTTCAGGTTCTATGTATTGGGTACCAGACGACCCTGACGTGTCAGATCCTGAAGAAGAGGCTTGAGATGGACCAGCTGAACTCGACATAAAAGTTGTTTGTAGTGGAGCTCCAGATGTTTTGGCTTATGGAGTTGAGTTGTACAGAGCTGGATTCTGATCATAAGTAGACTTTTGGGCTCTGTACTTCATCCTCAACTCTTCCTCCCGCAGTTTCAGAATGAAGTCATTGATGTCTAACTTCGCTAGCATATCATTCTGTCTGAGATTGGAAACAAACAAACTCCACTTCTCGGGCAACCCATCTGCAAAGTTTGAAACTTTGTCTTCCATGGACGTAGTAACTCCATGAGTGTGCAGCTCACTCATCAGATTGGTAGAAACGATCAATAACATCGTCTAAGCTCCCCTTTCCTATTGAGGAGAAGTTGTCAAACTCCTTCTTCAACGCTTTAGCCTTCAGAGCTTTTAACGATGCATTTCCGTCATACCTCTTTTCCAATGCATCCAATAGCTTTTTAGCTTGCTTGTTCTCAGAAACTTGATGGAAGATGTTCTTAGGAATTGACTGAGTCAGCAACGCATATACTTTCTTCTCTGCATTGTATTTTACTTTTTGTCCGTCACTCATACCGCTTAAGGTTAGTTTGACTCCATCTGCACCTACCGGCATGCTATATCCTGTCTCTATCGACTCCCACAGATTAGGATATACTCCCTTTAAATAAATCTCAAACCTTTGCTTCCATTGTGGATAATCATCTAACGTTATTAGCTTAGGGGGCTTGTTATGATTTCCCACTTCATTTTCTAGAAGCAATAAGTTTTAAATCCTAGAATCCCTTCCTGCAGTGAATGCTGAATATTGATCCTCCATTGATATCAACTTTAAACTTTGGAACAAACTGTTTAACTTGTGCGAATGAAGGTATGCGATTGAACACTTCGTGCGATTGAACAATGCGGTTGACTCAGGCGTGCAAATGAGCAAATGTGGATGGCTCAATCGTGCGAATGGACAGGTAGGGATGAACAATGTGAATGGGCAATTCAGTCGTACGAATGGATGTACGAATGAGTCCAATCGTGCGTATGGGGATGCGTATGGATTCAGTCGTGCGATTGAGTCAATCGTGCGACTGAAGCTGCAAAAACTTGAAAATTCGTAGGTTTAAGGTATTTTGATGCAAAAACACGAATTTTTCAAGAACCCTAATTGCCATATTCTGGAAAAACTTTAACTTTACAATCTGGAGACGTCCAAAACAACGTTTGACACAAAAGATTGTGTTTTTGCGTGAAAAACACAATTTTATATCAAAACCGGTTGAATCACACGTAAATCAAGAGCCTTACGCTCAGATACCACTTGTTGGGATCATGTATTAAATGAAATACTAACTGATATACGTGTATACCAAGTCAAATAGTGTGGAATCCTATTTGATTGGCGATCCAATTAATGAGAATGCAAGCAGAAACAAATGTAGATTGAATCTAAATGTTAAGAATGATTGGTAATCGATCTAGTTTGATCAATAAACTTGGACTGACTTTCTTGGGCGTTCTGGACGGCTAGGGTACGTGTATGAGTCGAGTTATTCAAAGTGTTCCATTTTTCCATGAATTAAGTGGTATTTATAGGTTAAGGTTACTCATTCGTGCAACTGAACCATTCGCATGGTTCAGTCGTGCGACCGAGTCATGCGGTTGATCCATTCGCACAACTGAGTGTTCAGTCGTGCGACTGAGTCAATCTCATGTCACAATTGTGCGACTGATCTTGTCTCCTGGTTCAGTCATGTGACTGGTTTATTAGCATGAAGTTGTTCATGCGTATGGTCCATTAGCATGGGCAATTCGCATGAGAACTTCATATGATTAAGTTTGAATATGTTTCACAATCATTATTTGACTTAGATCTATTCAGACAACCACAAACCTATATAGTTAGTTCAATAAGCGTTAATACACAATAACCAATGAAATATTAAACATTATAAGCATAAACCACACATTGTATTTCATTCAACCATCGATTTACATATATGTAAGACATGAAAGACTTTTACATTAAGCTCATAAACAAGATACATATGTATCTACATTTTGCAAGTTAATACAAACATTCATTTCGAAACATCATTCGTTAGCATTACAATGCAAAAACATTAACAAAAGACTACCATCCAAAATGCCAAGTAGCTGCCCCGCGCCATCCTTAGCAATGCTCACCTGCCAACTAGAAAAATGCATAAAAAGTTAGCCTTGCTAAGTAAGTTCTAGTTTTAAAATAAAACATACTTTACTTTCGTTAAAACCATTCTTTACTTTTCTTTTAAAATCATACTATACTTTCGTACATGATCACACATCGTACGTACACATAGATAATAACATTATTATCTTATTTATTGTTCAACACATTCTTTCTTTATCTCTATATCTCTTTCCAGATCAGTGTCATCAGCTATGCCCCAAACTTATGCACACAGTGGGTACTGGGCCGAAGATCATAAATGACTTTGATAACGCACATAGCCTGGCACCAGCACCGGGGCAAGCGACAAAGATGCCAACTGTATACTACACCCCAATTGTATGCACAAAGCGGGTACTGGGCTGAAGATCATAAATGACTTCCATAATGCACATAGCCTGGCACCAGCACCGGGGCAAGCGACAAAGATCCTAACTGTATAGTACACCCAAACGTATGCAGAAAGCGGGTATTAGGCCGAAGATCATAAATGACTTCCATAACGCACATAGCCTGGCACCAGCATCGAGGTGAGTAATCACTATAAACCATGTACCAAACATTGGTCAGTCACAAAGACTGGACCCCTGCGTGTATCCTTAAGGGTTAGCTAAACCACACACAGTTGAGCTTACGACATTTTAGAGAAGTGCACATCCGTATATTTTGCTTGCAAGCCTTTCATTACTTTCTCTTTCATTAATGCATGCATTCTATCATTATGTTCCACTTTTGTTTATCTTTCACTTTACGTTACATAATACTTTCTCATTTCTTTCATAACTATAACACGTAAAGCCACAGGAAAGATAAACATAATCATACAAAACATCGCCATACAAGGCACCATCATACATGCATAACCTACATCAACATACCATCATTCATAAGCATCAATCATACAACAATCATACTATGCCCATCACATCACCATTGACTTCAAAAAGTCAACTTACTATGCCCCCGGGGACATCCCAATCAAAGCCTATATTTCCCTTTTTCCCTGAAAAGTCAGAAAATATTCTAAGTCTTTAGGCGCATGAACACTATGCAGGCGCATGAGCACTATGCAGGCGCATGACCTCTTAGTCGCATGATGAACACTTAGGCGCATGGGCCATTTTCAAGCGCATCAGCAATATTGGGGCGCATGAGCAACACCTAGTCTATTTTGGGCAATTCTAGGCGCATGAGCACTATGCATGCGCATGAGTGCCTAGGCGCATGAGCTTTCTGGTCGAATGAACACTTAGTCAATTTTTGCCTATTTCTAGGCGTATGACCACTATATGGGCGTATGAGGTTTCGGGCGCATGAGGTTTCGGGCACACGGGAACACTTAGGTAGTTTTACATACTAGGCGCATGAACCCTATTTGGGCGCATGAGCAGCCTATTTCACACTTAAACATCATAATTCAGCTCCCGAACAACTCCTATCATGTTCTAAGCTTAAATCATGCATTCTAAGCCATAGAAACATACACATAACATCATCAAACATAAACATAGCCCAAAATCATACCCCACTCGCAACATACACAAATACACATATACGGGTATAAAACCCAACTTTTTATAAAAAGTTCATACATGCATTTCCAGCCCCAAAAAGTTAAAAACAGGTAAAAAGGGGTTTTTTAGAACTCACCTTAGCTGCCTTCGGTTATGACTTCTTCAAAACCCATTTGACAGTTGAGTTCACCCGCCTAGAAACCCACCAAAAACATACCCGAACACATACAAACATACATAAGCACAAAACCGAGGATATAACTGGTAAGAACACTCAAAAACTATGAATTCTTACCTTGAATTCGCACTTCTGCACTTCTTCTTCTTCAAAAACCCGATAGCTTTCTCTCTACTTCTTTCTCTCTCTAAAATCCGATCTTCAAAAGGCGAAAAGTAGCATGGCATGGGCGGCCATGCTACTTTTGTACAAAAAAATTGATTTTGTACCTTTTTACACTTTTAGTCCCTCTACTTGGGCTTTATATCTTTTATTTCTTTTCCTTCTTTCTTTGGTTAAAATAACTGGGTGTTATACAACAGATTCTAGACTTTCTGCTTTTTGAATTGTTAAAGCTCTTCCTGTATAGCTTCAATCCAACTATTATCTTTTACTGCAGTTGTGATATTTGAAGGAACCACTTGTGAAAGAAAACAAGTGAATAGACAAATGTTTGCAGCTCCCCCTTGGCTTCTTGTAACTCTTTCATTAAGATCACCAATAATGTTATCCATTGGATGAGTCTTATGAATTCTTGTTGTTGGAATAGACTCAACTGGAATAGATGATCTCAAGTTAGTCATATTCATTAAAGAGGATGGGCCCAACTGAGATGAGGAATTTATGAAATAATCAAATTATTCATTATGTACATCATCTTAAGTTGAATGATACCCCTCCTCATTTTGTACATCAGCTGCATTGTGAACGCCTTCCGCAGGAACATCTACGGATGTGTTTTAAAGTTCCGCAGGAGTTACAAGAACATCTGCAAATGGTGTTTTGCAGATCATGTATAGGTTGGACTCACCATAGATTAGATTTTGGTTATGTTTGACTGTAATAGGATTAATGTTAGTTTACTTCTGTAAGTTTGGTTAGTTAGTTAGTTTGGTTGCCCAGCAAAACTATGAGTGAAACTGTAGTTTCGCTCATAGAAAGCTGCTAGTTTCACCTAGCGAAACTGTCTGTGCAGGATCGATATATGTCATTAACACTTGGTTTTCTCTGAAACTCACTTACACTCACACGGTTATAATGTAGCAATAGCTCTCAAAGAGTTGATTATAATATACTAAGTAACTTAAGAACACCAGGAAATAATTTTCAAGATACTTGTATATATTACTTCTAAACTCATAGTTTACAGACATCTTATAAGCATGATACAAGATTTACAATGAGAAATTATATATACTATCACCTACAGCCGGTTATACTTTGATACTAGCTGGAATCCTATAACTAAAGCAAATACTACATGGCTATAGTTAAGGTATCTTAGATAATGTCTTATCTAAGATATTATAGTCATGACATGTCTATGACTTACCTTTTGTAACCAACTAAAGTTGGCAACTGTACTAACAAATAAAGATGGACAGTGGAATAATGTATGGTCAACTACATGGCCTTTGGAGAAAACACCATGCAGTATCTTAGAGGTCTGCAGTGGAGTGTTAGATGAACCATAGTTATGTCCACTAGTCCATGGTAGCATCTTCTGAAGGTTAATTGGCTTCGGAAGAACAAGTTCTTCTCAAACCTTTTATACTTTGGAAGAGGCTGCTTCATCCATAGCTTGGGGACTTCTACTTCAGAAGTCTTTGTCTTTGAATTATTCTAAGTGTTGAACTTCGGAAGAGAAGACTTTGTCTTCGAAAGTTAGAGATTTGCTTCGGAAGTTGATCTTGCACTTTATCTGTAACACTCGGTTATTCTTTTAAAAGCTAGTAAAAAAGAATTTGTGAAGACAAGGAAGAAAATATCATTTTACCCAAGTTGAGGGGTGAAAAGTATAAAACAAGGACAAATGTTTTAAAAGTTGGTGATAAAGGTGGCATGGCCACCCATCCCTCTCTCAAGATTCGTATTACTCAGATTTTAGAGAGAGAGAGAGGGGACGAAAGAAGAGCAGAACTCTTGGGTTTCTGAAGAAAAACCAAAAAAGTACAAATTCAAGGTAAGAATTCATGAGTTTATGGTGTTCTTAACTGGTTTTATCCTCGGTTGTATGCTTATACGTCTTTGTATGCTCGGTTGTGTGTGTGTTTGGTGGGTTTCTAGGTGAACTTGTAGAAAATAGGTTTTAAAGGAAGTCTTATCCAAGAGGCTGCTAAGGTGAGTTCTAGAACCCCCTTTTTACAAGTTTTTAACTATTTCGAGGCTGAAAATGCATGTATGAATATTTTTATAAAGTTGGGTTTTAGACCCGTATGTATGTATGTGTGTATGTTGCGGGTGGGGTTGATTTTGGGCTATGTATGTGTTTGATGTTGTTATGGACATGTTTTTAAGGCTTCGAATGTATGATTTAAGCTTAGAACATGATAGATGGTGTTTGGGGACCGAATTATAATGTTAAGTGTGTCTTAGGCTGCTTATGCGCCCAAACAGTAGCTCATACACCCAACCATAAATAACTGCCTAAGTGTTCCTCATGCGGATGAAGAGTCTGCGGGAAAAGAACTATTTTGTTCTTCCGCATTAACAAATGCGGAAGACCAGAAGTGATGCGGACAAGTTCTGCTCTTGCACATTAGCAAATGCGGAAGAGTGGAGGAAATGCGGATGAACAATAGCGGATGAACAATAAGAAATGCGGATGAACAATAAGAAATGCGAATGAACAATAAGAAATGCGAATGAACAATAAGAAATGCGGATGAACAATAAGAAATCCGCATGAATATTAAGAAATGCGGATGAACAATAAGAAATGCGAATGAACAATAAGAAATGCGGATAAACAATAGGAAATGCGAATGAAGACAATTTATTTTCTGAATTTTGGGGAAAATACAGATGTAGGTTTTGACTTGGGAGGTTCTCAGGGGTTCATGTAGTTTACTTTTTGAGGTCATAGATGATGTGGTGGGCATTGTGTGATGTGATGTATGATTGATGCTTATGTGATGGTGTATGCTATGTATGATGATGCATGATGATGTTACATTTATGTATGATATGTTTAATATGTTCCTTATTACGTATGTACGATGTGACTCTACGTGGTGTGATTTTTATGATGAACGTAAAGTATTATCTTAACAAAGCGAAAGATTCAAGATAATGAATATGGAACATAATGAACGAACGAATAAAAAGCCTTGCAAGCAACTAGAAGGAGGTTCACAACTCATTGAGAGTTGTTAGCTCAACTGTGTGTGTCTACAGCGTGCGATTTGGCTAACTCATAAGGGTTCATACACACAGTAAGAGTTCGGTCTAGGTGACTACTCCAATACGTGTGTTTCCTAATTACTGTGTGTTATACAACGTTCGATCTTGGCGAACCCATAAGAGTTCACACACACAGGAGGAGTTTGACCTGGTGACCACTCCGTATGTGCATTATGGGGGTCCTTGTCGCTTTACCCTGGACGAATTGCTTGGTGCTCTAGAGGGGAGGGTTAAGTACATGACAAGACCTAGATAAAAGTGAAAGATAATAAATGTACAAAATGTACGAAACGAACGATGATGAAGATAACAATTATTACCTTGATGTACGTATGATGTGTGATCACGTACGATAGTAATGAAAATGCTTTAATGAATGAAAGGTAATATAGAGTTTTATAAAACTATGAAGATAACAATTATTACCTTGATGTACGTATGATGTGTGATCACGTACGATAGTAATGAAAATGCTTTAATGAATGAAAGGTAATATAAAGTTTTATAAAACTAGAACTCACTCAGCAACATTGACTTTTATGTGTTTCCAGTTCACATGTAAAGGTTGCTGAGGATGGCATAGAGTGGCTACTTGGCTCGTTTTGGATGGCATCTATTTTTTTATATAATGCTTTTGTGTTGTAATGTAACATGTATTTTGTAATTTGATAACAATATTATTTTGCAAAAGCTTTTATAATGCAATGAAATGGGTGTTTAAATGTTTCCATTGCAATGTTTTTATCAAGTTAGTGTAAATTATATGTTTTATGTGCGATGATTGACCAGCTGTGGGTGTCCCGGGACTGGGGCCTTACAAGTTGGTATCAAAGCCAAAGTTTAAGTGAAACGAGTAAATTTTCAAAATAAACCTTAACTTAAACTGAAAATGGGATGGAATGGAAGGGATGCCAGTCCGAGTAGCTACATGCCATCAGATATTTTCTTAATGTTAACCGACATTATGTGCGCATGTTATGTGGTTTATGTGCCTTTAGTAGATTTAGATACTGATGTAGTCAGGATAGGAAATGCTTGGGGCATGAAGAGTAAAGTAATTTGCTAATCACAACTGGCCACTGTAATTAGGGACTTACTATACTTGACATAAACTAAGCTATTCCCTTGAATGACCGTGTTGGTGTTTGAATCTTATAGTGTGTGTTAGAGGATTACCGGTGGTAGATCATCGAAGGCTTCTCGTGGTGGAGGTCGTGGTGGACGTGGTGCTGAACCATGGGTCACAAGAGGAAGACCTAGGGCCGAGAAGGTGGCTCATAAAGAGCATGGGACCCCTCATCCAGAGGGTGGTGATGATAGTGCTAAGTTGAGGGCCTCAGTGAAGGAGGCTGTTACGGAGGAAGTGCATTAGGTCATGCAGATGATCCTACCGTCTGTGGTGACCGAAGTGATAAAGGCCATAAGGGAAGGAGATAGAAGGGAGAGGAACAAGTCCTCAGGGGGGTCGGGAGCGACTGGAGACTGAGACGGTTCTCTCCAATGATGAGGAGGAGGAAGGGGAGCCTGCGCCGGCGGTAGCACGAGACTCCAACTATGGGGCATTTATGAGATGCAAGCCCCCGACTTTTGATGGAAATGGCACTGTTGCTGCTGCTCACCGGTGGGTGAGAGAGTGGAGGATGTACTTGATATCAGTGAGTGCCGAGAGGATCAGAAGGTGAAGTTTGCCGCCCACTCCTTTGTGGACTCGGCCTTATGTTGGTGGGAAAATATTGTCCAGGCTAAGGGTAGCAGGGCTATCAGGAGGATGAGGTGAGCAGAGTTAAAGAAGTTGGTGATTGAAGAGTTCTGTCATCATATGGAAATGGATAAGGTTGAGAGAGAGTTCCTGCAGCTGGAGGCGGGAACCATGACGCATCAGCAGTACACCACCAAATTCAACGAAATGGCACGGCTGGTGCAGGATCAGGTGACACCTGCGTCGCAAAAGATCAAGAGGTATATTTAGGGCTTGCCAGCGGATATTCGCAGCCACATGATCGATGCCCGACCGAGTATGTTTAGGTCGGCGGTCGATCTGGTGGGAAAACTGTATGATGAGCGAGAGGTGGTGGTGGCTGAGGTGAGCAAGAAGGGTGGTGGTGACCGAAACTGGAACGGGAAATGGTTAGGACGTGGCAGAGCTGCTCCAAAAAATAAGGTGGTGAAGGTGAGTGACCGGCGTGTGATCACGTCGGCTACAGGATCAAAGAGATGTGGTAAATGCAGGAAGGAGCATTTGGGAGAATGCAAATGGGGATCAAACATCTGCTTCAAGTGTGGGAAGCCTAGTCACATGTCGAGAGATTGTGGAGTTATAAGGTGTTATAATTGTACAGAAAATGGCTATCTGAATAGAGACTGTAAGAAGTAATGGGCTGAAAGTTCTGGGGCGAAGAAGGCTGGAGGAGAAGGATAGAGGGCGAGTGCCAGAGCGTTTACGATGACGCAGGAGGAGGCTAGGATGGATCCCGATGTTGTGTTAGGTACGTTTCTAGTAAACCAAACTTTAGCCTCTGTGTTATTTGATTCTGGTGCTAGTAAAGAGTTTTATTTCCGCTGCTTTCTGTGCTAAGTTTCCTATTAGTAGTAGGAGTATAGATACGCCCTTTGATGTAGAAACTGTCATAGGTAAGTCTATCAGGATTTCCGAGATGATAGAAGGTTGTGACGTAGAATTAGAAGGTCACAAGTTTCCTGTTAGACCCTTTATGATGACCTTAGGTGGGTTTGGCGTAGTCCTAGGAATGGATTGGTTGGCGGACTACAAGGTCAATATCATATGTCGCAAGAAGATGATCAGACTGATAGCGCCTGATGGGAGTCCGGTAATGGTTTATGGTGATCGGGTCACTACGATTCCGAAAGTGATTACGATGGCGGTGGCGGGAAAGTGCGTGTGGCGTGGATGTAGTGCCTACTTGGCCTACGTAAAGGACGTGGATACGCCAAGACCATAACTGACCGATGTGCAGGTGGTGTGTGACTTTCAAGACGTGTTTCCCAAAGATTTACCAGGAGTGCCACCTGACCGCGAGATCGAGTTCCAGATTGACTTAATACCGGGTGCCTAACCTGTTGCTAAGGCATCATATCAGTTGGCTCCGACAGAGATGAAAGAACTGATGGAGCGACTGCAGGAGTTACTTGATAAGGGATTCATACAACCAAGTATCTCTCCTTGGGGTGCTCCGGTCTTATTTGTGAAGAAGAAAGATAGTAGTATGAGAATGTGTACAGACTACCGTGAGCTGAAGAAGTTGACAGTGAAGAATCGGTACCCGTTACCGAGAATTGATTACCTGCTTGATTAGCTCCAAGGTGCCAGTTGGTTCTCGAGGATAGATCTTCGATCTGGCTACCATCAGATGAAGGTTAAGGAGCAAGATATTCCTAAAACAACTTTTCGCATGTGTTATGGACACTACAAGTTTCTTGTTATGTATTTTGGTTTGACCAACGTGCCAGCTACTTTTATGGACTTGATGAATCAAGTGTGTCAGCCGATGTTGGATAATTCAATGATTGTGTTTATGGATAATATCTTGATTTATTCCAAGAGTGAGGATGAGCTTGCCGATCACATTCAAGAGGTGTTGTAGATGTTGATAATTGAGAGGTTGTATGCTAAATTCTCCAAGTGTGCATTTTGGTCGTGCGAGGTTCAGTTTTTGGGTCATGTAGTGAGTCCTAGTGGGATTATGGTGGATGCGGCTAAGGTGGAAGCGATGATTTGGTGGTTTATTCCAATGCTTCCTACTCGGGGATGTGATGTGTGTTGATGCAAAGAGGAAAGGTTATAGCCTATGCATCCCAACAGTTTAAATTTCATGAGGTCAATTATACCATTCCCGACTTGGAACTAGCAGTCGTGGTCTTTGCGTTAAAGATATGGAGGCACTATCTATACTGGATGAAGTGGACCATATTCAGCCGAGATACATAGGGCCTTTCTGAATTATTGCTCGAGTAGGAAAGGTGGCCTATAGGTTGGAGTTGCCCAGTGAGTTAAGTGGAATTCATCCGATATTTCATGTATCTCACCTAAGAAAGTGTTTAGCCGAGGAGGATATGGTGGTGCCACCAGAGGATATTGAAATAGGCGAACAACTCAATTATGTGGAGCAACCAATGGCGATCATTTACCATAAAGAGAAGAGGTTAAGGAATAAAGTAGTTCCTCTGGTGCACCTACAGTGGAAGCACATGTAGGGATCTGAGTCTACGTGGGAGACTGAGGAAGAAATGAGACAACATTAACCACATTTGTTCAAGGAATAACAGGTTTCGGGGACGAACCCTATATAAAGGGGTGGATTTGTAACACCCGGTTATTCTTTTAAAAGCTAGTAAAGAAAGAATAAGTGAAGACAAGGAAGAAAATACCATTTTACCCAAGTTGAGGGGTGAAAAGTGTAAAAAAGGACAAATGTTTAAAAAGTTGGTGATAAAGGTGGCATGGCCGCCCATCCCTCTCTCTACATTCGTATCACTCGGATTTTAGAGAGAGAGAGAGGACGAAAGAAGAGCAGAACTCTCAGGTTTTTGAAGAAGAACCAGAAAAGTATGAATTCAAGGTAAGAATTCGTGAGTTTATGGTATTCTTAACTGGTTTTATCCTCGGTTGTATGCTTATACGTGTTTGTATGCTCGGTTGTGTGTGTGTGTTTGGTGGGTTTTTAGGTGAACTTGTAGCAAACGGGTTTTGAAGGAAGTCTTACCCAAGAGGCTGCTAAGGTGAGTTCTAGAACTCCCTTTTTACATGTTTTTAACTATTTTGGGGCTGGAAATGCATGTATGAATATTTTTATAAAGTTGGGTTTTATACCTGTATGTATGTATGTGTGTATGTTGCGGGTGGGGTTTGATTTTGGGCTATGTATGTGTTTGATGTTGTTGTGGACATGTCTTGAAGGCTTAGAATGTATGATTTAAGCTTAGAACATGATAGATGGTGTTTGGGGACCGAATTATGATGTTAAGTGTGCCTTAGGCTGCTCATGCGCCCGAACAGTCGCTCATACGCCCAACCATAAATAATTGCCTAAGTGTTCCTCATGCGGATGAAGAGTCTGCGGGAAAAGAACTTCTTTGTTCTTCCGCATTAACAAATGCGGAAGACCAGATGTGTTGCCAACAAGTTCTGCTCTTACGCATTGGCAAATGCGGAAGAGTGGAGGAAATGCGAATGAACAATAAGAAATGCGAATGACCAATAAGAAATGTGGATGAACAATAAGAATGCTGATGAACAATAAGAAATGCGGATGAACAATAAGAAATACGGATGAACAATAAGAAATGCGGATGAACAATAAGAAATGCGGATGAACAATAAGAAATGCGCATGAACAATAAGAAATACGGATCAACTGTGTGTGTCTATAGCATGCGTTTTGGCTAACTCATAAGGGTTCATACACACAATAAGAGTTTAGTCTAGGTGACTGCTCAAATACGTGCGTTTCCTAATTACTGTGTGTTATACAATGTTCGATCTTGGCGAACCCATAAGAGTTCACACACACAGGAGGAGTCTAACCTGTTGACCACTCCGTACGTGCATTATGGGGGTCCTTGTCGCTTAAACCTGGACGAATTGCTTGGTGCTCTAGAGGGGAAGGTTAAGTACATGACAGGACCAAGATAAAAGTGAAAGATAATAAATGTACGAAATGAATGATGATGAAGATAACAATTGTTACCTTGATGTACGTATGATGTGTGATCACGTACGATAGTAATGAAAATGCTTTAATGAATGAAAGGTAATATAAAGTTTTATAAAACTAGAACTCACTCAGCAACATTGACTTTTATGTGTTTCCAGTTCACATGTAAAGGTTGCTGAGGAAGGCACAGAGTGGCTACTTGGCTCGTTTTGGATGGCATCTATTTTTTTATATAATGCTTTTGTGTTGTGATGCAACATGTATTTTGTAATTTGATAACAATGTATTATTTTGCAAAAGCTTTTATAATGCAATGAAATGGGTGTTTAAATGTTTCCACTGCAATGTTTTATCAAGTTAATGTAAATTATATGTTTTATGTGCGATGATTGACTAGCTGTGGGTGTCCCGGGAATGGGGCCTTACAAGTTGGTATCAGAGCCAAAGTTTAAGTGAAACGGGTAAATTTACAAAATAAACCTTAACTTAAACTGAAAATGGGACGGAAAGGGAAGGGATGTCAGTCCGAGTAGCTACGTGCCATGAGATATTTTCTTAATGTTAACTGACATTATGTGCCCATGTTATGTGGTTTATGTGCCTTTAGTAGATTTAGATACTGATGTAGTCAGGATATGAAATGCTTGGGGTATGAAGAGTAAAGTAATTGGCTAATCACAACTAGCCACTATAATTAGGAACTTACTATACTTGACAGAAACTAAGCTATTCCCTTGAATGACCATGTTGGTGTTTCAATCTTATAGTGTCTGTTAGAGGATGGCCAGTGGTAGATCATTGAAGGCTTCTCGTGGTGGAGGTCGTGGTGGACGTGGTGCTGAACCACGGATCACGAGAGGAAGGCCTAGGGCCGAGAAGGTGGCTCATGAAGAGCCCGGGACCCCTCATCCAGAGGGTGGTGATGAGAGTGCTAACTTGAGGGCCTCAGTGAAGGAGGCTGTTGTGGAGGAAGTGCATCAGGTCATGCAGATGATCCTACCGTCTATGGTGACCAAAGTGATAAAGGCCGTAAGGGAAGGAGATAGAAGGGAGAGGAACAAGTCCTTAGGGGGGAAGGGAGTGACCGGAGATTGAGACAGTTTTCTCCAATGATGAGGAGGAGGAAGGAGAGCCTACGCCGGCGGTGGAACGAGGCTCCAATTATGGGGCATTTATGAGATGCAAGCCCCCTACTTTTGATGGAAATGGCACTTTGCTGCTGCTCAACGGTGGGTGAGAGAGACGGTTCTCTCCAATGGGTCCTTGTTGCTTAATCCTAGACGAATTGCTTGGTTCTCTAGAGGGGATGGTAAGTACATGACAACACCTAAATATAAGTGAAAGATAATAAATGTACGAAAGGAACGATGATGAAGATAACAATTGTTACCTTGATGTACGTATAATGTGTGATCACATGCGATAGTAATGAAAATGCTTTAATGAATGAAAGGTAATATAAGTTTTATAAAACTAGAACTCACTCAGCAACGCTGACTTTTATGTGTTTCCAGTTGGTAGGTAAAGGTTGCTCAGGATGGCACGGGGTGGCTACTTGGCTCGTTTTGGATGTCATCTATTTTTTTATATAATGCTTTTGTGTTGTGATGCAACATGTATTTTGTAATTTGATAACAATGTATTATTTTGAAAAAAACTTTTATAATGCAATGAAATCGGTGTTCAGATGTTTCCGCTGCAATATTTTTATCAAGTTAATGTAAATTATATGTTTTATGTGTGATGATTGACCAGCTGTGAGTGTCCCGGGAACGGGGCCTTACATTATCTTCGGAAGACCTTTATAAGTTGCACCAAAATAATCTAAGTGTTTGGTTTTGGTTGCCCCAACCTTTCTAGATCCAACAAACTCCCCCTAGGCTGATGCTACCAAAACGTCACTTACTTCTGCTTCTCAAAACTTTCTGCACCAAGGATAGAAGATATTTGTCTATTTCTTTGTTTTGTCCTAAAGTTGTGTTGAGAATTTTGTGCAAGTCATCAGTGGATAGGAGATCCAGTCTATCACTCCTAATGACATGCACCCTTTGTTATGCCCCCTGAAGAGAGTTAGTTGACAGGAGTTATAGTCATACTCCCATCTAACAATAGGTTCAAGTTCAGGATCTACAACCATTTGGAGAAAGGCTTTGCCTTTGGTTGTTGATCATTTTCTCTCCTCATCCTCCTCTTTTAGTTTTAACTGTTCTTCGATCTTTGTCCTAGCAGTTAGCTCAGCAAGATGAAGGCTACTCAGGTGAATTCTGATATGAGCAACTATCTCGAAGTTTGAGGGGTTGGAAAATGACTTCTCTGCTAACTCAGCAATGCCAAATCTGCTTATGTGTAGCAGAGATAAGGCATTAAGCCTATTCAGCTCGCCATTCTCTCCCTCAACAACAAATTTGTGAGAAGAGTCTTCAAACCTCCATCGGATAATCTTCTTTCTTGGCACAAGGGGTTTGCTTGGTACTTTGTCCCCTTTCTTAGTATCTAGCAGAGTCACCAGCTTCCTTCTTAGCTTCTTCCTTTCATCATTTAGTGAATCTGAGTTGAGGCCAAGGAGTTTTACAGCCTGGTCCAATGTTTCTCTTGACATATCAAGGAATTGATCTCTTGTGAGGGAACATGAGGATCCATCAACATAAGTTAGCTTGACAGAATCCTCCTCACAAGAGATATCCCTCAAGGTTGTGCATTTGATGAGCTTCATATTGATCTCCTTAAACTCTTCTAAGGAGAGATGTTTAGAAGGCTGAGGGGATGGTTTGGATGGTTGTTAGGTAGGTAGTGGTGTTTGGGTTCTGGGTAGTGTTTTAGGTTGGAGGATGATTAGTTGAGGTGGTTATGGTGATAAGGTAGGTATGATGGTTCGTAATGGTTCAGGGATGTAAGGTTCAAAAGTGGGTTCAATTTTGATAGGGAAAGGAAATAGGTAAGGCTCAGGTTAAGGTTAAGGTTGAGGTTGAGTTTGGGTTGTAAGTTGGGGTTGAGGTGTTGGTTTGATGGTCATCCTATGTCCCCTTCTGTACATCTCCTTCCTTTTTCCCAAATGAATGTCAGCCTTAATGTCACTAACATATTGTTGTAGTGTCTTTTCAAACATGGGACCCACTTGCCTACCAGAGAAGTCGTGAGCCCAAAGATAATCCTTCATCCAGGCCTTCTCACCTATTTTCTTGGCAGCAATGACCCCTTCTTCTTCTTCTTTTCTCTTTTTCTACCTCAGCTTTTCTCTTGCAGCTTTCTTCCTCTCTTTCCCCAATTGATTTTGCTATTTGTTGAAGAGCCATAAGATCGTTTCATTGTCATTTGGAGATAGTTCTTCAAGAGAGAAACCCTTGAAGGTTAGGAAAGTTATCCTTTCACTCCTAAGCTGTAGATCAGCTTCCCTTTTCTTCCTTTCTCTTTCCTCCTCTAAGCCCAGCATTGCTGCTTCTTCTCTTTGTTCAATCAATAGCATGGTTGCCTTTTCTAGCTTAATTAGCTCTTCTAGTTGTAGTAGGAGCACATCTTCACTGACAACTCCAAGCTTGATGAGCTTGTCAATGATCTCCATCCTTCTTTTGTTGTTGACCGCCTCCTGGTTAGCTACAGCTGCTTTGCTACTAGTAGCTAGAAACTTCCTCGTTGGAAGTCTACCTTTCATTTTAAGTTTCTCAATCCTATCCTCTTCTTGAAACTCTTTCGTAGTCATCTTCTTCTTGCCTTTGACATCCTCGGAAGTGCTAGACTTAGTTGGTGGTTCTTGGATGGAGGGTTAAGGTTGAGAGATGATGGATGGAGATAACAAAGTTGTTTGAGCTAGGGGTCGGTTGAGAAAGTCCTCACTATTCACCTCAGATGCCAACTCTTGATTTGCATCTGTGATGACTAGATCATCGGATAAGGAGAACAAACTTTCCACAGCTTCTATCTCAACTTCAGAAGATTGAAGTTGTTCTTCCGAGGCTTTGACTTCAGCTTCAAAAGTCTGAGGGAATGCACTATATGTCCTAACTGTTTCAGTTGCTGGCCATCAGTCCTCATTTTCCTTCAAAGTCAATCTCAGGTTCCATATGGGCCTTAGGTTGACCAATTTCTTCCACAGTGGTAGAAGGTCCACTTAGCCTCTTCAGCTCTTCAGCTCCAAAGTATATCATAGCCACATCAGGGCTAGGCTGATCTAAAGAGGATCTCATTAGGAACTTGGAGAAAATCTTGTTGAGATCCTTGAGCATCCTTGGATCCATTTGCTGGATGATTTGAGAAGGCTTAGGAAAGACTGTTGTTTTGAGAGCCGGGTATCTAGAAGATAAGGAAGTTAAAGCTAGGCTATGTGGTTCCATAATTGTTTGTCTCTAAATAATCTCCCCCTTTTTGGTAGTATCATCTTGAGAGATAGATGATCTAGAGGAAGTGGTCAATGAGACCTGAATAGGTGCATGCCTGACAGACCTCTCAAAGTCTTAACCTTTGATTCAAGGTTTGAAACTTTAAAAAGTAGATCTTGAATGGTGAGTTGCATGCTTCCCTTATCTTCTTTTGAAGAATCACAGGGAGATAAGGTAATATATCTAGTATGTTCATCCTTACCACCAGATGTGGTTTCATGGCACCCTGGTTTCCCTTGCCTGAGGATGTCTCTTTCAGAATCATCAAAATGCATAGTTGCCATAGATTCAGTCTCAGAGATGGTACCACTAGCCTGAGGATCCAATGAGGCTCCTTTAGTAGTGGCAGCTTAATCTATATGAGTCCCGTCCATATCCGTGGGACTCACCTCAGTTGGGTTTAACTGGTGTGTGCTAGAGAAAATAGGTCCTTCTAGGCTCTGTTGATCCGTTAGTGGGTGTTGTGGATCAACTTCATTGCCATAAAGAGACGTAATCTCCTCATCAGTCTTGATTAAAAGGTTAATAAAGGATAAGGAAGTTATGCTTAATGACCCGGGACATTGGTCACTATGTATTGGAATTAAGCCTTTAGTAGGGCAGTCCTTTTTTGGCTTCTTAGGAGAGTATTGTGACTTATCCTGAGGGCTTTCAACTTGGGTTCCAGGCTCATGGAATTGAGATTGAGGAGACTCAAATCCCATATTAAGGTCAAATGAGAATGACGGTGAGACCTCTGATTGAGTGGGAGCCTATGTTTCCACTCTAGTCTTTTTGGTTTGAACAAGAGGGGCTTGTTCAATCAAAGTAGACTGAACAAGGGTTCATTTTATGCGTCTCTGATAAGTTTGTTTGATGGGGTGAGTAGGAAGATTTGGCAAAGTAAGGGTAGTTGCTGGTGTAGGTTCATCACCTGTAGGGATACAGGGATGTAACCAGGAGCTATTGGCTCAATCATATCTGGAAGAAGCGCAGTGTGTCTTCCAGTGAAATTAGTGGACACTCCAAGATTTTGAAGATGGTCGGCCTCATTTTTGGGACATGCAGAGCAACTGCACAAACAAGCTGACTCTGGTCCAACTCACAGTTAATAATGTGCTGAATGAACCTGAGATACATGAAGAATGTGTCCCTTTGGAGATTCCCCATAAGGTTGGTTAGCACAAACCGTTAATAGTTGAAGTGAAGGCTTTTCACCAACATATTAACTAGGCATCCTAGTTCATACGGGATTTGATCCCATCCCCCAGACTTATTTGACAAGCAATGGAGAACAACATAGAGTAGAAACATCCAGTTGTAAGAGAAGTTGAACTTGTAAACTATAGATCTACTCACATCTCCACCATATCCCTTTTGGAGATATGTGTCATCTAGGTCTGACTTGGGGAACTTAGTAGGAGCGTCTTCATCATGAAGCTCCAGATGCTCTCTGATGAGTTGTTTAGTGATGATCAACTCTTGGCCAGAAATGCTCATCCTAATAACCCTAACTCCGTTTAGAATTATGATATGACCATTCTCCCAAAATTCTTCCATGTGATTCAAATAAACTATGGGGTTCATAGTCAGAGCAGTGAAGTAAGTAGATTGGGTAAGAAAGAAGATGATTTCTAAGAAGTTAGCATCCTTGGATGACTCAAGGAATGCAACCTGGTTATGTTGAGGGTTGAGCACCATTAGAAGGAAAGAGCAGATAAAACAAGTTTGAATAGGTTGAATTTAGGTTGAAGGAAGCTTTGGATAGTAAATTTGGTAAAAAGATTAAAATGATGAGTCAGGATTATTTAAATGGGTGAAATAGCTGTTTTGGGGGTGGATAAGGTGAAAAGTTGGTTTGGGGTAAGATGTGACAGTGGTGGTAAAATTAAAAACCATTTAAAAGATGCTAACATCATTAGCAAAATCTTTGCTTTTTACTGTGGGGCCCAAAGGTTTCCGTTACATTGTAAGGTCCTTTTTAAGCATAAGGGATTTCCTAAGGTAATTTTCTTCCAAAGCCAATTGTACTTCCAAAGGTAAATTTCTTACTTCCGAGAGTAAAACATGCTTTTCGAATGGAGAGTTTTATATGCTTCAGAAGTAGATCTGATCTGCAATCAATCGCTTCTTTCGAGACTAAAATTTCTTCCAATAAGAAGATTTCCTTTGGAGGAATTTAGCTTCGGAAGATATGAAATGAATCTTTTAAAGGTTAATTTCTCTTCAAAAAACCCATACTTAGAAAAATTAAACTAATGTAACAGGGCTTAGATTGTTATTACAAAAGATATTACACATTTCAAAAGGTTTTCAAGTGAAATAAACTAATCAATGTTTATCATCCTAATAGTTGTAATGAGATATTTAAATCTTTATTCATCAAAAGCTTTAGTGAACAAATCAGCATATTGTTCACTTGAATAAACTTTGATTAGTTTGATCAGCTTCTTCTCATGAATATCTCTAATGAAATGGTACCTGATATCAATGTGCTTTGTCTTTGAGTGCTTCACAAGATTTTCAGTAATGGAAATAGCACTGTTGTTGTCAATGTGGATAGGAGTGCTCAAGAAGTTGAATCCATAGTCTAGCATCTGGTTTTGATTCCACAGCAACTGAGCACAACAACTTGCAGTAGTAATGTATTCAGCTTCAGCAGTAGATGTAGAGACACATGATTGCTTCTTACATTGCCATAAGATGATCCTTCCACCAAGAAATTGACATCCTCCTGATGTAGGTTTCTTGTTGATGTTACATCCACTATAGTTACTATCTGAGTAACCACAGAGATTGAAGTTGCTATTCCTAGGATACCAAAGACCTAATTTAGGTGCTCCTTTGAGGTGTCTAAGGATTCTCTAGGAAGCAACTAGGTGAGACACCTTTGGAGCAGCCTGATATCTTGCATAAATGCATATTGCAAACATGATATTAGGTCTACTTACTGTAAAATACATCAGAGACCTAATGATTGACCTATACTGATGTTGATCAGTATCCTCCCCCTCAGAGTCAGGACAAAGATCATGGTTTCCGGGTATGGGTGTCTTGACTGGCTTACAATCTTTCATATCAAATCTTTCTAAGATATCAGAGACATACTTATATTGATTGATAAAGAACCCTTCCTTCATCTGTTTTACCTGAATTCCAAGGAAAAAGTCCATTTTTCCCGTGGAACTCATTTCAAACTTCTTCTTTCATAATGTGCCAAAGTCTTTACACATTTGGTCGTTTGAAGAACCAAATATGATATCATCAACATAGACCTAAATGAGCAATATGTCTTTCCCATACTTCTTTATGTAAAGATTCTTATCAATGGTACCTCCAGTGTAACCATTCTTCAGGAGAAAGTTAGACAATGTCTTATACCACAGCCTAGGTGCCTGATGCACCCCATAAAGAGCTTTATCTAGCTTGCACACATAGTTGGGGTGTTGTGGGTCTTCAAATCCAGGAGGTTGGCATACATAGACCTTCCGATCTATATTTTCATATAGAAAGGAACACTTGATATCAAGCTGACAGACAGTAAAATTCTTAGATGCAGCATAAGCAAGGAAAATTCTAACTGCCTCAAGTCTTGCAACAGGTGCAAAGACATCACTATAATTGATTTCTTCCTCTTGGGTGTATCCTTGAACAACCAATCTAGATTTATTCATGATGGTCAAGCCTCTATCATCTCTCTTGTTCCTGAAAACCCATTTGGTGCCTGTAGGTACTTGACTAGATGGTAGCAGACAAAGGTTCCAAACCTTTTGTCTCTTGAATTGAAGCAACTCCTCTTGCATTGACTCAATCCAACTACTATCCTTTAAGGCTTCTTCTAATTTCTTGGGTTCCATCTGAGACAAGAAGCATGAGTACAGGCAGACATTCCCATGATGAGTTTGTCCCTTTGTTCTCACACCTTCAGAGACTTCTCCTTTGATGTTCTCAGCTAGATGAGTGTTGTGAATCCTTAGTCTAGGAATCACTTCTAGTTGCAAAGATAAATCCATGTTGGACATATTTTACTCAGGAGCATGAACACTTGGACTAGCTGTTATTTCAATGTCATTCAATAAGGACTGATTGGATGAAAGAGAAACATCATCATCAATAATTGGCTGAGAAGGAGCATTAACAGTTACCGGTTCCTTTAGAACACTACTTCTATCAGATGGGTGTTGTCCAGTGTCACCGGATGAGTTTTGAGGCTCACTAGATGGAACACTAGATGAAGATTTACTATCTCTTGAAATAGTTATGCTATTTGATCTTAAGATAGTTGTAGTTGGATCTTCAGTCACTCTTGGTGAACTTGAACAGGGTCTAGGTAACTCAAATAGTTGATCAGAATCATTATGAGTATTTGTTCTAGCTGAAACATTCTCACAAGATGGATTAAAATAGTTGAGAAATAATTCTAAGTCAAAAATATAAGCAGGGTCATTCCCCCTAACACAAGGAGTGTGCTCATTGACTACGATGTTGGATGACTTCTTAAATTGTTGATTTATATGTTATAAACTCTATAAGCAATAAAGTTGGAGGAAATTTTCAGCAAATTTTGCCTTTTCAGCAAATTTTGCCAAATTGTCTTTTGTATTAAGTATGGTACACTTGCTGCCAAAGGACTTTTGGAAACCAATGAATGGTGGCCTCTTGTTCCATATCTCATAAGGGGTTTTTCCATATGGCTTAACTACAAGAACTCTGTTTTGCACATAGCATGCAGTGCTGACTGCCTCTGCCCCGAAAGTAAAAGGTAGCTTTAAATCACCCAACATAGTCAAAGCAGCCTCAATAACTGTCCTGTTCCTCCTCTCAGCAACACTATTTTGTTAAGGAGTTTTAGGAGCACTGTATTGTCTAGCAATCCTTTTTGAGTTATAGAATGAGTCAAGGGATTTTTAAACTCAGTCCATTGATCACTTCTGATTATTTTTAATTTGTGATCAATTTGATTATATATTTTAAGAATAAAAGATTTTAACATTTCAGTAGTTTCATCTTTAGTTCTTAAAAAGAATACCCATATGAATCTTGTAAAATCATCAACGATCACAAGGCAATATGATTTCCTTCCAATGCTCATTATACTTATTGGACCAAATAGATCCATGTGCAATAAGTGTAATGGGGTGGTGATAGAGTTAACAAGTTTGGATTTATGAGATGTCCTGTGTTGCTTCCCTTTCAGGCATGTAACATAGTTATCTTTGCAGAAAAATTCCTTTTAGGCAAACCATGTACCAAGTTATTTTTAACCAGTTTATTCGTGGTTTTAAAATTGACATGACACATTCGTTTATGCCATAGTGTTGACTCATCACCATCAGCTTTGGAAAGAAAGCATGATTCTTCTCCCAGTAGAAAGCATAATTCATATCTAGCTTGTACATATCCCCTTTCCTAGGAGATCAAAGAAGTACCAATTCTGGAGGAATGGTCAACCCAAGTTTGAGGATGATGCACCCATGTTATGTGAAAAGCATTTGATTCTTTTGATCACAGAATTGAGAAACACTTAAAAGATTATGTTCAAGTTGTTTGACAAGGTGTACTTTGTCAACCTTTAACTTGCCATTGGATACACTCCATTTGCCAGAAATGTATCCTCCAGCCTCACCTCCAGACTAAAAAAGACCTCCAGCAAAATGTTGAAATTATTGAAGGAGAGATCTGTTCCCAGTCATGTGCCTGGAGCATCCACTATTTACAATCCACACATTATTGTTCTTGACATATGGATGTCCCTGCACATAAGGTGAAAAAGTTAGTTTTTATTGAAACCCAAGCCTGATTGGTCTTGGGTTCTTCCAATGAGGATTTTATTGAACCAAAATATTCACATGGGGGTTTAGTAAGTGTTTGTAAAGAGGAGGCTTGGGCTGCAACATCTTCTTTGATCTTCCATTCCATCCCTTGGTTGATCACAAAGGATGAACTTGTTGAAGATTGAGCAGCACGGCATTCTTCCGAAGCATCTTTCTTCTTGGAAGAAGCCTTCACAACCTTTTCTTCCGAAGCATTCTTCTTTTGGGATGGTTTTAAGGGAACTCTCTTGGTTTTCTGAGTCTTCACAACTTTAGCTGCTGAAGCCATTTTCCCTTCGAGAGAAGAATTTTCTTTCAAAAGCAACCTTGCTTTGGAAACCTCTCCTTATATTAGCGCTTGTGCTATTCCTTTAGTCCACACCTCTGCTCTGGGGGCTACTTTAAAAGAAACGGGCTATTCTAAAGAAGGAAAGAAAGCCACGAGAGCCGCTTGTCCAGCCAGTTAGCAGCTAAGGAGCTACTCTAGACTTCCTTCCAGTCGGGAAAGAGTTAGCTTAAGCTTAAGACCAGTCAAGTCAAGTAAAGGGTAGGGCAGATGTAGTGTTGCTTTATTTGAGTATTGTAGTTTTAGTGTTCATGTTTTAAAAGAGACATAGTTTTCTCTAACTCATATTTTTTTCTTTAATAGTCAGATTTAGCTCTTTTAAAATCAGATTTAACATATTTAAAGACTCAATATCGAAACTAATCTCCATATTGTAGTCCTGATATAATTTAACCTTAGCAATACAAGCTGGAGTATAGAGATGTTCATATATGTCGTTGTAATATGTTACAGCCATAAGTGCTTAAGCAAGAGTCACATCTTGTACCATGAAGCTCCAGTCAACATCTTGAACTACAACTGTTGTTTAAGTTGACTTCCCAGGGGCTATAGATGTAGAGGCATAAGAGAAGGCATGAGAGGTTCCCAGATTTGACTTGGGAGCCATGCATTCCCTAGAAAAATGACCAAGTTGGTTACAGTTGTAACACTTTGCTTTGGTTTTGTCAATCCAAAACTTGTTGCTAGCTAGGTTTTGAGGGAACTGCCATCCAGTTCTTTTGAACAACTTCTTTGCTCTGTATGTAAGCATAGCCATTTGTTGGACTATGTCCACATACTCCACATCATCTGGATTGAAGCACTCTAGATCATTAAAGAAGAATTGATGATCACTAGAGTACCCATTTCCTAAGATAAAGGCATAGCTGTCCCAGGAAGAACCTTATTGATCCTGTTAAGACCTTAGAGTCTCAAAAAATATGATGCAAGGTCCTAAAGAGCAGGATGGTTGCTGAGAGTAAGTCAGGTACTGCTGAGGTTGATTGGGTCCTGAGCCTTAGAAACCATTAAAGCATTGCTAGCAGGAAGGCTTGAGGGTCTACTAATCGGATGGCCCTTCTTGTTTTCCATCTCTACACGGTATCAATCAAGGATGCAGTATAGTTCACTCATGGTGAGGGAGTTCAGATTCTTTGTCCTCTTGATGGAGACACAGTAGAATTTCCACTCATTTGGGAGTGCACCCATGAATTTCCTTGAGAGGTCTCTCAAGTCAGTGGCAACTCTCACAGACTAAAGGGAAGCGATAAGATCCATGTACCTGAAGTATTGCAGGCTGAGGGTCTCTCCAGCAATGTAGGTAAAATTCTCAAACTATTGTTTGGGTGAATCTTTCTTCAAATCATTAGAATTAGAATACATCTGAGACAGTGCATAAAATAGCTCTTTAGCTGACTTGCAATGCTCAAACCCCACCATTATTGAGTTGGGTATAGCAGTCATAAGAGCAGTCATAGCATTGTTGTCTATGTCCATCTTCTTTCGGTCTTCATCAGAGTAGTCTTCAATAGCCTTTTCAATCATGGCACCATTTCCTCCCGCTAAAACAACCTTTGGCATGTAAGGACCATTGACAATAGATAACCACATTTTACCATTAAGGTACCTGATGAAACTTCTATGCGTCTACTCCATTGTCTAAAGTTTTCAGGGGTGATAATAGGTGCTTTAGTCATTGTCCCCATCTCAACTTTAGATTTCTGAATAAGCGCCATTTTAGAGTGTGATGAAAGGAAGAGAGAAAAACAGGTTGATTTGAATGGTAAGATCACACAATCAAGAGCCTAAAAAGCTTTGATACCAATTGCAGGATCGATATATGTCACTAACACTTGGTTTTCTCTCAAATTCACTTACACTCATATGGTTATGATGAAGCAGAAGCTCTCAAAGGGTTGATTATAATATACTAAGTAACTTAAGAAAACAAGGAAATAATTTTCAAGGTACTTGTATATATTACTTCTCAACTCAAAGTTTACAAAACTCTTACAAGCATGATACAAGATATACAATGAGATACTATATATACTATCACCTACAGCCGGTTATACATTGATATCAGCTGGAATCCTATAACTAAAGCAAATACTACATGGCTATACTTAAGGTATCGTAGATAATGTCTTATCTGAGATATGGTAGTCATGATATGTCCATGACTTACCTTTTGTCACCTACTAAAGTTTCCAATTGTACTAACAAATAAAGGTGGATAGTGGAATAAAGTATGGTCAATTGCATGGCCTTTTGAGAAAACGCCATGCAGTATCTCAGAGGTCTATAGTGGAGTGTTAGATGAACCATACTGTGAAGTTGGCTGGATCGGTAAACATCCGAGCGTGTTCTTGACAGAAGGATAAACAACAGCAAACACCAACAGACAATCAATAACACGAACCATAATTGAATGGTTTCATTGATAAAACCTAATGATTACAAGCTCGTTACAACATAAGAATCAAGACTCTTGGCAAGGGGAGATCGAGCATGATCTCCCCTCTCATCCGGCAACCCTAGGCTCTGGGCAGACTTCCTCTCAATCCTTAATCTATCTACACATTGAAACTGGTATATATAGGCCTCGGCCCATATTAGATGCGACTGGGTCCATTCGTGCGATTGGACCATGCGTATGGTTCAATCGTATGACTGGACCATGCGTATGGTTCAATCGTGCGACTGGACCATTCTTATGGTTCAGTCTTACAAATGACCCAATCGCATCTCTCAGTCACACGACTAGTCCATTAGCATGGCTCAATGACTGAGTCTCATTCGCATATGCTCCTGCAAATGACCCAGTTTCATGTGTTTACAACATATCAGGTGTATTACGTTAAGCCTAGACTATTCGACAAGCGATGGACACACTATATATGACTATATATGCTCTAACAAATTCCCCCTTGGACGTTGCTTGCGAATAGTAGATAACACCTCTTACAATCTTCAGTCAATCTTTGCTCTGGTTGCCAATACAATCAAACGAAAACCATATTAGCCAACGTTGGTGATCCGTCAGGTTGCTGCAATATCCCTGAAAATGAATTTAGGCACAATAGCTTTCGTTTACTTTGTAGAACACCATCATAGCAGAAAGATTCCCCATATGACTGATTTTTCCAGATAATGACATGAATAGTTTTCCATCGTTTCAATCTTCACACAGGCTAACCTGATTAACATCAACACCTGCAGAAATTCCCACTCACATTCAGCATATCCCAATATATAGACATTGTTCTCTCCTGGTGTATTCACACGGTGTATTGGGCAAAAGGTTGAAGGTTCCAATCCATAGCTGACAATATCAAACAAATCAGCATGCACGTAGATTCATCATCAGAAACCTGCTCACATCATCATTTTCTAATTGCGTCTTCAATTTCTCTATACATTGATTCCCCCTAAGAATGAGAATCCTCTCTGTGCGGATAAATATAACTTGATTGGCCCATAAGTAGTCAGATGCTCCTGACTACCCCCACAAAATCAGCACCGACTGTTGACATCTTCTCTTCTCTTTTTCGTGTTCCAACTAAATTCACCTATTCTGGAAGTCCGACGGATAATGGGGTATACATCGAACTTATTTGTCAAAACAACCTTAGGGTGAATATGCTTTGCTCATCCTCAAATCTGTGCAAGAGGCAGTTCCAAACTCTTTTTTTTGGTCTGGAACAAATGCGGATGAGTCAATGCGGATGGCTTATTCGTGTGATTGAACATACGACTAGTCCAGTCGCACGACTGAACATACGACTGGTCCAGTCGTACGAATGGTCCATTCACATGGTCCAGTCGTACGAATGGTCCATTCACATGGCCCAGTCGCATGAATGGGTCTACACGTAGATTCTCAGATTTGCAGCCACCAGGGCTACCCAAAACCCTAATCTTACGAATTTTACATGAAAAGAACCAACATAGACATCATAAGATTCGCAGGGGTGATTGGAATGTGGTTTCGAGTTCGATTTTAACATAGAAACTACACACATAACCAGATCTGAGCAAAACACGAAGAATACAAAGTGGATTTAACGTCAAGATCTGTAATTTGATCCAAAAATCAAGAGCTCGGGTTGCTAGAATGATTGTTAGATCATTCAAGCAGTAACCGACTCTGATACCAATTGTGAAGTCGGCTGGATCGGTAAACATCCGAGCGTGTTCTTGACGGAGGGATAATCAACAGCAAACACCAAGAGAGAATCAATAACATGAACTATAATTGAATGGTTTCATTGATAAAACCTAATGATTACAAGCTCGTTACAACATAAGAATCAAGACTCTTGGCAAGGGGAGATCGAGCATGATCTCCCCTCTCATCCAGCAGCCCTAGGCTCCGGGCAGACTTCCTCTCAATCCTTAATCTCTCTACACATTGAAACTGGTATATATAGGCCTCGGCCCATATTAGATGCGACTGGGCCCATTCGTGCGATTGGAGCATGCGTATGGTTCAATCGTACGACTGGACCATGCGTATGATTCAATTGTGCGACTGGACCATTCTTATGGTTCAGTCTTACAAATGACCAATCGCATCTCTTAGTCGCACGACTAGTCCATTAGCATGGCTCAGTCGTACTACTGAGTCTCATTCGCATATGCTCCTGCGAATGACCCAGTTTCATGTGTTTACAACATATCAGGTGTATTACATTAAGCCTAGACTATTCGACAAGCGACGGACACACTATATATGACTATATATGCTCCAACACATACTTATGTTCACTAGTCCATGGCAGCATCTTCCGAAGGATAATTGGCTTCGGAAGAATAAGTTCTTATGAAGCCTTTTATACTTCGAAAGAGGCTGCTTCTTCTGTTGCTTGAAGACTTTTACTTCGGCAGTCTTTGTCTTTCAATTCTTTTAAGTGTTGAACTTTGGAAGAGAAGACTTTTTGTTCGGACATTGGAGATTTCCTTCGGAAGTTGATCTTGCAATTTATCTTTGGAAGATCTTTATAAGTTGCACCAAAATAATTTAAGTGTTTGGTTTGGGTTGCACCAGCCTTTCTAGATCCAATAGTCTGTCTCAGCGGGCGAAACTATGTTTTGGTAGGATAGTTTTGCTAACAGTGAAACTAGATAGTTTTGCTAACAGTGAAACTATCTTTACTGTATATAGTTTTGATCTTTTCCATTGTAAAGGATCCTTGCAAAACCCTAATCCGTTTATCATTGTTGCAAATTGTCTATTGTAAGTTGTTTTTTTCACAGAAATATATTGAGCTTTGTTATATTGTTAGTATTGGATCATGATTGTTACATTTTGAATACTTTTTGGGTTCTTCTTCATCACCAAATTGTTTGTTGTTTGTTCTTATTGTTGATATTGAACGATTCAACCTCTCAACTGTACTATAATTCGATCAGTTAGACCAACATGTTTGTTGACAATCTACAGTGTGTGGAATATTAACTAATATGGATGGAACATCCGCTGCTGCAATATCCATACCTCCGGATGTAGAACACTCATATGTGGATGCAGAGTTAGAAGTTGCTGATGTAGTGTTTTCATCTGAGGAAGTAGAACTATTTGGCCGGTCTTGTCCTGCATTGTTTGCATGATTTGTAGTTCCTTGCTCAATAACACTTAAAGTTTGAGTTCTTGGAGGATCAGCAAATGATGACACTTCATTCATGTTTGGAGGCACAAACTGATAGCATGTATCTGTAGAACCTATAGTATTCAAATAACTAGAATTAGATGAGTCTGTGAGTGCATCTATATCAAACAACCATGATGATCCTTTAATAAATTTTATAAATAAGGATTCATCAAATGACACATTAGGTGTTTCTTCCATAATATTTTATTGTGAAATGTAAATCCTATATGATTTAGATGTTGAAGAATATCCAACAAAGAAACCGTCATAGGCTTTCTTTGAAAACTTTCCCAGTTGTTCTTTTGTTTTTAAGACAGACACCCAAAACCTCTAAGATATCTTATGTAAGGTTTTTCTTTAAATAAAATATTATATGGTGTTTTATTATGTTCTTTTACTATTAATGTCATGTATTGAACATTGCATATTGTGTTCACTACTTCAGCCCAAAAGGTGATAGGCAATTATGAATCAGCTAGCAATGTCCTTGTTGCTTCAATGAGGGTTCTATTTCTTCTTTCAGCAACTCCATTTTCTTGTGGAGTTCTTGGTGCACTGAATTGCCTTGAAATACCTTTAATCCTGCAAAAAGAATCTAAGACAACATTAACACATTTAGTCCCATTGTCACTCCTGAAAATTTTAACTTTTTAATCAAGTTGATTTTCAATCTTAGTGACAAATTCCATTAATGTTTGTGATGTTTCACTCTTTTGTTTTAAGAAAAAAACCAATGTGAATCTAGTGAAATCATCCACAACCACCAAACAATATTGCCTTTTACCAATGCTCATCGCATTGGTTGGTCCAAAATGATCCATGTGAATCAATTTGAGTGGTGTTGTGTTTGTGTTGATAATTTTGGATTTATGTGACACCCTATGTTGTTTTTCTTAATAACATGAAGGACAATGATTTGAAAGATATAATTATTTCTTTGGCAATCCAATGACTAAGTCATTTTTCACCAATTTATTCATATTCTTCATGTTATAATGAACATGCCTTCTATGCCACAACTGAGATTCATCTTCTAAGGACTTAGACAACAGCCATGTTTCATTGCTTGTGAGTCTAGTGTTATTCATATCCAAAACATATGTGTTTCCTTTTCTGGATACTTTAATAAGGATCCAGTCTTCTAGAATTGTAAAACCTAGCTTAAAAATGTAACAATTAGTGTTATCGAATAATGTGGTACAATTTGAGCATAGATTTGAGACACACTCAGTAAATTATGTTGTAAATTTTCACAGTAATTTACGTTCTCAAATTTGAGCACACCATTAGTTAGCATTCCTTCACCAACAATTTTACCTCCCTTCTTATCCCCACCAAATGCCACATAAGAGGCATTTTTATGTTTGAAGTCATGGAGAAGAGAATAGTTTCATGTCATATGCCTGGAACAACCACTGTCAACATACCACTTGTTGTCAGCTCTCTATGTTTGTTCCTGCACACATAGAGAAACGATTAGAATTGGGAACCCAAGCCTTAATGATCTTGGGTTTTCCACTAGTGTCTAAAATTGTTATTCCCTCATAAATGAGACTTGATGTTTCAGTATTAATGTTAGACTCAATTGATTTATTAAGTTTTGTTTATGGTGAGGATGATTCTATTGAAGATGAACTTGCTGAACTTTGTTCTTGTTTCTCAATTCCTTCTTCATTCACCTTTTCTTTGTTTGTTTGTTGTTTGGATTTTGATGATAAACCTTGATTATAGAAAGTTTCACCATCCTTTAATTTTGATTGTCATATGTGAGTACCCTTTTCAAAATGATCAAAGAATGTATCATCGGTATTCGCTATCTTATCAGTTAGATCCACCTTTTTGTGAGGTGTTTTGAGTTGCTGTTATGGTTTTTCTTTCTTCTTTAAAGGTTTATTATCTAGTAAATATTTTCTTATTTGTTTTTGACAACTTTTGTTTCACATGCTGCTTCTTTGGTTTTGAATCTTCTTGACTATTATGTGATTGAGAGTCTGATTCAGCCTTCTTATATTATTGCTGCTTTATGCTCTTTGTCATGTTCTTTTTGTTAAAAACATTCCTAAGTGGAATGGTTAATTTTGTTACAAATTGCATAATGTTTATTGAAGTATCAGTCATAAGTCATGTGATTGTTCATATTGCAAATAGAGCAATAACTGCTGAAGTACAAGTCTTCAGTGTTGTGATTGTTCATGTCACACAACTTGCAATACTTTTCCTCTAACACATTTTCAGATTCAATCACTTTCTTCTTCTTTTGCTGCATTTGAGCCTTCAATTCTTTTTCAAACTTTGCTGTTGATGAATCCTTCCCCTTCTCGGACTTGATGTTAGAAGGTTATTGTTTATCATCAGTTGATTTCTGTTGCTTACGATTCACAACCATCTGTTTAGTTTTCTTGGTGGTTGTTGCCTTCAACTTCCACGATCTTTTACTGACTCAGTAGATTTTTTTCTACAGATCTTCTACTGATGAAGAAACTTCTTCTTCCGGAAGAATTATGTTGATTGTACTTGCTTTCCCTTTTCTACAGAAGATATGTTGACTTCTTCTGTAGATGTGTATTTCTCATTAACTTTTGTTTAAGGTTTTTGTTGCTTGTGAAGTTCTTGATGTAAGATTTCATATGCCCAAAACACATAGAATATTGATGTGGTTAGTACGTCATGATCCAAGTCGGGTTATACCCAATAACAAGCTATACAAACACCAACAATTATTTATTTGTTGATAAGATCATACAATAAATATTGACACCTATTTAGTAAATTGGTTTTCTAAATATTGCTTTTGTGAAAGAACAATATTATTTGGATAATTTGTTCATGAGATATTTATTTGATACATTATTTAAGTTGGTTAAATAATGTCAAGTAAAAGTATGTTATGTTATAAAATTTAAACTATGTTTTAATTTTGTAACTTAATATATTAGAAAGTGTAGTTTCTTTTATAAAAGATTAAAAGAGAGGGAAATCCTTTTTGGTTGGGTTTTTCGGCCGCCCCTTTGGGCCATTGAGGGATAAGTCTTGCTTCTTGTTCTTTGCAAGAGTTAAGACACATTATCACTCAACCCTCTTTGCTACTCTCTCTCACACACACACAAAAGGCAACATATTCTCTCTTTGAAGACAGCAACATTTCGATTTGAAGCTGCCAGAAACAAGCTGAAAAAATCGTTTTTCTTGGTTGTATTGGCGGATTTGGGTTGCTCTTCTAGGGGTTTTCTTGTGGTGTAAAGCTCCCTAACAAAGCAAGGTGTTTGGAACAAGCTTGTGGGTACTACAACTTGAGGTTCTCTTCTTTGAGGGCTGCATAAACAATATCATCATCATCTTCATCTCATCCTTCTTTCATTCGGTTTTGAAGGCTGCAGAAAGGTAGTTTTAACAGCCCCTTGTGGCTGTCATATTATGTTGTTTTAATGTTCTCATAGCTTGTCTATTCACATAATATGATCCTTGTTTTATGGGTTTGTTTCATATGCTTAATGGCCTCTTAAAGAACATAATTTTCAGCTTTCAAAATTGCATTAAAACTAATATTATCCGCTGCGTTTTCTGAAAGTTTAAATGGTTAAACTACGTTTTATGTTCTTGCAAACCCAACAATGGCATCAAGAGCCGGTTATGTGGATGACTTGCTTGTTTTGTCCTTTAAAATTGGTTTTAAGGATGTTTATAGACTTGAAATAGGCTGTTTTTTGGGCTGCTATGTTTTGTTTGGATGATTCCCCAACTTTCAAGGTCATATCACACATGCTAGTGATTAGATCTTGAAAGATATATATATCATGATATGTTGATTGTTTGGACATTGTTTAAAACCAAAAATTTCAGTTCATGTTGGCTGAAATTTGAAGGTTTTAAGTGGGGTTTCATTATATGTTTTGATGATATGATCATTGGATGTTAGTGTGCATAACCTAGCCTTTGACCTTGTGTTGTTTGGATGCTTGCTATGTTTGTTTTGGTTGTTTTCTCTTGGGATTGTAATATTATTCATTTGTGCTTTGTTTAAGAATGTAACTTGTCTATTTATTCATTGGGATGTAATAATAGATTAGGAGCTTTTTCCTTTTACTAGAAATATGTATTAGGATATATATTTTTTTTTGTAAAAGAAGATGCTCGGGATGGAAGCACTATGGAAGACACAAAAGAAGGACTCGAAGCATATGGATGCAAGTTCAAGTGGGAGTCCAACAAGACCCCTATTTTGTGTTGTATTCAACCCTTAGGAAAGACCTAATGACCACACTTGTGATGACAAACAAGTGTGGTCACAATAGTTGCTAAGGTTATGCACATTATGGTTGTTTATGCTTATGACTTGTTTGGATGTTTGTTATTTGATTGAGTGGTTGTACTTTGACATGCCTTACAAACTAATTAACAAACTTAACAAGTAATTAAAATGATGGTTCTTAATCATTAAAAGGTAATAAAAGGTTATTAAATTGATTTAATGGTTTTAAAGATTAGAATTGGTTTTAATCAAAGGACCATAGGGTACCTTGTATTTGAAAGCATGCAAATACAAGTACATAGAGTTTTCTAAACTAGAATTATGAAATCTCAAAACTTTTGTCTAACAAGTTCAACACCGTCCTTTTGCACAACACTTGAATCATTTGGAAACTCTTAATGGGATAAAGGTCACCTAACCATTTAGAGGGAACTTATGATTTAAGGTGGGGATACCACATTGGTGGGATAAAGGTCACCTAACCACTTATGTGGGTAAACTCACACGTGTGTGCAAGTAGGGTAACTTGATTTGCAAACCATGTTAAATGGATCACCTAAATATGGTTTCCAAATGGTGTTGATGGGATTAACGTGCCGACTTTACATATGATGTTTAAAGGTCGATCCCATACATCTAGAAGTTGCAAATGGTTGCAACCGTCAATCGTTGACCACCTTATTAATTTAAATCGTGGGATAAAGGTCACCTAACCACAATTTAAATGTAATGTTGGGTTCTAGATTTTAATATAAAATGACCTTAAAAGGCATTAATTATTAAAATTGGCTATATCGAAAATACTAAAATAAAACTTTGTTAAATTTTGTAGATGGCCTCACATAATGATAATTCCGATAACTCATCCACGTCCAACCAATCTCTACGAGCGATCCTCCAAAAGGAACGTCTAAATCATAACAACTTTATCGACTGGTATCGAAACTTGAGAATCGTTCTCAAGCAAGAGAGAAGATCGTATGTTTTAGACGACCCTATCCCCGATCAACCTAGCGAGGATGATGAGGAGGCCTACAACGATTGGCTGAAGTACACTGAGGACTCCGTCCAAGTGTCTTGTCTCATGCTAGCAAGCATGACTCCGGATCTCCAAAAGGAGTATGAACACCACGGAGCTTACGACATGATAACCCAGCTGAAGAAAACGTTCCAACAGCAAGCAAGGGTTGAGCGCTTCGAAACGGTTCGAGCACTCCATGCATGTCGTATGGACGACAACCAATCTGTTTCATCTTATGTACTTAAGATGAAAAGTCACATTGACCGCCTCGAGAGGCTTAATTGTCCCGTCTCGAAGGAATTGGCCACGGATTTGATCCTCAATGGCCTTACCAAGAGGTTCGAGACATTCGTGTTGAACTACAACATGAATGCTTGGGACAAAAGCATTGGTGAGCTTCACTCAATGCTCAAAACTGCCGAGGCGGCCATGGGTAAAAGGGTTTTACCCGTTCTCACCATCAATGAAGGTGGGAACAATAAAAGGCCTCGTCCCGCACCCAAGGCAAAGGTTGCCAAGGGCAAGGGACCCGCTTGGGGAAAAGGGAAAGGGGTGGCAAGGGTGCCACCCAAACCACAAGAGAAAAAGCAAAAGGTTGCTACTAACGACCCATGCTTCAAGTGTGGGGAGATTGGACATTGGGCAAGGAATTGTCCTGTCCATCTCCAAGAGTTGAAAGCAAAGAGAGATGTCGGGCAGACCTCAGGTACAATATACATGATCCATATTGATTTAAACATGATATCCTCTAACACACGGGTATTAGATACCGGATGTGGAACTCACATTTGCAATTTGTTGCAGGGGTTCAAAAGAAGTAGTGACTTCAAGAAAGGGGATGCAAGCCTCTACATGGGCAATGGGGCTAAAGTTCAAGTTGAAGCCCATGGTGACTACATCTTGAAGCTTCCAAATGGTTTGGAAGTGATCTTGAACAATGTTTTGTATGCTCCTAGTTTGACTAGGAATATTATCTCTGTAGCCCTGTTAAAACAATTTGGATATGTATTATCTTTTATTGAAAATGATATTCATGTTTCTTTAAATGGTATGTTCTATTTTAAAGCCATTCCCATTAATGGTATTTATGAATTGGCTCATGAAAATACTCTAAATAGCTCATTGTACCAAACTAACACCAAGAAACTCAAGTTGGACTTGAGTGATACCTATCTTTGGCATTGTCGTCTTGGTCATATAAACAAGAAACGTATACAAACACTTCAAAAGAATGGTCTTTTAAAAACAAATGAATATAATTCATTTGATGTATGTGAATCTTGTTTACAAGGAAAGATGACTAAGGCACCCTTTAGTGGAACTAATGAAAGGGCAAAAGATTTATTAGGAATCATACATTCGGATGTATGTGGTCCTTTTAAGCCAATGACTAGGAATGGTGAAAGATACTTCATTACCTTTACCGACGATTATAGTCGCTATGGGTATGTGTACATATTAAGGCACAAAGTTGAAGCTTTTGAAATGTTCAAAATCTTCAAGAATGAAGTAGAAAATCAACTTAACAAGTCAATTAAAGTTCTCCGTACAGATAGAGGAGGTGAATACCTGAGTGATGCTTTTCAAGATCATCTTAGGAGTTGTGGGATTGTCTCACAACTCACTCCACCTGGAACACCACAACATAATGGTGTGTCTGAGAGGAGGAATCGAACCTTATTAGATATGGTTCGATCTATGATGGCTAGAAGCACATTACCTCTATCATTTTGGGGTTTCGCTCTGCTCTCCGCGACCCGTATTCTAAATATGGCCCCAACCAAAAAGGTGGAAAGGACACCTTTTGAGATATGGCATGGAAGGGTTCCATCTCTATCATACTTAAGGGTCTGGGGTTGTGAGGCTTATGTTAAGACTCCCACCCCAAACAAGTTAGAAGTCAGATCCACCAAGTGCATCTTTGTTGGATATCCTAGAGATTCTATGGGATATTATTTATATGACCCACTGGAACAAAAGGTGTTTGTTGCCAGAAAGGGTGAGTTCTTAGAAGCAAAGTTCCTTATGGAAGGAACTAGTAGTAGAACAGTGGATCTTGAGGAGGATCAAGAACCACAACCCGATGCACGTTTGGTTGAAACTAGCACTCAACATGAGGATGTTGAAGATGATCAAATGGTTGATCAATACACACAAAACGTTCGCAAAATTGGTAGAACTAGTAATCCACCTGAAAGATGTGAATTTTTCATGGATGGATGCTATGTGGTAGATTCAGATGAACCAACCACATATCATGATGCAGTGTCCAATTCGGATTGTGATAAATGGCTCGAGGCCATGAGCATTGAGATGCAATCCATGCATGACAATCAAGTATGGGACTTGGTTGTTCCACCTCTTAACTCAAAAGTAGTTGGAAGCAAATGGGTTTTCAAGAAGAAAACCGATATGCATGGAAACTTGGATACTTATAAAGCTAGACTTGTAGCAAAGGGTTTCACTCAAACTCAAGGGGTTGATTATGATGAAACCTTCTCACCTGTTGCGATGCTAAAGTCTATAAGAATATTGTTTGCCATAGCTGCTCATTATGATTATGAGATTTGGCAAATGGATGTCAAAACCACTTTCCTAAATGGATATCTTGAGGAAGATGTCTATATGGTTCAGCCTGAAGGTTTTGTCGATCCAAACATCCTAATAAAGTATGCAAGTTAAAGAAATCAATCTATGGATTGAAACAAGCATCGAGAAGCTGGAATCACCGTTTTGACGAGGAAGTAAAGAAATTTGGCTTCATCAAAAACGCTGATGAGGCTTGTGTGTATAAGAAGGCTAGTGGGTGCACAATAACTTTCCTAGTATTGTATGTTGATGACATACTACTATTTGGAAATGACATTCCAACCTTGGAAGGTGTAAAAACCTGGCTTGGAAGTTGTTTTTCCATTAAGGATCTTGGTGAAGCTGCCTATATTCTGGGAATAAAGATCTATAGGGATAGATCAAGGCGGTTGATTGGTTTGAATCAAAGTGCGTACATTGATAAGATCTTGAAAAGGTTCAAGATGGAAAACTCTAAGAAAGGTACCGTACCATTCAAAGAGGAACAATATTGAGTACGACTCAATGTCCTAGCTCAAAGGATGAGCAAGATAAAATGAAGGCAATCCCATACGCATCTGCTATTGGATCCATCATGTATGCGATGATATGCACTCGACCAGACGTGTCATGCGCCTTAAGCATGACAAGCCGTTACCAGCAAAATCCTGGAAGCAGTCATTGGATGGCTGTTAAGAACATACTTAAGTACCTAAGGAGGACAAGAGACATGTTCTTAATCTATGGATCTGGTGATGAGGAACTCGTTGTAAAGGTTACACGGATGCGAGTTTCCAAACCGATGGTGATGATTCTCGGTCGCAATCGGGATATATTTTCATTCTGAATGGAGGAGCAGTCTCTTGGAAAAGCTCCAAACAGGATGTGGTGGCTCTATCAACTACAGAATCAGAATACGTCGCCACCTCATTGGCAGCTCAAGAAGCTGCATGGTTAAAGAAATTCATTGCCGATCTTGGGGTTGTCCCTTCCATTCAGGACCCCCTAGAGATATTTTGTGATAACGAGGGTGCGATTGCTCAAATCAAGGAACCCCGTGCTCATCAAAAGACTAGGCATATTGAGCGGAGATTCAACTACATACGAGATGAAGTTGAAAAAGGAAAGATATGTATTCGCAAAGTTCACACAGATCAAAACATTGCAGATCCTCTCACGAAGCTCCTTGAAAAGGCAAAGCATGAAGGTCATACTTGTGCCATGGGACTTCGATATTCTAGTGATTGGATTTGATCTGTAAATTTTGTATTTGGATATATGGAACTCATTATTATTTGAATAAATTTATTTGGTTATAATGTTTCAATTATGTTCCAATTTAGCATGTTTTATCCATGAGTAAAATGTTTACTCTAAATGTCCGTTGTCGTTCATACTTGTGGGAACAAGTATGAAAGTAAGATTATTATGAACTTGGATTGGTTGATATTCATAAGGATGAATATAGGGCAATGGATTGCCACCAAGGTTCATAGATATTTGTGGGATACAAATATTGGATTAACCCGCATCTCAAATTTCACTACATGGAATCCTTTTGATTGATCATAAATAAATTTGAGTAAAGGCGAATATCATTTGGTATCCTCAGACCTGAGATACATATTGGGTTTTGATATTCACCAAGTGTTATACCTTGAGCTTATTCTTCACTGTCTTGAAATAGTGGACAGTGCATAAGGGTATGTTCAGGCATGACACGAGGTGTTTGTGAGAAACGTATGTAGTCAAGATGGAATTTGTTCCTCTTATTCGTTGAGAGTTAGATGTCTAAGGCCTGATTAAGTTAAATCAACAAGGAATGATCATTCTGTGTCCTTGGATTTAACATGACATCTGTAACAAAAGGATAGATGATTGATTCACCTAAATCTTTTCAAGTAGGGTACTTGAAAGGGATGATGTTATTGAATGGCTATAAGTCATGCGTATTAAGGGTAGTAAACCGTTGTTAGGCGGTATTTACTGCTTGCATCAATCTTCTATGAATTTTGTGCAAGTGGGAGATTGTAAGATTTCATATGCCCAAAACACATAGAATATTGATGTGGTTAGTACGTCATGATCCAAGTCGGGTTATACCCAATAACAAGCTATACAAACACCAACAATTATTTATTTGTTGATAAGATCATACAATAAATATTGACACCTATTTAGTAAATTGGTTTTCTAAATATTGCTTTTGTGAAAGAACAATATTATTTGGATAATTTGTTCATGAGATATTTATTTGATACATTATTTAAGTTGGTTAAATAATGTCAAGTAAAAGTATGTTATGTTATAAAATTTAAACTATGTTTTAATTTTGTAACTTAATATATTAGAAAGTGTAGTTCTTTTATAAAAGATTAAAAGAGAGGGAAATCCTTTTTGGTTGGGTTTTTCGGCCGCCCCTTTGGGCCATTGAGGGATAAGTCTTGCTTCTTGTTCTTTGCAAGAGTTAAGACACATTATCACTCAACCCTCTTTGCTACTCTCTCTCACACACACACAAAAGGCAACATATTCTCTCTTTGAAGACAGCAACATTTCGATTTGAAGCTGCCAGAAACAAGCTGAAAAAATCGTTTTTCTTGGTTGTATTGGCGGATTTGGGTTGCTCTTCTAGGGGTTTTCTTGTGGTGTAAAGCTCCCTAACAAAGCAAGGTGTTTGGAACAAGCTTGTGGGTACTACAACTTGAGGTTCTCTTCTTTGAGGGCTGCATAAACAATATCATCATCATCTTCATCTCATCCTTCTTTCATTCGGTTTTGAAGGCTGCAGAAAGGTAGTTTTAACAGCCCCTTGTGGCTGTCATATTATGTTGTTTTAATGTTCTCATAGCTTGTCTATTCACATAATATGATCCTTGTTTTATGGGTTTGTTTCATATGCTTAATGGCCTCTTAAAGAACATAATTTTCAGCTTTCAAAATTGCATTAAAACTAATATTATCCGCTGCGTTTTCTGAAAGTTTAAATGGTTAAACTACGTTTTATGTTCTTGCAAACCCAACACTTGAAGTCCTTCATACACCTCAGAATCATTTTTATTTACCAATGGATTAGATTTTGTTTCAATATTGGTGCATGACACAAAAAATTTGATAAACTGTTTGTCATTGTTTCAGGCAAAGTTGTATAGTTATCCTTCAGATGTGGTGCAACAATATTGTATCCCAACCCATACTTATTCTTTGAATCAATATGAGTATTTAATAATTTCTTATATTGCTGAGATGAAAGTTGAAACTTCTAAAGTTTCACTTTAGTGGGTGCATGATCGGCCATAGATTTTGTTAAGGAAGTGGTCAGATGCTCAACTTGGGCTTTTAAACTATAATTTTCAGAAACAAGTTTATCTAAATTTTTCTACAAAGAGTTAATTTTGATTTGATATAGTTAATTTTAACGCCCCAAAAATTCAAAACGAGCCAATTAATAATAATGGGATTAGTTGGGGTTATATAATATAAATAAGAGAGGAATGGATTATGGACCAAATTAACTTACGGATTATGAGTTAGACGAGTTTAAGGTCCCGTGAACACCTGGTATATAAACACAAATCAGCCATATTCATCATCATTTGCAACTCAAACAACCAACTTTCTATAGAAAGAGTGTAGAGAGAGAAAGTGGAGAAAAAGTGAATATGTGAGGCTTGATTTATCAAAGGTTGGAGATATGTGTTTGTGGGCATCAAACAACAAGAAAAGACCAAGAATCCGGGTAAGAATCATCATCTAAACGACTCTTTAGATCATACCCGGATTCTAGGGTTTTGAAAGTGGCAAAGAATCATACAATACTCATGTTTTATGCATGAAATCATATAAAATGCTTAGATATAAGTTCATGGATGAAAAACAAAGGATTTGGATGTAAAAACATGAAGTTTTGGGTAAAAAGCAGGTTGGAATGTCATTTTTATGCGTCCAGAGAAACTATTAGTTCGTCTAGAGAAACAGTCAGCTCTTCCTGTGAAACTATAGTTTTGCTGGTAATTTCGTTGCCATGCATTCCAACAAAAGTGTGCTGTGAAACTGTCAGGGAAACTAGCAGAGAAACTGCATATAAAATAACCCATTTGTATGTTACTCACATGCAGACTATGTATCGTGAGCATACTATAGGTGATGTTATTTGCGGGGAGCAGGTGAGTTCTAGAACCCCTTTTGTACATGTTTTAACCAATTTTGGGGCTGGATATACATGTTTAGATGTTTTATTAGTTATGGGTGTGTACCCGTATGTTTATGTGTATGTGTGTATGGGTGGGTGAATGCTTGGATTTGATTTATGTATGATTATGTTATGCATGTGTACGCTATGTTCCCTTATGTCCCTTATTACGTACTGTTACGTGGCTTTACATGGTGTGAATATATTAATGAACGTAAAGTATTATTTTAACGAAGTGAAAGATTTAAGATAATGAAAGTGTAACATAGTGAATGAATGAATGAAAAGTCTTGCAAGCAAATGTAAGGAGGTTCACAACTCATTGATAGTTGTTAGCTCAACTGTGTATTTTACAGCATGTGATCTTGGCTAACCCTTAAAGGTTCACACGTAGGGGGAGTTAGTCTATGTGACTACAACGTGCGATATGAGATCCTTGTCGCTTAACCCCAGATGATATGGCTTGGTGCCCAAGAGGGGGATAAGGCATATGACGGGATCTGGATTAAAATGAAAGTGCGATAAGTGAAAAACATGCGATGTACAAAAATGAATGATGATGGAAGATAATAAATATTACCTTGATGTATGTATGATGTGTGATCATGTGTGAAAGAAAGAAAATATTTTAACGAATGGAAGATAACATAATGTTTTTTGTAAAGCTAGAATTCACTTAGTAACACTATCTTTTTATGTATTTTCTAGTTGGCATGTGATGGTTGCTAAGGATGGCATGGGGCAGCTACTTTGCTTATTTTGGATGGCATCCATTTTGCATAACGATGATGTTTTTGCATTGTAATACGAACAAATGATGTTTTATAACAATTAACAATGTTGTATTATTTTGCAAAAGGAATTATTTATATATGAAATGATTTATTAAGTATTCCGCTGCAATGTTTTAGTAAATGTAAATGTATGTTTTAGGTTTTATGTGCGATGATTGACCAGCTGTAAGCGTCCCGGGAACGGGACCTTATAAGTTGGTATTAGAGCCAAAGTTTAAGAGAATTGGGTAATTATTTTCAAAAACCTAAACTTAAACTGAGAATGGGACATAATGGAAGGATAGTAGTTCGAGTAGCTACGTGCCATCAGGTATTTTCTTTAATGTTAACCGTTATTATATGTGCATGTTATGTGATTATGTGCCTTCAGTAGTTTAGATACAAATGTAGTCAGGATAGGATATTCTTGGGGTATGAAGAGTAAAGTAAGTGGCTAATCACAACTTGCTACTGTAATTAGGGACTTACTATACTTGACATAAACTAAGCTATTACCTTGAATGACTGTGTTGGTGTTTGAATCGTATAGCATGTTTAGAGGATGGAGGGAGGTAGATCTTTAAAGGCTTCTCTAGGTGGAGGCCGTGGTGGACGTGGTGCTGGACCACGAGTCATGAGGGGGAAGGCTAGAGCTAAAAAGACGACTATGAAGATCCTAAGACCCCTCATCCGAAGGATGGGGATGAGAGTGCTAATCTAAGGGCTTCAGTGAAGGAGACTATGGTGTAGGAGGTTCATAAAGTCATGTACGTGATTTTACCATCTGTGGTGACTAAAGTGATTAAAGTTGTGAGAGAAGGTGAGAGGAAGTAAAGGAATAGGTCCTCGGGAGAACTACAGCAACCAAGGACTAAGATGGTTGTCTCCAACGATAAGGAGGAAGAGGATCCGGTGCAAGAAATGGCACGCGGTTGTAACTATGGCATTTCAGAGATGCAAGCCCCCTACTTTTGTTGGTAATGGTACGGCTGCTACTGCTCATCGATAGGTGAGAGATATGGAAGTTGTACTTGATATCAGCGAGTGCCGAGAGGACCAAAAGGTGAAGTTCGCTGCCCACTCAATTATGGACTCGGCTCGGTGTTGGTGGGACAATATCGTACAAGCCTAAGGTAGTAGGGCAATTGGAAGGATGCGATGGGTAGAACTGAAAAAGCTAGTGATTGAGGAGTTTTATCCTCACCGATAGTTGGACAAGGTCGAAAGGGAGTTCCTGTAGGTGGAGGCGGGAACCATTACAGATAAGCAATACGTCACTAAGTTTAATAAGATGGCACGGCTGGTGCCGGATCAGGTGATTCCCTTGTCACGAAAGATCAAGAGAAACATTCAGGGTTTGCCAGCGGACATTTGCAGGCACATGATCGCCGCCCAGCCGAGTACGTTTAGGTCGGTGGTGGATCTGGTGGGAAGGCTATATGATGAAAGAGAGGTGGTGGTGGCTGAGGTGAGTAAGAAAGGTGGTGGTGACCGAAACGGGAAGAGATATCGACGAGGTGGTGCCTCGGCAAACAACAAGGTTACGAGGGTGGATGATCGGCATGCACTCGTGACCTGTGCGGGTTCGAAGAGGTGTGGCAAATGTGGGAAGGAGCATTCAAGAGAATGCAATTAGGGGTCAAACATCTGCTTTAAATGTGGGTAGCACGGTCTCGTGGCGAGAGAGTGTGGAGTTATAAGGTGTTATAACTATGGCGAAGAGGGCCATCTGAGCCGGGATTGCAAGAAACCAAGGGCTGAAAGTTCCGAGGCGAAGAAAAAGACTAGAACAGAAGGCAGAGAGCAAGTGCAGACCTTTACCATGACCCAGGAGGAGGCTAGGACAGACCCCTATGTTGTGTCAAGTATATTTCTAGTAAACCAAACTCTTTCTTTTGTGTTATTTGATTCTGGTGTTAGTAAGAGCTTTATTTCTACTGCATTCTATGCTAATTTGCATGTTAGTAGTAGAAGCATTGATGAGCCCTTTGATTTAGAAACTGCCATAGGTAAGTTGACCGGGATTGTTGATCTGATAAAAGGTTATCATATAAAACTAAAAGGTCATAAGTTTCCTGCTAGACTATTTGTGATGAACTTAGGCGGTGATGGTGGGAAAGTGCATGATTGTGGATGTAGTGCCTACTTGGCCTACATGAAGGATGTGGATACGCCAACACCATAATTGTCTGATGTACCGGTTGTGTGCGAGATCCCAGACGTGTTCCCGTAAGATTTACCAGGTGTGCCACTGGACCGTGAGAATGAGTTTCAAATTAACTTGATACCTTGTGCCCAACCTATTGCTAAGGCACCATATCGTTTAGCTCCCTCCAAGATATAGGAATTGATGGAGCAACTACAAGAGTTTCTTGATAAGGGTTCATTAGACCGAGTATCTCTCCTTGGGGTGCTCCGGTTTTATTTGTCAAGAAGAAGGACGATAGTATGAGGATGTGCATCGATTATCGTGAGCTGAACAAATTGACGGTGAAGAATCGATATCCATTACCGAGGATTGATGACTTGTTCGATCAGCTCCAAGGTGCCAATTGGTTCTCGAGGATAGAACTTCAATCTGGTTACCATCAATTGAAGGTAAAGAAGTAAGATATTCCTAAAGCGGCTTTTCGCATGCGTTATGGATAGTACGAGTTCCTTATTATCTCTTTTGGTCTGACCAATGTGCCAGCTACTTTTATAGATTTGATTAATCGAGTGTGTCGTCCGATGTTGGATAAATCAATGATTGTGTTTATCGATGATATCCTGATTTATTCGAAGAGTAAAGAAGAACATGCCAATCATATTCGGGGAGTGTTAGAGACAGTGAGAAAGGAGAAGTTGTATATCAAGTTCTCCAAGTACGCGTTCTGGTTGTGTGAAGTTTAGTTTTTGGGTCACTTAGTGAATCCTGAAGGTATTATTCGGCTAAAGTAGAATATGCAATGGAAGTCTCCAAAGACGCCATCCGAGATCCGTAGTTTCCTAGGGTTAGGGGGTTACTATAGGAGATTCTTCCAAGACTTCTCTAAGATAGCTTCTCCATTGACTAAGTTGATCCATAAGGATGTGAAATTTGTATGGGGTCAAGAACAAGAGAAGCCTTTCAAAGAGTTAAAGGCAAGGTTGACTCAACCTCCTGTCTAGTCGTTACCTGAAGGAAGCGAGGATTTGGTAGTCTACTTAGATGCTTCTTACTTAGGGTTGGGCTGCGTGTTGATGCAATGAGGAAAGGTAATAACCTACGCATCCAAACAGTTGAAGGTTCATGAGGTAATGACCCTACTCATGACTTGGAGCTAGTAGTTGTGGTCTTTGAATTAAAGATTTAGAGGCACTACCTGTATGGGATGAAGTGCACTATCTTAACCAACCACAAGAGCTTGAAGAACATTTTTAGCAGAAAGATTTGAACATGAGGCAAAGGAGATGGTTGAAACATAAAAAAGATTATGATTGTGAGATCCATTACCATCCGGGCAAAGCCAACATAGTGGCAGATGCCCTTAGCCAAAAGGAAAGGCCTGAACCAATTCAGGTGAAGGCTTATCAATCAGTTATGACCTCAGACATGATGAAGCAGGTCAAGGAGTTTCAAGATGAGGCATTGAAAGAAGATTGCCTTAACTCTAAGAGGATGAGAGGTATAGTCACGGAGTTAGGTGAAAAAACTCTTGGTGTTAAAACCCGATTCCGACAAATGTGGATTCCTTGTTATGGAGATCTACGTGGAAAGATCATAGAAGAAGCTCACAAGCCTTAATACTCTATTCATCCCGGTGCTACTAAGATGTATCAAGATATGAAGAAAGATTATTGGTGGCTGGGTATGAAGTGTGATGTAGCGGAGTATGTGAGTAAGTGCCTTACTTGCTTAGAATTGAAGGTAGAGCATCAGAAGCCATATGGGAAAATCCAACCTTTGTAGATACCTGAGTAGAAGTGGGAACATATCACCATGGATTTTATCACGAAGCTACCGCGTACCGCAAGGGGGTCTAATGCCATATGGGTGATAGTTGACCGTCTGACGAAGAGTGCTCACTTCCTACCGATCCGTGAAACGTATTCATTTGAGAGGCTAGTGGATCTATTCATCAAGGAGACTGTAACTTGTCACAGTGTACCAGTGTCTATTGTGTCTGATCGTGACATCTGATTTACATCCAAGTTTTAGAAGAGATTTCATGATACGCTGGGGACGAGGTTACACATGAGCATGACTTATCATCCATAGACGGATGGTCAATCGGAGAGAACCATTCAGATGCTTAAGGATATACTTTGGGCATGCGTCATTGATTTTGGCGGAAGTTAGGATGACCACTTAATGTTAGCCGAATTCTCAAAAAATAGTCGTTATCATGCAAGCATTGGTATGTGTAAAACCTGCTAATTTTTAAAGATGTGAAAAGAAGAATAAAAGCAAAGAAAAAGAAATAAAAACAACATCATGCAAGCATTGGTATGATCAATCATGGTTTTCAATATGACATTGGTAGAAAGAACGAGCATGAATGATATGGAGGATATGCTGAAAGAATTTGAGCTTGCAAGATTTATGATCCCCAACTACAATTATGAAACATTCACAGCCTTTCAGTCAATTCAGAAAACAAAGAAGGAGTTAGGTCACTGTGATACTGCCAAGCTAAGCAGATACAATATGACTTGTTGGTTACAAGGTCATAATTACAAAGTACATGAACTGTAGGGGAGATCAGTGGCTGAGTTGAGAAAGATGATGGAACATGTGATGAAAGTGGAGCTAGAAACTAGTCTGAGATTTAGGACTGAAGCTCCAAATCCTGCTTATAATCATCAAAACAAACTTCTTGTTGAGCCTGTGACTGTTAAGAGCAAAGACTAGCACAAAGGGAAAGAAAAGCTTATTAGAGAGCCTTATGAAGTTATTCTTGGCAAAGTATGGCCTTTGGAGACTACAGTGAGGGAAATTATTGAACAACAATTAACACTGATAGAGCTTTTTGATCATCTCACAACTCTCAGTTTTGTGGAAGAAAACATGATTATGGCCTGGAAATATGATCTAGACTAGAATTATGCAGTTATTTAAGAGAACATCTAGAATAATTCAATACTTCCACGATGTAGAAACAATATTGAGCCTTCCTAAATATGACATCAAGGATCTGCAAAGCCTAATTATCTTTAATTACCCAATTCACCCAAGAGGAAGAGACTTTTCTGTTTTAGTGGGTGAGTTAAGGACAAAATTCAAAGATGATGTGTTCAAAGAAGTTAAGAGAGAGGATGCTGAGCACAAAAGAAGAATGCAAGCACTGAAAAGATCAAAAACCAACTCCTCTAAATTGGTACATGATGAATTTTTAAAGAGGGTTGGATACAGCAACAGAAATGCAACAACAATAAAGAAACTTGATGGGAATCAATATACATATCCCATAACAGAATGGGGATATGTTAAGAAGACTAAAAAGTTAGTGTTGTTGAGGAACGAAGACAAAAAGAAAGCTAAACGGATAAGGATCTTTGATCCATTGGAAATCAAGCTACTTCACCAAAGCTACACCTCATATCTGCATGACAAAGTTTTCCCAAAGCTGTCTAATGAGAAAGCACAAAATGATCTATGCCTATATGTACACTTAATTCAATTGATTGACGAATTGCATGCAAAGGCATACAAGAGAAGAAGATATGAGGTTGGGCAGTTAATTGGAACTAACATCAAAGAAGTATCTGAACTCATAATCTCAAAACTAGATGAGCTAGAGATATTGCATAATCAGAGTGTTATGGAAACACTTACTACTGTAGAAGATGTTTTGGGTTTGAGTTTTGAAACTCTAAAGATTATCTGCAAGATGGAGATAATATACAAGTATGATGATCAGAAAACTACAGTTTCTTACTTCTACAACAAGATAATTGCAAGAGTCAAAGAGCTTTCAAGCCTGAAGAGCTGATCCGAAAGTTGTTAAGCCTAAGGGGGAGTATTGTTAGATATAGGAACAATAGGTCTGGATCCTTTTATATAGGCTTAACACTTTAATCAATGCTTGTAATAAACTTTTGTAATTCATTAATTTAATGTATGCATTATGTATATAGGTTAACCCATATGTGTGTTGTTCTATGTGAGTGACTGCAGGTTCAAACATCATACTTGGTCAATTCAAAAATTGACTAGGTGTAAGAAATATCTATGGATGAACATTTATGTTCTTCAATAGATAATCATCTCACAATGAATACATTCGAGGATCCTCTTCGGAAGAACACTTTGATGCAGATGAAGTCAAGGGAGTGATTTGAGACCAAAGACCCACAGATGAACAATTTCCACTCCAATGAAGAATACCAAGCGAAGACTCCTACGGAAGGGTAAGCTCTAGCGGAAGACAAAGTTTCTGTGGAAGACCAACACTTGTACTTGCATCATCAAGTAATTCAAGTCAACAAGTCAAACACGGACTCCAAGAGATTTGTTATTTCCTTAACAGAAACCCTAAGTCTATAAATACTAGTCCTAGGTTTACACACTGGACGACGGCTCAATACCTAACATCACATTGATCCACACGATCAATCAAACACAGAAACCCTAGCTGCCACCACATCAATTACACCAAAATCATCAAAGTGATCATAGCAAACATCATCACTAGAAATCATTCTTGATCATATGTACTCATTAATTACTTTTGTGAAATACTTTTGAATCAAATCTTGTTCATTTATTAATGTATTAAAATCATTATATAATTCATTATTGATATTAATTGTGTTTGCTATTTATTACTTCATTAATCAAACAACAATTAGTGATAATTTGGTGATCATTAATTCAAACTCAATTTAACACTGATAATTCCTGATTGTGATCCTTGGATTCACAAAATTCTTCATATTTTGAATTGTAACCCTACATTATACAACTTGTTTATTCCCATCCTTGCTAAACTTATATTTATATTTATTCCATATGATTAATAAACATACTAAACACATATTTGACTTGCTTTAGTATATATCTAGAATCGTTTCACCCGGTATGTAGTTATATGGCAAACAAAAGGTTCTGGCTAAGGAAAGATGGGGTAATTAAGTGATGAAAATCCACTAACTCTTTCTTAGGAATCCTTTTGTTGGATGTGCTACTTTGGGATGAAACATATCTAGTACACGGAAACCATTCATGAGCTTTTACAATAATAATCCCTCAATTATCGACAAATACGATAAACTAACTAAATAAAATTACTTTGGGAAATCCTCACTACAAGTTACTGCAAGTTGCAAGATCAAACCACCTACTTTATAAGATGAGTTCATAGCCCCTTTTTCTTTGTATTTTGAGGTGGAAACATGCTTTCTATATCAAACTAAGAATTCAAATTCTAAAGTCAAACTAGTTTTTTGCAAACTTAATGACAACTTTCTTATACTAGTAAAACTAAACTGATTAGACATGTTGCTATATTCTATGACACTGTTTACTATAAAGTCCCTCTACTTTCTAAAATCTACACAATCATTAACTTCGGGGAAGCCATAGGAGTACGTAAATAGATCTATTGGCCAGAAAAGTGCATTCAGTACTCGGGTTGATGCATGCCAATCAATACCGAGCGTCCTTTGAGTCAACGTATTCTTTTTTACTTGAAAGGAGCTAGATGTTCAAAAACTGCAACTAGACAAGCATACTATTAATCTGACCTCTTGTGGCAGAGGTTATACGGGAGGGCATTCGATTAATAGGGTTGGTTGTGGACTCATGTATAATAGTTTACTTACTTGTACTTGGAAAATTGTGCATGGTTTGTACATGGTTATCTACTATATGTATACTTCTAAACCTATGCGCTCACGAACTTTATAGTTGACATATTTTAGCATGTTTTCAGGTAATGGAAACTAAGTTTGTCTCTTTTCTCATGCTAGGATTCAAGGATAAGCTTTAGTTGGACCTAGTTAGACTTTGAATAAAATGAAGACTTATTTACTTTTTTGGCTTGTTTGTTATTAGGATTGGATGTAACCAACTATTTGATTTTAATAATTAATTTTCTTTATTACTCTTTATCCTTGTGTTATGATTCAATTTCATCATGCCTCGATGTTTCCGCTTTAGCCGGGGTGTGAAATGATGTCGCCCTCAGTCATACTAAATAATATCATCATCGGATCCACTTGATCATGAAATCTCCATCTTGTTTCTAGTCATCATGATTATAGGTATTATCATCTCCTTAATATCGTTTCTTCCTATCCTCTATTCTATTCTTTTTTATGTTGTAGTTTTTATTGCTTTCAACAGTTCCTTTTATGAATCACACAAAAATCACTTCCTTTCTGTTTAAACTAAATCACACAAATTTTCATTTATTTAACCTACAAAGAATCATTGTTTTGATCACACAGGTCGTCGTCTTCCCTTGGTTTTATCCAACTCACACAGTTTCGCTCCCTCTGACTCACTTAGAAACTTAGTCTTCTTAACTTAGTTTCGCGACTCACTTAGAAACTTAGGTGCTGTTTGTTTTTTCTGCATGAAAACGTCTGCAGCCTGCGGACCACATCTGCAGACATCTGCAGCAAAAAAGGTGGACCAAATGTCTGCAGTCTGCAAGAAAAAGACTGTTTGTTTTGTTTAACATCTGTAGAATGCTGAAATATTCTGTAATTAAACTAAATTTATTTTTAAACTTTAAAAACAACTACAATAATATTCATAAAACCATACGATTACATTTATAAATCGTGACTTCTCTTTTGTGTTCGTTGCATGGTAACACCTTTGGTACATTTCACTTTTGTTCTTCATCGGTTAAGGGCCTATGGATACATTAGAAAGTAAGACTTAAAGATATTTTAAACTCGTTTTCATGCAAGTTAAACACATCCAAGATTGTTAGCATCACATACGACTATGCAGAGTTGATTAATGGCATAATAAACAAAATTTTCATGTAAAGTTGATTAGAAAAGATTTAAGATACATGATTGATTGATTGACCAAACTAACAGGGTCTATGTTGGATCTTTATCTTTGCCTTTCAAAGTTCTGCGTATCACACAACACAGCCGTGCATAGTTGAAACGATCTTAGCTTCATTATCTCATAAATGACATATAAAACCCATACATGAACAATGAGATAAGAATCAAAATTTTCATGTAAAGTTGATTGAAAATGGAGACAGAATCACAGAAACAAAGACTCACCAATAACCCTGTTACTCTGATCGTTTGGTCATCAATCAATCCTCTACATCTTATATCTAATTTAGGCTATACCCATAGTTATAGAAGATACTTATAAACCTTTTTAATTCAGGAACAACACAATCAATCGTTCTTTAGTTTGAACCTACTGTTTCCAGCAACTCTCACAAAAATCAACCTAGCTAACATTTGATCTAATCAGTTGTTCAAAAACAACAGCAACAACATAACAAACCCTATTTGAATCGATTCGCATTTCACACACGACCTCAAAACACACATAAACTCAAACAACTATCAAAATATAATCAAAAAAGAACAACGTATACCTGCATCTAAGCAGAACTTGTATATTAACTTCACCTTTACCCGAATTCCAATCAACACCTCTAGAATCCGTACGCCGGCGTTCAGGTCTAGGAGTAAGAAACGGCAACGGATTAGCAGCCATTCCGACTCCCACTTTTCCACTCTGATCCGGCGTCATCGATGTCGTACTCCGTTTATACTCCACTTCTATAATCAAAACCCTAGAAGGTAAAAAAACACACTTTATCGCATCAAATCTACATCAAAAACTGATAATAACACAACATGCAACCTGATTGTTGAGCTTTTTACCTGTGGGCCGAAGGGGAGGGGGCCGAAGGGGAGGGGGCGAAGGGGAGGTGGCGCGGTGGCGAGGTGGCGCGGTGACGACGGTGGCGACGGTGATGGTTGTGAAGAGGAGTGGGGGAGGTGGATGTGGGGAATGAAGATGGGTGAAGGTGATGTTAGGGCTCAAATGAATTCAGAAGAGAAGAGGTTAGAAGAGGTTGTGAAGACATTGTTCCACTTCTTCTCCGTGTAGAGGTGAGGAAGACGTTTTTTAATGAAACGTCTTCCAGTAAACAAACAGTCTGCGAAGTAAAAACCTCTTCCTGCGTCTGCGAGCGCGTAGATGAAGAGGTGGGGAAGAGATTTTTTCAAAAAACAAACACCCCCTTAGTCTTCTTAACTTATTTGGAACCTTTTTTTCATGGTTCATGCTGAACTGATCATTTCTACATAGAAACGATCTTCTTTTGGCTCACACATAACCTCTTTGGAGGTTTGATCATTGGCTCATGTAGAATCTAGCTCATGTAGAGCCTCTTAATTCATCTTCAATGTGTTTGGTTGTGATACCAATAGTTGTAAAATATTGAATCGATCAAACATGATAAACACAAATACTTTAGTAAGAATTAAACAACATAAAATAATGATATTATAAATCTCTCTTTATACAAACCATATTCTACTCTGGCACTCAATAAGATAATGAAACAACTAATAAACTAATCATTATAATCGATTAGTGCAATCTTTAATCCAAAACAAGACTCGTAACTCATCTACTTTAAATCTTGGATCGTTTACCTCATCTTCTTTATTTTGATGCTACCCTATCCACTTGATCTAGAAATCTCTATCTTGTTTCTAATCATCATGTTATTAGGAATTATCATCTCCATAATATCGTTTCTTTCTATTATCTATTCTATTTTTTGTTGTAATTGTGATACCTTTCAACAATTCCATTTATGACTCATAAAAAATCACTTCCATTCTGAGTCACACAGAATAAGACAATTTTCTTTTTAATCAACTCACAAAGAATCAATGTTTTTATCACATAGATCGTGTTCTTCTCTTGGTTTTAACCAACTCACACAGAACCACTCCATCTAACTCACTTAGAACCTTAGTCTTCTTAACTTACGTAAAAGATTATTTTCTTAGCCCACATAGAACCGAACTTTTCTACACAAAACAATATTTTTTGGCTCACACATAACCTCGTTGGTGGTTTTGATCTTTGGCTTATGCAAAAGCCTAGCTCAGTTAGAAACCTCTTTAATTGATCTTTAATGTGTTTGGATCTAATACCAATTGTTGGTAAATATTAGATCGAGCAAACACAATAAACACCAATTATTTATTAAGAAAAATCCACACAAAATAATGACCCTATGTAACGTCTGGTTATTTTAAAGACAAAGAAATAATGAATAAAATGAAGTAAAAAGAAGGAAAGAAATAAAACCCAAGTCTAGGGGTTAAAAGTGTCAAAAGGACAAAAAGTTTAAAATTTGGTAATAAAGGTGGTATGACCGCCCATATGTCACACACATCACTAATCTTTGGATTTTAGAGAGAGAGAGTAGCTGGAAGCAGAGACCTCTAGGTTTTGAAGATAAACAAGAAGAAAAGTGTGAATTCAAGGTAAGAATTCATGTTTCTACAGTGTTCTTAACCAGTTATGTCCTCGGGTTTGTGCTTATGTATGTTTGTATGTGTTCAGGTATGTTTTTAGTGGGTTCTAGGCGGTTGAACTCAATTGCAAACGAGTTTGCAAGAAGCCACACTCAAGAGCTGCAAAGGTGAGTACTAGGACCCCTTTTTACCTGTTTTAACTAATTTTGGGGCTGGAAATGCATGAATGTATGTTTTTATTAAACTGGGTTTCTGACCCGTATGTCTGATTTTGTGTATGTTGAATTTATGAAGTGATATGTGGTTATGTTCATGCTTGATGATGTATGATGGTGTTTCTAAGGCTTAGAATGTATGATTTAAACTTAGAAGATGATGGACAGTGATTGGGAACTGAAATCTGATGTTTAAGGCTCATATGTTAAGTTTCAGAATCTGCGTAAGTGTTGGAAAGTCAATGTAGATAAGTGTTGAAAAGTTAATGCGGATGAGTATGGAAAGTCAATGCGGATGAAAGTTAATGCGGGTGAGCATTAACCCCTAAGTAAGTTAACGCGGATGAACATTGACTAAGTATGGGAAATACGGATGAGTAAGGTCAATGCGGATGAACAAATGCGGATGAACATTGACTAAGTATGGGAAATGCAGATGAGTAAGGTCAATGCGGATGAACAAATACAGATGAACATTGACTAAGCATAGGAAATGCGGATGAGTAAGGCCAATATGGATGAACAAATGCGGATGAACAAATGCGGATGAACAAATGCGGATGAACAGGAACAAATGCGGATGAAGTGAGACGAATGCGGATGAACTATAGTAAATGCGGATGAACTATAGCAAATGCGGATTAACACTTAGACTGTTTTCTGAGTTTCTGAGGAAAAGATGAATGTAGGCTTTGACTTGGGAGGTTCCCGAGGGCTATGTAAGTTGACTTTTGAGGTAATAGATGTTATGATGGGCATGTTATGATGTATGTTTGATGCTTATGCATGATGATATGTATGATGTATGTTATGTATGTATGATGCCTTGTATGATGATGTTAACCGTTGATGTTCCTTATTATGTATGATTATTTTCCCTTGGCTTTACGTTGAATGTTAACGAATGAAATGAAAGCATTATGTAACGTAAAGTGGAAGATAATGAAAAGAGGAACCAAATGATGAATGCATGCATTAATGAATGAATGAAAGTATGAAAGGCTTGCAAGCAAATGTAAGGACATTCACACCCAATGAAGGGTTTTAGCTCAACCGTGTGCGGGTTAGCTACCCCAGAAGAATGCACACTGGGGCTTGATCCGTGAGATTAAGCAGATGTATGGAGGTTCACACCCAATAAAGGGTGTTAGCTCAACTATGTGTGGGTTAATTACCCTAGAAGGATGCACACTGGAGTCAAATCCTTGTGATTGACCATATGTATGGGACCCTTGCCACTCACCCTTGGTAACTGGAGTTATCTTCGTGCACAATTTTTGAGGTCTTTCAAATACCTCTAGCCCAGTACCGGCTTTATGCATACGGTGGGGTGGAGCACATGGCATTGGTCCGAATGAAAGTAAAGATGTAATGACGAATGTACAGAATGAACGAAAGAATGATGAAGATAATAATGATATTATCTATGTGTACGTATGATGTGTTATCACATGAAAAAGTAATGAGTGGTTTAAGAAAGTAAAAGTATGTTTTATTGTAAAACTAAAACTCACTTAGCAACGCTGACTTTTTATGCATTTTCTAGTTGGCAAGTGAGCATTGCTAAGGATGGCACGGGGCAGCTACTAAGCTCTTTTGGATGGCATACTGTTGTTTAATGTTTTTGCATTGTAATGTGAACGGATGATATTTTGAAATGAATGCTTGTATTAACTTGCAAAAGAAATTGTTATGATATGAAAAGTTACTTTTATGTTTACGCTGCAATATTTTATGAATGTTAAATGTAAGTTATATGTTTTATGTGTAATGATTTACTAGCTATAAGCATCCCGAGAAGGGGCCTTAGACCCTATAACTCTCTGTTTATACTAAACATATTCTACTCCTAACCCAACTCAAACTCTTCTAAATAATCAAATAAATAATCAAGCTCAATCCTTATCTACTTTAAATTGTACCAAACAACTAATGAACTAGTCATAATAATTATCTTTTCTTATTTGATCAAGATTAAATTTTCATTCTCCCTCTTAATCTTGATTTGTGCAATCTTGAACACCAAACAAGACTCGTAACTCATCTAAATTAAAACTTGGACCGTTTATCTTGTCTTCTTTCTTTTGATGCCACCCTCAGTCACACTAAATAATATTGTCATCTGGTCCACTTGATCTTAAAAACTTTATCTTGTTTCTAATCATCATGACAATATGCATTATCATTGCCTCAATATTGTTTCTTGCTATCCATAATTCATTTCTTTTGTTTTATGTTGTAGTTATGATTGATTTCAACAGTTTCTCCAATGACTCACAAAAAAAACACTTCCTTTTTTGTTCACACAAAATCACACAAATTTCTTTCTCATTAATCAACTAAACCAAAACCATTATTTTGATCCACATATCGTCTTATTTTCTTCTTTTTTTATGCAGCTCAAATAGAACACCTTGTTCTGACTCTTTTAGAACCTTAGTGTTGTTGACTTACGTGGAACTTTTTTTTTCTTAGCTCATGCAAAATTGATCTTTTCTATACATAACCAATCTTTTCTTGGCTCATATAGGACATCTTTTATAGTTTAGATCTTTAGCTAATGCAAAACCTTTTCAAGTGATCTTCAATGTGTTTGCTCTGATACAAATTGTTGAAATATAATGGATCAAGCAAACATGATAGAAAAATATTGTAATATAAAGTCTTCTAAAACTAAAAAGTGTAAAAAGGGATTAAGATGTTGACACGTGTCCTTTTGATCAAAATAAAATTAGGGGCAAAATTGATAATGTTCCCCCTTCTTAAGTTCCACATCTTTTTTTAACATTTATAACTTTTACATACGATATCATTTTTTAAATTACACCATAAAAACAAGTATTTTTTTAATTTTTAAAATGTGTATAATGTTGATATAAAAAATGAAAGTTTTTTTCATGTTTTTTAACTCATTGTGTAATTTTGTCAGGTCATTGTTTAATCTTCTGATTTAATAAGGATTACACAATTATCTATTGCGGAATACATAATGAACTTGAAACATAAAAAGGTTATATTTATCATTGTTGTGTTATTTCAAAATCATTATTTTAAAAAACACAACGAATTACACAATGGTTAACATTAGACACGGTATGTTATACAATGACCAGCACTTGAGTTGATGATTAGCAATATACACAATAAGTTATTTGATGATAATTACAAAATGACCTGTTCAAGATTACACAACTAAAAAACATAAGAAATTACATTTTCTACATTGTCCTACCTCGTCGCACTTACAATGAAGTCCATCGTCTTTAAAATCACAAGAAAGACCAATGTTGGCTTCTTAGGGTAGAAATAGCCCTAGTCCCAAAAAGGTTAGAGCTCATTGTTAAAGGTGACAACTTGATAGCACTAGTCAATGTAGAACCCCTACCTTCTACATCTTCACCACCCAAATAGACATAATTAACCCTCACCTACTCTAGAAAATCCAAACGAACCCCTGCTCAATCTATTCGGAGTAGGTCCCTATACAGTCACCCATGTAGGAGGAAATTGAACCTAGAGCTCGCATTTCCCCTAAGGAGAAAACCACTCCCATTCCTTCATTGATTAGTGCTGAAATTCTTCATGCTCAGCCTGATGAGCTGATCACCCAAGCCTTAAGCCTTCACTATGAGTCTTAAAACTCAGGTGATTAACCTTTAAGGGACAACAACCATCCCTAGTCATTAGATTTAAACAAACCATTCTCTGACCTCCAATACTATTATGATGAGAATATAGATTTTAGTGTGTACAATGAGTCTCTCTTTTACTCCCCTGCTCAAGGAGAGATAAGTGCTTAAACCTAACCTCAAGTGTGATCAACGTGGGCTAACAATCAAGACAATTTTCTTCTTCATCAGTTGGTCGGGATCACTCATACTCCTAAAATATTTTCTCATGTCATAAAGATCATGCATGTTTTTCCAGAAGTATACATCTTGACCCCCTTGATCTCTAGTGACATACTATCTATCTAGGTTAGTAGAAAAGGCCCAAAACAATATAAGTCTCTCTGCTGTAAAAGGCTCTACTAGGAGTGGAGTCAGTTCAGGTAGCCTCTTCTTGATCACCATAAGATGTTTTGACCCATCCAAAGGTGTAGAGGTGAATGCCTTGGAATTCTTTTTTTGTTGCTACTTATGGCCATCCTCTTTCTGTTACTTTAACTGAGAAGGCTAGTCTTGAGTACCAGATGTTTCTTCTTTTTCCTTGTCAGTTAGGTCCTTGTCCTTCACTTGTTCACAAGGAGAAGGATCAGGACCTTGATGTGGGTCACAAGATGAAGCCGGTTGAGATGTAGCACTAGGTCTAGGTTGTGTTGTCTCTTATTGTTTAACCTTGACCTCAATTTCAGGTGCAGCCTGACCAAGTGGAGAATGCAAGTCTACCAGCTCATCCTTCTTTACCTTCTCCTTTCCCACTCTAATATGCTCATCCATAGTGGATAGAGACATTGGACCAAGTCTCCTTCCGGAGAACCCATACAACTTCAAGAAGCTCATCTTTAGTCTTTCAACTGACTACTTTTGATTGGCTCGGATGGTGTCTCTTTACTTAGTAGCCTATTTCCTCATCTTTCTCTTAGAAACTTTTTGTTCTTTTAAGACTTCTTGCTCAAGCTGCTTGAGGAATTCAAACTTAATGTACTCATAAGACATAGGAAGTAGGTCTGCTACCTGATAGAGGCATGTGGTACTCAGATAGGTGATCATGTTTTGTCTATCTTGTTCCTTTCCTACCCGAGTTTCTTGTTCAGTAACTACAGCCTCTACTTCAGGTTATTCTTGTACTTGAGAGAGGGTGGGCACTTTGGAAAGTTTTTTGACACCTTAGTGTCAGTCAATTCATTCAACTCAGTTAGTGGAAGAGAGATTATCTTATCAACATTGTAGTTCCTAGACCTCAAATAGTTTAATATGGCTGCCCTTAACTCATCTTCTTGAGTGTTTGGCCTAAGGGCATCCTTTATTCCTTGATTGTGGCTTGCATGAAGCTAGGGGTCTCACTAGTTCTCTCTCCCACTACTCTCCTCTTTCTCTCCCTTTTCTTCTCCTCAATCTCCTCAGAGGTCATGATCCACTTCCCTTTGTCAGTCACTTACCTATGTGACTCAGGGTGGAGAGAGCTTTGGCCTTCATTGCTTGGTGCACTTGAATCTAGCCAGGAAGAGGCCGTGATACACCTTCACTGGCTAGTGTTAGCCCAGGTTGATCACACTTGAATCAAATCATGAAGATAATGAATCAAAATAATAAAGAACGCAATAAAACCCCTTTGATCTATATTGATTGCATATGATTTGTACAAAGTGGAAACCCCCAATCAATTAGTCATTCAACCATTGACAAAACTTAATTACAACTAACCTATTATAGTCTAGACTAATATTCACTAATTGCACTTAACCCCCTAGACTTAGGCTAATTAATAGAAATTACATATAAAGCATAAAAATGACTCAAACAAAGTAAATATATTTTGTTCACACAAAAAATATATATATTACAATAAAACTCCTAGTCATCTAAATCTTCAACATCTCATCTCAGTTCTTCGTCTCCAACGTGTCAGGTTTGACTTTTGCGTTGACTTTGACCGTGACGTTGACTATTGTTGACTTTGACTGTTTTGATAATATAGACTATCTTGTATAGCACCAACAATACTCCCCCTTAGTCTATCATTATCAGTGTCTTCAAACGAAATCAGCATGCAGAAGTCAACAGTAGAAAGATCTTCAATTTGAATCTTGTTGATACATATATGTACCTAGATCCTGATCTCAATGTAATATGTCTTGAATATCTTGCACTTATGTAATATTGGGTACTTAATGAAATAAGAATATTAGTTTGTGATTTGTGTTGTTTAATATTTCATTATTGAGTTGTTTAACGCATATTGACTTGATTATATAGGTTTGTGGTTGATTGATTTGATATAAATAACATTATTATGTTTAATACATTCAAACTTAACAACATGAAGTTATCATGCGAATGGCCCATGCTAATGCACCATATGCATGAACAACTCCATGCAAATGACTCGGTCGCACGACTAAACCAGGAGACTGGATCAGTCATATGATAGTAACATGAGATTGGCTCAGTCGCACGACTGAATACTCAGTCAGGTGAATGGACCAACCGCATGACTCAATCGCACGACTGAACCATGCTGATGATTCAGTCGCCCAAATAAGCAACCCTAACCTATAAATACCACCTAATTCGTGGAAAAACATAAGCATTCAATCCACTTCGACTCCAGACATACCCTAGCCGTCCAGAAGCCTCTAAGTTCGTACTCCAAGTTCATAGAACGCTGTAGATCGATTCCTAATCGATTCTTGACATTAGATTCAATACCTTATTGTGTCTATGTAACACCCGGATATTTATTATTTTGAAGCCGGTGGCGAAAGAAAAGAAAATAGAGTCCAAAAGTCGAGGGACCAAACTCGCCAACGAAGAAAAGTTGGGAAATGTGGTGATATATGTAGGGAGAGGGCAGCCCACTCTCCCCACACCCACATTTCAGCTTCATAAAGGGAGAAGAGAGAAAGAAGAGAAGAAGAGCAAAAAGTGTTGGTTCGGGTCGCCAAAATCGTCGTGAAGCAAGCCGAATCGAAGCTCTTGTCGTTGTGCTCGTTTAGGTGAGTTCTAAGACCCCTCTTTTACTTGTTTTCAAATGATTTGGGGCTGGAAAACATCTGAAATCGAGTTTTTCGTATGTGTGTAAGTTGACCCGTTTGTGTATGTGTATGTGTATGTATGGTGCGTTTGTGGCTTGATTTCTTGCTTGGTTGTGCTTGAATAATGTTATGGTATGCATCCCTAAGGTTTAGGATGGTTGATTTAGGCTTAAAATGGGTTTAGATGAGTTTGGAGGCCAAAAACCCTCGGCTGCAGTCGGGTTGAACTGCATTCTGCATCAGTTAGGGCTAGGCGACCGACTGGAGGCCGAATGGAGGCCATACGGCCGATTAGGGTGCGATTGGGGTTCATTCGCACGATTGGAGGGCCAGTCGCATGGGGGTCATGCGACTGAAGGACCATTCGCACGACTGAAGGTCCAGTCGCATAGGTGTTCATCCGCATTGTCCATTCGCACGACTGGATGTTCATTCGCATAGGTGTTCATCGGTATTAGTTCAATTGCATGATGTTCAGTCGCATGGAGGCAATGCGACTGAAGGGTGTCCATACGCCCGAATAGGGCTGTTGAACCCGAGGAAGGTGTAGATTGACTTCTGACTTTCGGGGGAAAGTGCAAATGTAAGTTTTGACGTAAAGGTTCCCATAAGAGTTTTAAGACGACGATCGAGGTCTTAGAAAGCATGTTGGGCATGATGAGGGTGATGATGTTGCATGTTGTGTATGTATGATGTTGCCCTGTATGATGTGATGTTGATGCATGTTAATGTTCCTTAGTGTGATGTATAATATCTTTCCTATGGCTTTACCTGTTATGATGAATGAACAAAGTATTATGTAACGTAAAGTGAAAGATAAAGAAAGAGGAACATGATGAATGAATGCATGTATTAATGAACGAATGAAACGTCTTGCACACATCGGATAACGGGTCCTTCTTGGTGATTGACCCTGAATGTAGAACCTCTACCGCTCACCCCTAGTACTGTGGCATACGTTTAGCTGTTCATTTGTTGACTTCGGCCCAGTAGATAAGACTGATGGTTACTCCTAGTACCGTGGCATACGTTTAGCTGTTCATTTGTTGACTTCGGCCCGGTAGCTACAACTAACCGGGGTGTAGCACATGGTATTGGTATGGATGATGTCCGATGCGCAAGTAAGGTAATGAAAGAACGAATGAACGAATGAAGAAGATAATAATGGTATTATCTATGTGTACGTATGATGTGTGATCATGTAAAAGTAACAAACGGTTTTATATGAAAGTAAAGTATGTTTTATTTATAAAACTAGAACTCACTCAGCAACGCTGACTTTGATGTGTTTCCAGTTGGCAAGTAATGATTGCTGAGGATGGCACGGGCGACTACTCAGCTCTTTTGGGATGGCATTCTTTTGATTAATGTTTTTGCATTGTAATGCGAACAAACTATATTTGTAACGAATGTTGTATTAGTTTGCAAAAGCATTTACATGGAAATGAAAGTTTGTTTTAGTTTTCCGCTGCGATTTATTAAATAAAAATGTATTATATGTTTTATGTGCGATGAGAACCCAACTGTAAGCGTCCCGGGAACGGGGCCTTACAGTCTACGTGCGTTCTCACTGATTGGATCACCAATCAAATAAGATTCCGCACTATTTGGTTTGGTTTAACACATTAATCAGTTGGAGTTTTGTTTAAATACCTGATCCTAACAAGTGGTATTAGAGCTTTGGCTCTTGATTACGTGTTGATTCAATAGTTTTGATACAAAAATTATGTTTTTTCATCAAAAACGCAATCTTTTTGTGTCTAACGGAGTCTTAGACGTTTCCTGACCTTAAAGTTTAGTTTTTCCGGCATACGGCGACTAGGGTTTGTGAAAATTCAAGTTTTTATGGCCAAAACACGTTTAACCTACGAATTATCAAACTTCAGCAAGTTCAGTCGCACGATTGGCTCAATCGCACAACTGAGTTCATTTGTATTCTCCAACCGCACGACTGGACTCATTCATACCCTCATTCGTACGATTGAGAACCTCATTCGGACTGTTCAACCACATTAGTTCATTCGGACGACTAACTCATCCGCATTGGTTCAGTCGCACGGTTGAACCATCCGCATTTGTTCAATCGCCCGAATAAGCCCAATCGCGTACCTTCATTCGCATACATCAGCAGTTTGTTAAAAAGTAAAGTTAAGTGAAATGGAGGACCAGTTTTCAGCATACATAGCAAGTAGAGATACTCATATCCAGAACCTACTGTTGTTGGAGAACGAAGTGGGAATTCACACTAAGCCCCGAAGCTTATAACCTTAGACGACTACCCACAATGGAAGCAACGTTTTGAAATCTACTTAAATGGAGTAGATACAAACCTGTGGGAGGCAATAGAGTCGGGGTACAACATGCCAGTAGGAGCAGATGGAGTTAAACTTACTCTAAGTGGAATGTCGGATGCTCAAAAGATAAAACACAACGCTGAAAAGAAAGTATATGCTTTGCTCACTCAGTCTATTTCGAAGGATATCTTCCATTAGTATTCAGAGTATACTCAAGCAAAGAAATTGTGGGATGCGTTGGAGAAGAGGTATGACGGAAATGCCTCACTCAAGGCCATTAAGGCCAAAGATTTGAAGTAGGAGTTCGACAACTTCTCTTCAATGGGAAAGGAAGGTCTGGATGATATGATCGACAGATTCTACCACTTGATGAGTGAGATACACAATCATGGAGTAACTACATCGATGGAGGATAAGGTATCCAACTTTGCAGATGGTCTACCGGAGAAATGGGCATCCTTCGTATCAAATCTCAGACAGAATGGGATGCTCTCGAAGTTAGACATAAATGATTTCATTCTTAAATTGAGGGAAGAGGAGCTTAGGATGAAGTACAGAGCCCAAAATGCCAACTACGATCAGAATCCTGCACTCTACAATGCGACCCCTCCGGTCAAGACATCTGGAGCACCACTGCAAACTGCCTTCATTTCAAGTGCAGCAATTCCAGCACAACCTTCAACTTCAGGGTCCAAAATGTCAGGGTTGTCTGGCACCCAGTATATGATACCTGAAGCTAATACAGCAAAACTGAAAACCGACAACTTCGGTAATGTGACTGTGTAGGATTCTATGTGCCCAAGACACTAGAATATTGATGTGGTTAGTACGTTATGATCCAAGTCGGGTTATACCCATATAATAAGCTTTGCAAACACAAACGATTATTTAATTGATGATGCGATCATGCAATTAAATAATAACACACCAAATTTAGGAAATTGGTTTTCTAAACAATTATATGTGAAATGGGTCAAATCATAAGGATGATTGTTGATGGATTTTATTATCACATTGTTATTTAAAAGGGTTTAAATAACATAAGATAATGTAATGTTAGTGATCTTTAATTAAAATGTTTAATTAAAGATTAGTGCATAAAACATATTAGTATGGTTCTTGCACTTGTCACACATTAAAAATCCAAGAGGGTCCATGAACTTTTAATGTGTCAACAAGAGATTAAAAGAGAGGGAATCGCAGCCTTTTTGAACAAGTTTCGGCCACCCCATGGGCCAATAAGGTTCCTTTCTTTTATCTTGGTAACACACACACTCTTTAAGGTAGAGTGTAGGACTCTCCAAACCAATCTTCTTCACATGCAAAACACCCAAAAACACTCTTCTTCTCTCCTGAAGTTTACGAACAACAGCAGCCAGAAAAGAGATTTTGGAGTTGTTCTTGGTGTTATTCTTCCTAACAAGAAGGTGCTTTGCTCACAAGCTTGGGGTATACTAACTTGAGGGCTCCACTTCTTGGAGTCTTAGCCGAGATTTTGAGCATCTTATTCCCTTTCTTTTGGTTGACATTTCAGCTGGGAAGTTAGTTTATCACAGTTTTATGAGCTGTGATTTTATGTTCACTTTATTATGTTCATAGCTTGTTTATTCACATAAAAGATCCTTTTGATTTGGGTTTGTTTTTCATCTTAAAACACCATTAAGAACATGAAATATTTCAGCTTCTAAACATGTTATAATGCTTTACTTCCGCTACGTTTTTCAGAAAGTTTAAAAGGTTAAACTTGTTTATTTTGTGTTCTAACAAACCCCATCAATGGCATCAAGAGCCGGTTATGTGGATAACTTGCTTGTTATTAGTCTTTAAAATCGGTTTTAAAGAAGTATTATCACTTATTATAGGCTGATTTTGGGCTGCTATTTTGTATGAATGATTCCCCAAACTTTCAAAGTCATATCACACATGCTAGTGATTAGACCTTGAAAGATATATATTATGAAATGTTGATTGTTTGGACAATGTTTAAAACCCAAAATTTCAGTTTATGTTGGCTGAAATTTGGTGGTTTTAAGTGGGGTTTCATTATATGTGTGGATGATATGTTCATTGGATATTAGTGTGCATAACCTAGCCTTCGGCCCTTTTTGATTTGGATGATTGGAATGGTTGGTTTTATTCATTCAATTGGGTTGTAATATTTATGTTTATTATTTGGGTTGTAATTATTTGTTCATTTGGTTATGTAATTAATAGATTAGGTGCATTTCTTTTATTAGAAAAATGTAATAGGATACAATTTTGTAAAAGGAAGATGCACAAGATCAAGACCCAAAGATGGACATCAAAGACATGAAACTTAAGGCATATGGATGCAAGTTCAAGTGGGGGTCTATGATGACCTCAATTTTGTGTTGATTTCAACCCTTAGGAAAGACCTTATTATGACACTTGTGATGGCAAACAAGTGTTGTCAACTTAGTGGCTATGGTTATGCACTCATGTTTGTATGTTTATGCTTGTTTGAATGTTTGTTATTTGATTGTATGGTTGAAATTTTGACATGCATTACAAACTAATTAACAAACTTAACAAGATGAAAATTAATGGTTCTTTATCATTAAAAATTAATAAAAGGTTATTAAATTGATTTAATGATTTTAAAGATTAAAAATTGGTTTTGATCAAAGGACCATAGGGTACCTTATATTTGAAAGCATGCAAATACAAGTACATAGAGTTTTCTAAAACTTGTATTATGAAATCTCTAAAATTTTAAACAAGATCAACACCGTCCTTTTACACAACACTTGAGTCACTTGGGAACTCTTAGTGGGATAAAGATCACCTAACCATTTTGAGGGAACTTGCGACTTGAGGTGAGAATGCCTTATTTGTGGGATAAAGGTCACCTAACCACTTATTTTGGCAAACTCACACGTAGGTGTAAGTAGGGTATCTTGATTTGTAAACCATGTCAAATGGATCACCTACGGTGTGGTTTCCAAATGGTGTTGATGGGATTAACATGCCGACTTTACATATGATGTTTCAAGTCGATCCCATATTTCTTGAAGTTGCAAATGGTTGCAATCGTCAAACGTTGACCACCTTATTAATTTAAATCGTGGGATAAAGGTCACCTAACCACAATTTAAATATAATGTTGGGTTCTATATTTTAATATAAAAATGACCTTAAAAGGCATTAATTATTAAAAAATAACAATATCGAAAATACTAAAATAGATCTTTGTTAAATTTTGTAGATGGCCACCAACAATGATAATCACGATAACTCATCCACATCAAACCAATCATTACGAGCGATCCTCCAAAAGGACGTCTAAATCATAACAACTTTATTGATTGTATCAAAACTTGAGAATCGTTCTCAAGCAAGAGAGAAGATCATATGTTTTAGACGACCCTATCCCCGATCAACCTATTGAGGATGATGAGGAGGCCTACAACGATTGGCTCAAGTACACCGAGGACTCTGTCCAAGTGTCTTGTCTCATGCTAGCGAGCATGACTCCGGATCTCCAAAAGGAGTATGAACATCACGGAGCATATGACATGATAACCCAGCTGAAGGAAACGTTCCAAACGCAGGCAAGGGTTGAGCGCTTCGAAACGGTTCGAGCACTCCATGCATGTCGTATGAACGACAACCAATCTGTTTCATCTTATGTACTTAAGATGAAAAGTCATATTGACTGCCTCGAGAGGCTTAATTGTCCTGTCTCGAAGGAATTGGCCATGGATTTGATCTTTAATGGCCTTACCAAGAAGTTCGAGACATTCGTGTTGAACTACAACATGAATGCTTGGGACAAAAGCATTGGTGAGCTTCACTCAATGCTGAAAATGGCCGAGGTGGCCATGCGTAAAAGGGTTTTACCCGTTCTCACCATCAATGAAGGTGGGAACAAGAAAAGGCCTCATCCCGCACCCAAAGCAAAGGTTGCCAAGGGTAAGGGACCCGTATGGGGAAAGGGGAAAGGGGTGGCAAGGGTGCCACCCAAACCACAAGAGAAGAAGCAAAAGGTTGCTACCAATGACCCATGCTTCAAGTGTGGGGAGATTGGACATTGGGCAAGAAATTGTCATGTCCATCTCCAAGAGTTGAAATCCAAGAGGGATGCCGGGCAGACCTCAGGTACAATATACATGATTCATATTGATCTTAATGTTACATCTTCAAACACATGGGTATTAGATACCGGATGTGGAACTCATATTTGCAATTTGTTGCAGGGGTTCAAAAGAAGTAGGGACTTCAATCAAGGGGATGTTAGCCTCTTAATGGGTAATGGAACCAAAGTCCAAGTTGAAGCTCGTGGGGACTACATCTTAAAACTTCCAAGTGGCTTGGATGTTATTTTGAAGAATGTTTTGTATGCTCCTAGTTTGACTAGGAACATTATTTCAGTATCCCAATTAAGACTTTATGATTATGTATTATCTTTTATTGAAAATGATATTCATGTTTCTTTAAATGATATATTCTATTTTAAAGCTATACCCATTAATGGTATTTATGAATTGGTTCATGAAAATACTTTAAATAGTTCATTGTACCAAACTAGCGCCAAGAAACTCAAGTTGGATATGAGTGATACCTATCTTTGGCATTGTCGTCTTGGTCATATAAACAAGAAACGTATACAAACACTTCAAAAGAATGGTCTTTTAAAAAAAATGAATGTGATTCATTTGATGTGTGTGAATCTTGTTTACAAGGTAAAATGACTAAAGCACCCTTTAGTGGAACTAACGAAAGGCAAAAGATTTATTAGGAATCATACATTCGGATGTATGTGGTCCTTTTAAGCCAATGACTAGGAATGGTGAAAGATACTTCATTACCTTTACCGATGATTATAGTTGCTATGGGTATGTGTACTTATTAAGGCACAAAGATGAAGCTTTTGAAATGTTCAAAATCTTCAAGAATGAAGTGGAAAATCAACTCAACAAGTCGATTAAAGTTCTCCGTACCGATAGAGGAGGTGAATACCTAAGTGATGCTTTCCAATATAATCTTAGGAGTTGTGGGATTGTCTCACAACTCACTCCACCTGGAACACCACAACATAATGGTGTGTCTGAGAGGAGGAATCAAACCTTATTGGATATGATTCGATCTATGATGGCTAGAAGCACATTACCTCTATCATTTTGGGGTTTCGCTTTGCTCTCCGCGGCCCGTATTCTAAATATGGCCCCAACCAAAAAGGTGGAAAGGACACCTTTTGAAATATGGCATGGAAGAGTTCCATCCCTATCATACTTAAGGGTCTGGGGTTGTGAGGCTTATGTTAAGACTCCCACCCCAAACAAATTGGAAGTCCGATCCACCAAGTGTATCTTTGTTGGATACCCTAGAGATTCTATAGGATATTATTTCTATGATCCACTGGAACAAAAGGTGTTTGTTGCCAGAAAGGGTGAGTTCTTAGAAGCAAAGTTCCTCATGGAAGGAACTAGCAGTAGAACAGTGGATCTTGAGGAGGATCAAGAACCACAACCTAATGCACGTTTGGTTGAAACTAGCACTCAACATGAGAATGTTGAAGATGATCAAATGGTTGATCAATACACACAAAACGTTCGCAGAAGTGGTAGAACTAGTAATCCACCTGAAAGATATGGATTTTTCATGGATGGATGCTATGTGGTAGATTCAAATGAACCGACCACATACCATGATGCAGTGTCCAATTCGGATTGTGACAAATGGCTCGAGGCCATGAGCGTTGAGATGCAATCCATGCATGACAATCAAGTATGGGACTTGGTTGTACCACCTCTTAATTCCAAAGTAGTTGGAAGCAAGTGGGTTTTCAAGAAAAAAAACGATATGCATGGAAACTTGGATACTTATAAAGCTAGACTTGTAGCAAAGGGTTTCACTCAAACTCAAGGGGTTGACTATGATGAAACTTTCTCACCTGTTGTAATGCTAAAGTCTATAAGGATATTGTTTGCCATAGCTGCTCATTATGATTATGAGATTTGGCAAATGGATGTCAAAACCGCTTTCCTAAATGGATATCTTGAGGAAGATGTCTATATGGTTCAGCCTGAAGGTTTTGTCGATCCAAAACATCCTAATAAAGTATGTAAGTAAAGAAATCAATCTATGGATTGAAGCAACTGGAATCATCGTTTTGATGAGGAGGTAAAGAAATTTGGCTTCATCAAAAACGCTGATGAGGCTTGTGTGTATAAGAAGGCTAGTGGGAGCATAGTAACTTTCCTAGTATTGTATGTTGATGACATACTACTATTTGGAAATGACATTCCAACCTTGGAAGGTGTAAAAACCTGGCTTGGAAGTTTTTTTTCCATTAAGGATCTTGGAGAAGCCGCCTATATTCTGGGAATAAAGATCTATAGGGATAGATCAAGGCGGTTGATTGGTTTAAATCAAAGTGCGTATATTGATAAAATCTTGAAAAGGTTCAAGATGGAGAACTCTAAGAAAGGTACCGTACCTATTAAAAGATGAACGATATTGAGTACGACTCAATGTCCTAGCTCAAAGGATGAGCAAGATAAAATGAAGGCAATCCCATATGCATCTGCTATTGGATCCATCATGTATGCAATGATATGCACTCGACCGGACGTGTCATGCGCCTTAAGCATGACAAGTCGTTACCAGCAAAATCCTGGAAACAGTCATTGGATGGCTGTTAAGAACATACTTAAGTACCTAAGGAGGACAAGAGATATGTTACTAATCTATGGATCTGGTGATGAGGAACTCGTTGTAAAGGGTTACACGGATGCGAGTTTCCAAACCGATCGTGATGATTCTCGGTCACAATCGGGATATATTTTCATTCTGAATGGAGGAGCGGTCTCTTGGAAGAGCTCCAAGCAGGATGTGGTGGCTCTATCAACTACAGAATCAGAATACGTTGCCGCCTCATTGGTAGCTCAAGAAGCTGCATGGTTGAAGAAATTCATTGCCTATCTAGGGGTTGTCCCTTCCATTCAGGACCCCCTAGAGATCTTTTGTGATAACGAGGGTGCGATTGCTCAAATCAAGGAACCTCGTGCTCATCAAAAGACAAGGCACATTGAGCGGAGATTCAACTACATACGAGATGAAGTTGAAAAGGGAAAGATATGTATTCGCAAAGTTCACACGGATTAGAACATTGCGGATCCTCTCACGAAGCTCCTTGAAAAGGCAAAGCATGAAGGTCATACTTGTGCCATGGGACTTCAATATTCTAGTGATTGGATTTGATCTGTAAATTTTGTATTTGGATATGTGGAACTCTTTATTATTTGAATAAAATTATTTGGTTATAATGTTTCAATTAATGTTCCAATTTAGCATGTTTATATCCATGAGTAAATTGTTTACTCTATGTCCGTAGTCGTTCATACTTGTGGGAACAAGTGTGAGGGTAAGATTATTATGAACTTGGATTGGTTGATATTCATAAGGATGAATATAGAGCAATGGTTGCTACCAAGGTTCATAGATATTTGTGGGATACAAATATTGGACTAACCCTCATCTCAAATTTTACTACATGGAATCTTATTGATTGATCATAAGTAAATTTGAGTAAAGCGAATATCATTTGGTATCCTCCGACCTGAGATACATATTGGGTTTTGATATTCACTAAGTATTATACCTTGAGCTAATTCTTCACTGTCCTGAAATAGTGGACAGTACATAAGGTATGTTCAGGTATGACACGAGGTGTTTGTGAAAAACGTATGTAGTCAAGATGGAATTCGTTCCTCTTATTCGTTGAGAGTTAGATGTCTAAGGCCTGATTAAGTTAAATCAACAAGGAATGATCATTCTGTGTCCTTGGATTTAACATGACATCTGTAAAAAAGGATAGATGATTGATTCACCTAAATCATTTCAAGTAGGATTCTTGAATAAGATGATATTATTGAATGGCTATAAGTCATGCGTATTAAGGGTAGTAAACCGTTGTTAGGCGGTATTTACGGCTTACATCAATCTTCTATGAATCTTGGGCAAGTGGGAGATTGTAGGATTCTATGTGCCCAAGACACTTAGAATATTGATGTGGTTAGTACGTTATGATCCAAGTCGGGTTATACCCATATAATAATCTTTGCAAACACAAACGATTATTTAATTGATGATGCGATCATGCAATTAAATAATAACACACCAAATTTAGGAAATTGGTTTTCTAAACAATTATATGTGAAATGGCAAATCATAAGGATGATTTGTTGATGGATTTTATTAATCACATTGTTATTTAAAAGGGTTTAAATAACATAAGATAATGTAATGTTAGTGATCTTTAATTAAAATGTTTAATTAAAGATTAGTGCATAAAACATATTAGTATGGTTCTTGCACTTGTCACACATTAAAAATCCAAGAGGGTCTATGAACTTTTATGTGTCAACAAGAGATTAAAATAGAGGAATCCGCCCCTTTTGAACAAGTTTCGGCCACCCCATGGGCCAATAAGTTCCTTTCTTTTATCTTGGTAACACACACACTCTTTAAGGTAGAGTGTAGGACTCTCCAAACCAATCTTCTTCACATGCAAAACACCCAAAAACACTCTTCTTCTCTCCTGAAGTTTACGAACAGCAGCAGCCGGAAAAGAGATTTTGGAGTTGTTCTTGGTGTTATTCTTCCTAACAAGAAGGTGCTTTGCTCACAAGCTTGGGGTATACTAACTTGAGGGCTCCTCTTCTTGGAGTCTTGGCCGAGATTTTGAGCATCTTATTCACTTTCTTTTGGTCGACATTTCAGCTGGGAAGGTAGTTTATCACAGCTTTATGAAGCTGTGATTTTATGTTCACTTTATTATGTTCATAGCTTGTTTATTCACATAAAAGATCCTTTTGATTTGGGTTTGTTTTTCATCTTAAAACACCATTAAGAACATGAAATTTTTCAGCTTATAAACATGTTATAATGCTTTACTTCTGCTGCGTTTTTCAGAAAGTTTAAAAGGTTAAACTTGTTTATTTTGTGTTCTAACAAACCCCATCAGACTGTGGAGGTGGCCAAAGAACACATGGACCTCTTAGCTGTTGTGGTCCATTCCTATGACGGAGTAGTTGCTGGAAAGATAGGAAATGTCACCTGGCAGATGAAGATTATGAACAGGTGGACGAGATGGAGTTGGAACGTATGGACATAATGTGGGCTTTGGCAAGTGCTGTCCGACGAGCTAAAAATTTGTCAAAAAGACCGGACAGAACTTGGTTGCTACCAAAGACACAACCTTTGGCTTCAACAAGTCAAAGGTTACCTGTTTCAACTGTGGTGAGAAGGGACACTTCAAGAGGGAGTGCATGAAGCCAAAGAAGACTGGTAATGGCAATCCCTTCACGTCCTTTAATCGTTAGGACAAGGCCACATCTAGCAGTTCTACTTCATCAAACAAGGACCCCAAAGCCCTGACTGCTAATGAGGATGAAGGACAGTACTGGAGCTTTCGGTTCGTCTCATCGGGGGAGTCCAATATAGCTAGTGTGGAGGACATTGATGATGATTCTGCAAGTGAAGGAGATATAGCAGTAGAGCTCGTGATGTCAAATTCTAAAGACACTGCAAATGTGGTCAACCACCTGCCTGAAGAAGAAAAATCTACTTCAACATCAGAATCTCCAGAACCAGAATCAATAGACTCTGCACTCATGGCTGATTCTTTTCAACATCTCAGGTAAGTACTACTGACCAGTTGTTTAATAATCATGCTTGTTTAGAATGTAATAAGTGAGAGAAAGTATAGATTCAAAATTTGCTAGGTTATTAGATCATAATGATAGCTTAGTAAAGGACCTGGAACTGTGCACGGAGGCGAATAGAGTGTTAAAACTAAGGAGCACAGTTACAAGGAAAAGATAGACCTATTGAATAAACAGCTCAGGGAAACAGAGGTATTTGCCTTTAACCAAACAAATGAATTAGGTACTATCTGAACTCCCTAGAGGACACTAAGAAGCAGAAAGCAGTTTTAAAAGTAGAAGTCAACACTTTAAAACAAAAACTACATAGTTGGACAAGCTCATCACACATTGTCCAACACTTAGTGAGAGAGATAAATATTGGGGAGGGATTGGGATACAAAGTGGTTCCACCACCACCTGAGACCTTGATGAACACCAAAGTAAACCGATTAACAATAACCCTATCAAGGATCACGTGGTGTCCACCCCTCTGGTTAGTTATCCAGATTCCATAAGTAAATCAAGTGAATCTGACTCTAAACAGAAGGATGCCACTTCAAAGGCTATAGGAAAGATGCCTAGTGTTAACCTGGAAAAAGAGTTTGAGAAGGTTAATTTAAAGTCAGGGTCAAACAAATTCAAACAAGAACCCAAAAAGACTATAAAACCTAATCAATGACGAGCGTCATGTCAAAGTCCAGGTAAACAAGAGATAAAAGCTGCAAAACCAAGTAAAGCAATTAAGTTTGTAAAATCAGCTCATACATCTAACAAAGAAGTTTCTTAATCCAAACCTAATAAGGTCAACTGTGTGACATCCACATCTCCACCAAAACATAGAAACCATAAAGTTGAAAGCAGATCCTGCTATAATTGTGGAGAGTATGGTCACATAGCGTCTTATTGTCCTTATTACCAAAAACCGAGGAGGAAAGTTGAACTTTCTACAACTACAACTAGCTCTTCTAAGAGGAACTTTGTGATGCCTCCAAAAAGGGCTAGTGAACCCAAAGTTCAATCCATCAGCCAGTCGTCTGTTTATCACAAACAGACCTTACACAAAGCTGGCCTATGAAAAGAAAATCCGCCTCAGTGTTTGAAAATGAGAACAAACAGAAATCTGTTGTTCACTCAACCTTGAATGGTTAATGGGTTGAATTTATGTTGTGTGGTGCCTCAAGGAAACCCAAGCCAGTGAAGGCTTGGGTTCCTAACATGAACTAATGTTTTCATTGAATGTGCAAGGTGTTCGCTATAATGCTGAGACTAACACGTGGATTGTAGATAGCGGAGCATCCAGGCACATGACAGGGAACAGAGCTCTCTTATCAAATGTCAGACAAGTTAAAGGAGGGCATGTTTCATTTGCTGGAAATAATGGCGGGTACATCACAGCCCAAGGAGAAGTGGGAAATGAGAAAGTTAAGTTTGATAAGGTAAAATACGTCCAATAATTACAAAATAACTTGCTTTCAGTCTCTCAAATTTGTGATAAAGGATTCAAGGTAGTCTTTGACAACAAGAAGTGCTACGTTCTAAAGAAGGACTACGTGATTCCTGAGGACCAAATACTAATGTCAGCTTCAAGATATAATGATCTTTATGTCTTGAATCTCTCAAAGGCCTCCACAATGGATCATGAAGTTCAGTGCTTCTTGTCCAAAGCTACTGAGAAGGACTCAATCTCCTGGCATAGGAGAATGGGATACATAAATCCGAGGAAGATGAATCACTTGGTCCAGAATGATCTAGTGAGGGGAGTAAATGTCAAAAACTTCCAACTCCCGGATTTATGTGTTGCGTGCAAAAAGGACAAACAAACGAAGAAGTCTCATAAGGAAAAGAAAGTTCATTCTATAGAACTTCCTCTTGAGCTCCTTCACATGGATCTGTTTGGTCCAGTCAGTATAAGAAGCATCATAGGCGACTTGTATTGCTATGTAGTTACTGATGACTACTCAAGATTCTCTTGGGTAATGTTTCTGAAATCCAAATCAGAAACATTTGAATCCTTCAAGGAATTGGTAACGACACTAGAATCCTTATACAAGCTAAAGGTACGACAGTGCGATTAGACAACAGAACCAAGTTCAAGAATCAGTGGATGGAGGCTTATTGCAAGGAAAAAGAAATTGTGCATCAATTTACCTATGCCTACACTCCTCAGATGAACGGGGTTGCTGAACGGAAGAACCGCAGCTTGATAGAGACAGCATGGACTATGCTGGCAGACTCAAAACTGCCTATTCAATTATGGAATGAAGCAGTGACAAATGCGTGTTATACCCTTAATCGAGTTCTGGTAGTAAAACGCCATGGAAAAATGTGCTATGAATTATTACAACGACGTAAACCTAACTTAGAGTATCTCGAGCCATTTGGCGCTCCATGCACCCTGCTGAAGAAGACTCAGGAGGGCAAACTTAGTGAGAAGGTTGATGAAGGGATTTTTCTAGGATACAACATACCGAATAAGAGAGTTTATAACAACTCAACGGGTCAGGTAGAGGTGTGGTGTAATGTTGATGTTCAGAGATACATCACACCGCCTGCTGGAAAAGGGCCTGCTTACTTCTTTGACTATGATGGATTCTTCAAGTCCTTTAACATACCTCTTTCTTCTTCAGAAGACGAGTTGGCAAACAAGATGATGTATGATGTCTTGAACATACCATCTCAAGATTCAACAAGTCAATCACCTACCAACTCAAGGGGAGCATTTGATGTGAGTGACTCTTCTTCTGATGAAGAAAATGTAGAAAATGATCAGATCAACCAGGATGTATAGGTTCCGACTACCACAAGTCCACAAGCATCTGCTAGTGATGCTTCTGAACCTTCGGAACCTCAGACTCCTATTGCCTTAGATCCAGAACCAAATGTTCATAATCTTGATTCTGAGGTGGTTGTTCCAACAACTCCTGGCACACATCTAAATGTCTATCATCCCTTGGATAATATTATAGGAGATGTGAGCTCAGGGGTTCAGACTAGAAATCAGCTATACTTAGTTGATTATGCCTCTGTGATGGAAAAGGGATACCTTCATGATGGTGCCTATCGCTGCTTTGTGTCTCAGTTTGAACCAAACTATGTTAGTGAAGCACTAAATGATGAGGCTTAGGTGAGTGCCATGCAGGAAGAACTTCTTCAGTTTAAGAAGTTAGGTGTATGGACACTAGTGGATAGACCTAAAGGTGCTAAAGTCATTAGCACCAAGTAGGTCTTGAAATGCAAGAAGGATGATCAAGGAGTGATCATCAGAAACAAGGCTCAGCTTGTTGTTCATGGTTTTCGACAAGTTGAGGATATTGACTACAATGAAGTGTTTGCACCAGTGGCAAGGATGGAAGCAATTCGCATCTTCCTTGCCTACGCATCTTATATGAAAATCAAGTTTATCAACTAGATGTGAAGAGTGCATTTCTTCATGGTGAGATTCGAGAGACAGTGTATGTCAGTCAACCTGAGGGATTTAAGGATCCTTATCATCGGTACAGAGTTTACAAACTCGATAAGGCACTATATAGGCTTCATCAAGCTCGAGGGCCTGGTATGAGAAACTCTTGACTCATCTTGTGAAACACGGTTTTCGCAGGGGAGTCATTGACTGTACATTGGTTATCAATGAAAAGGACAGAGAATTACTGCTGGTACAAATCTATGTCGATGACATAATATTCGGTTCAAAGAACGAAGAATTATGCAAAGAGTTTGAAGCAGTAATGAAGGCGGAGTTTGAGATGAGTGCAATGGGGGAGATGAAGTTCTTTCTTGGTTATAGGTGGATCAGACACCAAATGGATTTTCTTACATCAAACCAAGTATGTAGGGGACATTCTCAGTTGGTTTGACATGGAGAATGCTTCTACAGCTGGCACTCCATTGGCTACAAACCATGATGTAGCACCCGATGAGAATGGTGATCTGGTAGATGCCACTATGTACCGAGGGATGATTGAATCTCTCATGTATCTCACTGCCTCACAACCTGATATCATGTATGCTACATGTTTATGCTCACGATAATCAAGCAAAGCCTAAGGTGAACCATCTAATTGGGGTCAAAGGATTTTTTGTTATCTGAAGGGCACACCCGCTCTTGGGTTGTGGTATCCTCATGATGATGACTTTGAGCTTACAGCATATAGCGACTCGGATTACGGCAGCTGCAAGATGAACTACAAGTCTACATCAGAAGGGTGTCAGTTCTTTGGGAGAAGATTAGTAACCTGGCAGTGTAAGAAGCAGACCTCAATTGCATTGTCAACCTGTGAAGCCGAATACGTTGCTGCTGCAAGCTGCTGTTCTCAAATCATATGGATTCAACAGCAAATGCGGGATTACGGTTTGAATTTCTCTTCTACTCCTATCTTTGTTGATAACTCTACTGCGATTGCAGTCACTAAAAACCCGGTTCAACATCCTAGGACCAAACACATCGGAATTAAATATCACTTTATACGTGATTGCTTTGAAAAGAACTTAATCAATGTGGTAAAAATAAATACAAATTTTTAACGCGCTAACCTCTATACAAAGGCATTTGACAAACCATGTTTTTTTATATTTGTTAGAGGTCAACAGAGTTAAAAAGAAAAGTGAGGTCATTCCTAAAGATGACCATGTATAGTCCGATGCGTCATGTCTAGTCTCTTTTATTTTTTCAATTTTTAATTTTATTTTATTTTATTCTCTTGTCTGTGTTTAGTTTAATTAGTTTAATTACAATTGGTTTATTTTCTTGCCTATTAAACCCTAAAATGCAAATCCGTTACGGTTTATAATTTTAGGGGGAGAATAGGTTTAGGCAGTAATATAAAAAAAGGACGAGGGAAAAGGAGAGGCAAGCTGATAATAAATAAGATCGTATGTGCGATACCGATTCAATTTTTGGAATATGATAGTACACAGATAAAAATCATTTGGGACTTTAACAAATCAAAATTGAAAAAGATGCAAAGCTCAAGTATAAGTCTGAGTAGTCTGAGCAATATAAAAGGAAATATGATAGCTAAGCTAGATACTACTAACATAACACAAAGAAAGTAGACCTAGAGGTTGCTAGACCGCAGATGATATGTCGGTAGGTTCAACACAGTAGATGACTAAACCTTTTGGTGATCTCAAGATTAAACTAAAATGTTTGACTAGCTGTGGGTAGCACCTTATCCCTGGTTAACACAATCAACAAGATTCCAATAAGGGGTGACGAGCAAAATAAACGACACAGATGTGTGCGTAAGACCAAATCATGAGCAAAAGCACATAAAAAATGCAAATGCAATCAAACTGATAACTTATGTTGTTGGTGAGATCTGTGCAAAAAGAATGAAAATGCTCAAACAAGAAGATAGGTTATGTGCCTCTCTGCTGTGCGGTAGCACTGACCTGAGGATAAGCATAACCTATATATTCTAGAACTCATTGTTGTTTGTCGCCTTTCTGCTGTGCGGTGGCACAGACCTGAGGATTGGCTTCTCTTTGAAAGTTCTAAGAATAGTCTCTTCTTGAATACTACCCTGAGACCGCTCAAAAATCTCCTGAGGAATGTTGATTACCATATAAGTGTGGGATTCACAAATGCTTGTTAAAATAAACAAACCTTAAAACTATCACCAAACTGTGTTGAAAGTCTGTGTATGGATTTAAGAGGACAAGTATACTGACAATCACTGTGGCTACAATTCTTGAAAGTTCAAATCAGCGTGGGGTCCTAAGAGTACTAGCATGATTTCCTATATTTGCTAACTGACTCCAGATGAAAAACAAGAATAGAACATCAAAGGTTTCGTGTAAATAACTTGTCCTGAATGACTTGAATATCCTGTATGATTCCAGCTTGAATTGGTCCATGTATGGTTTAAAAGATTGAGGCTGCTCTCTCAGAAAAATTAGTCCTTAGAATTACGACTTAGGAATTAACCCTCACAAAAACACAAAAACATGTCCTAGTTTAAGTTTCAGCATTATTTCTTTTATGTCTGTACAAAGTTAGTCTATTTCAGTTTTGTGTAGTTCATGGAAGTTGATAAGGGACCTTATCATCTAAAAGGTCACGTCTGAGGTGACCACAAGTGCTTTCAAACAAAAATAAGTCACGTCTGAGGTGACAAAATGTTTTAAAAGGATCATGTCTGAGGTGATCAAAGGTATTTCAAGGTAAAATAATCATGTCTGAGATGATCAAACGCACATAACGTTTATTCAAAAGTTAAAAGGGGGTAATATGTAAAATGTTCATAAAGTCAAATTTATGAGTATGACCCATTCGCATGAATGGACCATACTCATGCATTAAACAGCCGAATGGACATGAGTATGAACCACACCCAAATGGCTTATCCAAATGACCCATTCGACTGAATGGGAGTGTGCGAATGAGTCAGTCGACCGACTGAGCTCCAGTGGGCCGACTGAAAGTGCACGACTGAGCCAATCGCCCGACTAAGTTTCATTCGCCCGAATGAACCGAGCGAATGAGTCGAGTCGGCCGATTGAGCTCAGATTCAGTATAAATAGGGCTACAGTCGATTCATTTAGCTCATCACTTCTAATCGCCCTTATATTGCACATCCTACCGTTACACTGCCCAAATTTCTTTAGACCTCGATTATACATTCCTATTGATCTTCTAACGTGTGTGTGCATTTATACAGGTATAAACAATGAAATCTCACAGAAATCAGGCGAAATGGTGACCTAATTTGTGATGTTCGAATGAAACAAGAGCCGAACCACTAAATAGGATAATGACCTACCTTAACCAAGTAAAATGTTAAAATTAATGTTACTAGGTCATTAGTTAAGAGATTGCGAGTCTAATGAACCAATGCACAACGTTTAATTTCACGAATTGGTCAAGATTAGAACCTCAGTCGACCGAACAGTTTGACATGCGACTGGTCGTCTTTATGAACCCCAATCGCATGATTGAGCTGGCCGAATAGCTCAATCGGCCAATTGTATCATACGAATGAGCTCAGTCGGCCGACTGAACCAATCGCAGACTCAGCAAACGATTGAACTCAGTAGCCTGTTCATTCACCCGAATAAATCCAGTCGCATGACTGGACAACCGACTGAACACAGTCACATAATTCATTCGCATGAATGAATCAGAATGAATTCTATCAAGTTACTTAGAACTGATATGTGTTATGTGAGTATCTAATTTTTATGTATCTTGTGTTACAGATCGATGGCTGAGAGATGGTCTATCAATCCCAAGCACAACATCTGTTCTCATTTAGACCACACAACTCGGAATGGTATCGAGTTTGCAGAGATCATCGCTTTTCTCAAGCGATCAAGGAAACACAAAGCCATCTCTACCCCATGCACTCCCTATAGGTCTATACACCAGGCCTTCTGGGAGAATGCATCTGTAGATAGATCACGAGAGCCATACAGCATTAGGAGCTCCATCTTTGGTATGGACATTCAGCATGTACTTGGGTTGGGAAATGATGCTGGATACCCGACCAAGCTACACTACTGACAGTGAGAGGCTGTTTTCTGAGGATTAAGTATGCTGGGGACATCAACTCAGGTGTGCTCAACAAGAGCAACATGTGCCCCTAGTATAAGTACTTGGCACATGTTATTTTGAAGTACATAGCTTCCAAAAGGGGTGGGTTCGACAACCTATCAGACCAGATACAAAATTCCTACGTGGCACTGGTGCTGAACTACCCCTTCAGCTTCTCTAGCATGATCTTCTCTTACCTCGTGGAGAATCTGGAGGCCAAGGGAAAAGAGGGTTTTTGTATGTATCCCAGGTTCTTGCAGCTGATTTTTGATGAGAAGCTAGCCTCGCTTCTTAAGGATCGCCACGATGCAGTGGCTTTGGAGATCATGGATGATATGACTCTGGGTCGTATGAGAGTTTACCGGGGTAAGCAGGTAAAGCCCCAGGTAAAGAGGCTTATTGGGCATCTGGCCCGTGAAGACTATGTGGCGCCGTCACGAAGTAAGTGGCGCCACGACGACAGTGACTCAGATACTGAGCAGATCGAGCTCCCAGATGATGACTCAGATGACGATGATAGTGGTGATGCTATAGATGCAGGGCCCACTCAACCAAGGGCCCCCACTGCTGATATAGCATCTCCGACTTCTGCCCCCACTGGAAATGAAGCAGAGACTGCTGGCTTTCACCAGGATTTTATACCTGGTGAGGAGGAGGCTTCCGATGAGGAGCCTCTGACTCGGACTGTGGGCAGTAAAGTCATTGCCATAGAACAAGGGCTCTGGGCGGTTGATGAACGCCCCGGCATATCGGGAGAGACAGCTATTGATCCTACATATGCTCCCGACAGGATCGAGGAAAAAGAGGATGGCTCGGCCCCACGGCATGAAGAAGAAGAAGAGAAGACGCACCTTCATCACCACTATTACAACTACTACCACCATTCCACCCACCACATCATTCACACCTACACCACCATCACCTTCATCTATACCACCTCCAATCTCCACCACTACCACCATTCCACCCACCACATCATTCACACCTACACCACCACCACCTTCATTTATACCACCTCCAATCTTCACCACTAGCCATCCTGCAGCACCATCATCTTTCTGTCCCTATCCATCAGGATCACCTTTACCTCCCAGTGGGGTAGAGGAACAGCTCTCAGCACTTAAACGTATGGTGCTGAGGCTATTAGCTGCAGATGAAGAGAAGACCACTCAGATACGACAGCTGGTAGACCTGACTACTGCACAATCTCAGCAGATTTCGCATCAGGCTCGATTGATCGATGAGCAGGCTCATCAGATGTCTCAGCTCCAGGAGCAACACGCCAAGAAGATTGTGGAGCTGGAGGCTGCAAACAAATCTCTGCAGCTAAAGCTCAAAGGGTCCTAAGCCGAGCCCTTAAAGATAGGAGAAGAAGATGGAGACGATGATACTGATGATGAGAGTGATGATGATGATGGTGACGATCACAAGGGTGATACAGATGCTGATGGTGATGATGATAAAGATGACTCTTCAGCTGTTGGTGCTACATCAGCGAGTGAAAGGAGGTCCAAACGAACTCAAGATCCGAGTGCCTCCACATCCCAACCGGCAGCAGAAGAACTGAGGATCCAGGACAAGAGTAATGACTAGATGTTTTGTTACTATTTAAATCATGTGTATTTTGAATGATGTATAAATTTTAATGTACTTAATGTCTATATTTATGGATGTTTATCTTTGTATGTTTAATGGCTCTGTTTTGATTATGTACTAACTATTGATGTGTTACATGTTTAAATCAAGCAGATCCAAATTATCAAAGGGATGAACACGATATTGCTCCCCTCCAACAGATCAAGACTCAACTCACGTTGATTCTTGATTTGTAGGGTATTGTCAGGAATCGGTGATGTATACTCCTGGAGAGGGGGAAATCATTCACAATCTCACTTACGAGCAAATAGCCGACATGTTCAAGCTGAATGCTGAAGAGATTGTGAAAGACGCTCCTACAGTGCAAGTAGAAAGTGATGATGAGCTTCAGGATGTCGATGAGATAGAAATTGAAGATTTCACTGCACAACATTATCCAGAGTACACTGACAACGTGGGAAATGTCATTCCCAATCTGGGTGACACTCTTGTCGGTAACACTTTTGAAACTCTGGATAAAATGGAGCAGGAGTCAAGTAAGGATAAGGAGAAGGCCCAAGCCATAGATGACGAAGTCAACATCAAAAAGGCTGAATAGACAGCTTGCTTTGAAGAAATTAGAGCCCAACGAATTGCTACAACGTCAGCTGCCTACACCAAGCTATATAAGTCAATAAACATCAAAAGGTGGGAGGCAGGATTATAGCATGGGCACATTTTGAAGACCTCAATGTTTATGTTGTTAAACATGAGAAGGGAATTGAGTACTTCAAATTCCCACATGATCTGAAGACTCTTCCAGGTTTTGAGCTCAACAAGTTAGCAAAGTTGAAATTGCTATATGCTGACACTCGTAAGATGTCAGGTTGGTTTGAAGCTGCTTTAAAGAGGGAGTACCACACCAGATGGGTCAACTTAAAACCTTAACAACCAACGAGGTACATCAGACGATCTAAAGTTGATGCCATAACTGGTAAACCAAAAGTTGTGCTGAAGTGGAGTCCACCACGTACAATGTCAAAAATCCCACTACGTGAGATGTCGCAAGACTTCACACCACACTTTAAATGGTGGTACTATGATTGGAGAACGGGAGAGGCTGTGATAGTCTTGAACAGGAATGGCACAATGGAAACCATAAGGGTGTTTGACCCGATGTGGCTACCAACTTGTCAGCAAAAGATGTTTATACTTTATACAAGTGGCCACTGTTCTACGACCCACATGATATTGTACAAGCTTTACAGTTCCAGGAAGTGATAAGACTCTGTTTTGCTTTTGAGATAAACACAGGAGTCACCAAAGAAGCTAAGTACAAGAAGTTTGAGTAAATCATAAAAGATGTTAGACAATAGATAGATCTAGGTCCAAAGGGGAGTTTGTTGATACATATATGTACCTAGATCTTGATCTTAATGTAATATGTCTTGAATATCTGGAACTTATGTAATATTGGGTACTTAATGAAATAAGAATATTAGTTTGTGATTTGTCTTGTTTAATATTTCATTAATGAGTTGTTTAACGCATATTGACTTGATTATATAGGTTTGTGGTTGATTGATTTGATATAAATAACATTATTATGTTTAATACATTCAAACTTAACAACATGAAGTTATCATGAGAATGGCCCATGCTAATGGACCATACGCATGAACAACTCCATGTGAATGACTCAGTCGCATAACTAAACCAGGAGACTGGATCAGTCGTATGATAGTAACATGAGATTGGCTCAGTCACACGACTGAATACTCAGTCGGACGAATGGACCAACCGCATGACTCAATCGCACGACTGAACCATGCTAATGATTCAGTCGCCCCAATGAGCAACCCTAACCTATAAATACCACCTTATTCGTTGAAAAACATAAGCATTCAATCCACTTCGACTCCAGATGTACCCTAGCCATCCAGAAGCCTCTAAGTTTGTACTCCAAGTTCATAGAACGCTGTAGATCAATTCCTAATCGGTTCTTGACGTTAGATTCAATACCTTATTGTGTCTATGTGTGTTCTCATTGATTGGATCGCCAATCAAATAGGATTCCGCACTATTTGTTTGGTTTAACATGTTAATCAGTTGGTGTTTTCAACAAATACCTGATCCTAACAAATCTTTCTGAATCTGATGAGAAAGATTATTCATCTCATAAGCTCCCCCTATTTATATGGTCCCCCTTTTCGAGTGCATCCTTTGTAAAGATATTGAAACAGCTTTCCCAAATCTCTAATCTTGAGTGCTACAAAAGATGTAGGAAGAGGATTCCTAGCTTGATATCTTCTGCAAACTTGAGGAACAGGTTTCTAATCAGGTACACCGCTCAACTGATGATCGGCCATCACTTACAGCAAATATCTAAAACACATTCACAAACACAATCTTGATATTTCTAATTAGATCATTTCATTTTAACAAAATAAACCAATGTTTATTTGTGTTTGAAAACAAGCGAACCTGTGTTTGGTTGTACGCAATTTCTGTGAAATGCATGAAAAATTATAAAATTGTAACAGCATAATATGGAAGACCTAAAAGAAATTTAGAAATAAAAATTTATTATAACTTTTATTTTTATTATATACATTTATTATAACATTTTTCTATCTATTAATTTTTTTATAACCGAGAACTGAGTCGATCATGAGATCACATCCTTAAGATATACTTCAGCACAAAGATGAAATTAATCATCAGCAAGCAATAAGATCACATTGATAACTAAATCTAATCATAGTCTTTGAATGATTTTATAATTCTCAAACAGATCAATAACGATTGCTAATATGTTTGTCCACTTAAACCCATGCCCTATCATTTTCAACAAGCAGTAAATGATTCGTTAAGGTTTGATTAAATACTTTAGAGTGCTAGGACCCCATAATAACTTGGAAAAATACCCTCACCCAACCTTAGGATTTCTTGAATTTTGTTATGATCTTGTAGAGGAAGGCTTGTGCATTAGTGTGCAAGTGATTATCAACAGAATATTGCATTCTGTGATGAATTCATCGTTAGATGATTTGACACAACTTAGTCCAAAATGGTGAGATCTCCAGGTCTATACTCATGTATAACAAAGGAGATGACCATCTAATCATGTGCCAATGAGAGCTCCAGGTCAATACTATCTTATAGCAAAGGAGATCATCACTCCAGGTCGGTACTTCCATATAGCAAAGGAAATTAGCACAAACACAAGATACATAAATAAACCAAACATGGCTTAAAGATATGGCTTATATGAATTGTATCATGGTGGGTGAAAGATCAATTCTCAATCCAATTATTGTCGGGACTCAATTTTCATGCAGGCCAAAATGATTGTGTAAATCCAGATATCCTTAAGCATAAATTTTAATTTAAATTATTTTGTTGTTGTCTACTTTATTTTTCAAGCTGAGTTTACCAAGCATATCATTAAAGAATTTGTTTGATTTTCTTTTACTTCCAATTAAAAATAAGATGTGAATCAGATAACAACATTAGTTGCTATCATTTCTTATTTTATAAACGCAAGTCATGCAAAATAAACATTACAAGAAGATATACAATCATTTCCCAGTCATCTCGAATCAAGTAACCCCAGCCTCAAAATGTTATGATAAAGAGGAGAGGGGGAGGCATTTCTTATCTCCACAAGAGGAAGGCATTCAAGACCTTGCCTAAGTGGGACTTGAGGAGGCTGGTTGTGCTGCCATTGCTTAATGCTCATTTGAGTGAGAGAGCCATGCTACTAGAAAAAGAGATCAAGAATGGACTGAATGACAATTTTAATTCATTTGGGTTCATAAAGGTTGAGAGGAGAAGATCAAAGAAGGATAAGGATTGGGAGATGGGAAAAAAGAAGGATTGTGCTAAGGGTGAAACCCCCAAAGACTGTAAAAAGGGTCAGATTGTCAGATCCCCTTCCCCAGCAATTACAAAATTTTGAGAAGTGGTTTTATGATAACAATACGGGGGAGGATGTGATCAGGTTAAAAGATGGTGTTGAGTTTAGATTGTTTGATCCTGTGGAAGTGTTTGGATTCTGTGATGAAGACCTGTTGGTTCTTTGTGAAAATCACATCAAAGCAGGAGCAGAGAGGAGACAAGGAAAGAAGCCAATCTGTTCATAACAGTGGCTAATAAGGTTAGAGGTGTGAGAAAAGAAATGAAGGAGCTGGTAGAAAGGTTACAGCTTAAGATAAATTGGACATGGATGTGAGGGACTTAACAAGACAGTTTGAGCAAGCTAGTGCTCGTTCTGAGGGAGCTAATGAAGCAGGAGGTAACCAGAGTGAATCAGTTGCTGAAGCTCCTGAGGAGAGAAGCTACAGGAGCAGATAAAGACACATCAGATGCAGCAAGAGAGATTGGAGCTAACAAGACAAATCAAGAAAAGTAAAGGCGGTGAGATCCAACCTAGGGGTAGTATTAAAGATCAAGTATAGGTTGGACTCACTTTAGATTAGATTTTGTTTATATTACTTGGTAATATATTTAATGTTAGTTTACTTTTATATGTTGTTTATTTTTCTTAGTTTTGTGGTCCAGCAAAACTATGCTGTTTTAGTTCACCTAGCGAAACTGTTGTTTCTGTCGGGTGAAACTATAGTTTCGGCAGTATAGTTTTGCTATCAGCGAAACTGTCTGCGAAACTAAGATTGCTATATATAGATTTGATCATTTTCATTGTGGGGTAATCTTGCAAAACCCTAATCGTTTATCATTGTTGCAAGTGACCTTTGTAAGCAGTTTATTCACAGAAATTTCATTGTGCTTTGTTACTATTGGGTGTATTGATCCTTATTGTTCTTACTTGATTCATTTGTGATTGTTCTTAATCTTCTTCATCTTTGTTATCTATTGTTTGTATTGTTCTTAATCTCTTCATCTTTGTTATATATTGTTTGTATTAGATATTGAACGATTCAACATCTCATTTATACTACAAATCGATCAAATGGACCAACATTGATCTTGATGAGGACTTTCAACAAATAAAGAACAATACTCAAAGTGATTCTCAAGTTTTGGTAGCATCATCGTAAGGGAGGTTGTAAGAGTTATACTTAGAGGATGATGCAACCAAATAACTCTTAGAATGCACAAGTAAAGTACAAGGAAAGTTACTTTGAAGATTTGATATCTCATAAAAGTAATTAAGTGTCAAATCTTTCAAATTCAAAAGACCATTTCTTCCAAAGCTAAAGTTGAAGTCTTCTGGAGCTTCAAAGACAAAGTGTTTCGAAGCCAAGAGACTAATTTCTTCTGCAGACAGAGAAGGCATGCCTTCTTAGACATGTTTTTGACAAAAGCTAAATCACTTTTCTTCTGTCATCTTTGAATACTCACCAACTTATATAAGTTATTGATATCTTCATGCTTTTGTCAACTATAGATTAAGGTCTTATAATCTGTAACTTTCTTCTTTTGTACTTTTATCCTTTTTGTAATATATTAGGACGTGAGTTATAGCATTTCATAGTCACTAGTCAAAAGGCAATTTGCTTTTTGACTTTACATTGACCTTGTTGTCTAAATTATGGCCGACTATAGGATATAGTATATAATATCTCATCTATCCAGTCCTTAAGACTAAGCTTTGCGACATTAGTAAACACTTGAGAGCAATATACATCATTCTTGAAAACCAAAAACATTATTCTGGTTGTCTTTTTTATCTCTGATCATTGTTTTATTTAATCAGATTCTTATTTGATATGTTAAGTGTTCAACTCTCTCCAACCTTGTGAAATTGTTGCATTGATCCTTTTCACCAATCCAGGAAACTTGATATGATTTTCGAGACTCGATAACAAAACAAGTGAATTAACGGATCTTAGCTATCTCTATTGTGTAAGAGTAAGTAGGTCGTCTCCACGGGAAATTGTTAGAAAGTTTTTAACTAACTAATGCACGTAAAACTTCTAAAAAACTTAAATTTTAAATAATTTTGAGAAATAAGATTGCATAAAAATAAACTTAGAATTGATTTTACTTATTAATGAGAAAGTGATCCATTCTAGATTTCAAATTTCGTAAAATTAACAATTGACATGTTAAACTAGGGTTTGTGTAAACATAATTTCAAGATTTTAACTTTTGATTAAAGTAATAAGAAAGAAACAAGCTTTTAATATTAGTTCGTTCATAATGTTATCAATTTATCTATATCATGTTACCTATCCTTTTTAGTGAGTTAATGATGCAAGAAAATCAAAAATTGATAATCAAACAAGCAACTTTGGTTAAACACAAACTTTTTAAATCCACCAAAACTTAAATTACATTCATGGATCAATTGTTCACCACAAAACCCTAATCTAAACATACCAATTATTTCACTTAGAAAGAATCATCCACCCAAAAAGGAACTAGCTGCTCATGGTCTTCATCATGTCTTTAATCTTCTTTAAATGATGATTGTTGAGAATGGAAATAAATTGGAAGCTTTGGAACATCAAAAATCACCATAAGATCTTTTTGTCTAGAAGAAGATAAAAAACACTTTAAAGATACTTAATGGACTAAAAGTTCCTAAAGATCCAGAGAAACATCCACCAACGTATCATACACTCAACCATCATATGATACACCACTTCATACGCCCATGCTTTAGGAATTTCTTCCAAATACAACCACACATGCCGTCTCGTACACCGTCGGCATATGGTACGCCCCTCCTAGGCGTATCATGCACTAGGTCTTATTTGGCCTTCCTGTTCTTGTATATTTTGATATTTGCATCTTTGACCCTTCAACTTTATTGCTTCTTTCAACTCTCAATCATGCTTCTTTTAGCACCAAACATCTATGAAACATAACTTTTACAAACTAAATTCATTCCATTATAATAATAATATAAAACCACATATTTAAGAATAATAAAACATGAATAAAAATTTGTTATCACATCCCCACACTAGTTCTTTATTTGTCCCTAAGCAAAGTTATTAGGTAATTATTGGACTTCTACTAACAAAGACACTTCCTTAACCCCTTACCAATTCATAGTTCCGGTTCAAAGTCATTCCCAAACTCATATAATTTTAACTCATTGTGTAATTTTGCTTTTTCAAACAAGATTATCTAAACACAGATAATCACATTTTGTCATAATCCACCAATATGCACACAATTTAAAAGGACTTCTAGGTTTTTATTAGACTTGGGTTAAGGTAGAAAATTTAGGATTAAAATGACTAAAAATCGATTAAATCCAAACCAGTTAAGGCTGCTTCCTTGAGGTCAAACATTGATACCATAATCACGATTTTGTATTTTATTCTTTTGAGGCAAACATTGGCTTTGTTTTTTATGATTTTTCACTTATACAGGGCATACTAACATTGGCCTTCTTTTGTATTATTGTTTTTTCATACAATGCAATATTTTTTGGCATTTATTCTCATATAATTCGAAAACATTCTCATCTAATACATTATAAATATTTAAAAAGTAATGCTTTTAATTTGTAATTCCTTTAGTTTCTTACTTGAAACATTTCATAATAAATTAACATTTTGTACTTTGAGAACTAATGTTTTATTACATATATATTTGCGTTAAAAAGTATGAAACTTTAAAGTTAATAACAAATAAATATGAGATTTGAAGTGTAAAAAAAGTAAGAGGGTATTAATCTTATTAATATCGAGTGTAAGAGGCAAAATGTGACAGTTCAGTTAATTTTTCAGCATATACAAGTATCTTAGGTTTGGTATCAAAATATAATGATGTATTGAAATACAAAAAGCGGACAAAGCATCTTCAAGCTTGCAATTGCAAAAATATTACAAGATCGAATTGGTGAATGTTCTTTCTGGCCTTGAATGATCAAAACAACCTTCTTCACACACGCAACATATCACTCATATAAGATACACGTTTATAATTTATATTATGATCTCATTTCAGGGCACATATATCTCAGTTTAGCATGTTCTTTCATTTGTGCCTAGACATCGACTCTCTAAATGATTTGTTACTGTGTTCTATTAAATCACATGATATGTCGTTGCATGTTATCTGAAGTGTATAAAATCTCATTATATGCTATATCTAAGTTGTATGATATTTCATTATATGTCATATGAATTACCATCTGTTCACGAAGAAAAGAGAATTTCAAAGCCAAACAGGAGCAACATGCTCCATCTCTTCAACAGAAAAGATTTGTTCTCAACTCACCCTAACTAGACTAGACCCTGTCAGTAGGTTTACTACTAAAGAAAATTAATAAAAATGTTTGTGTTATCTTGTTTGTTATTTCAGGACAGATGAACCCTCCACCGCTACAAGTACAAAAGTAAAAATAGCTCAAGTTAGACAAACTTATACAAGACAACGATCTGATCAACACACAAAACATGATCTTTGAACATGAAATGTCGATATCTTCACTGGAAGGACAACGCACAACTACCAAAATGCAACACATATTAAGGATCAACTCATAAGACACTGACAAATGATTTGAAAGTTCAACACAACACGCAAGAAAGATGAAAGGAAAAAAAACAATGCAACACATATTAAGGATCAACTCATAAGACACTGACAAATGATTTGAAAGTTCAACACAACACGCAAAAAAGATGAAGAAAGAAAAAAAAACCAAGAGACTCATTGTCTTGTTTTGCACACACATATTACACAAGGCTTGACACTATTCTTCATCATACGTACAGCTGATCACAGATTATTACACCTATCACTTGAAGAAAAAGGATGCAAAGATGACCACCACATATATTTATCTTTATTACTATTATCAGGTGCTAATGTTCTTGTTGTGTAGAGTAACCAAGTCCAGAGTAGACCCCATTGATCTATGTAAAGCATCGGCGCACAATCCATGCCCATCGTCAGCCGTGGGCATTCTAACCTCCATCAAGGGAACCACGGGACTTCGTGTTCCAGACCCAGGCATCACGACCCCAGCCATAACTCTCAGCATGTTTGAAGCATCGATGTCCATACACACGTTGATCTTGGTACCCCTCTTGGAGCCGGAGGTATCCCTACGACCTTGAAATACCCGAGCAGCACCTGCTTCTCATCATCACCTTCTTCATACACCACAATCAAAGCCTCAGTTTGGTTGTCATGGGCAGTAGTAAAAATCATCTCTCTCCTTGCAGGCAGAGTAGTATTGCGATCTATAATCGGTACAAAACTGTTCCCATCAGCTCGAATCCCAATGCTATGTGCGTTTACTTGAATGGTTAAAAGGTCTAAACTTCCAAAAGGATCATTCACTCCTGAAGCCAGTGCTCCTTCAAGTGCTGCCCCACGAACAGCAGCTTCCAATGGGTTGATACCCGAGTAGATTTCAGTTTTTTTACAGATACCCATCACTATATTCTTCAGCTTTGGAATGTTTGTACACCCGCCGACAAGAATCACATCATCGATATATTCTGCTTTCCCCACCTTGGAGTCATGCAGGCACTGTGTTATCAAGCAGCACACTTTTCAAAAACACCTTTGTTGATCTCCTCAAATTCTTCCACATCAATGACTCTGCATATCCTCGTCCCATTTCCAAGGTCAACGTCGATCTGAACACTAGGTTGAAAGGAGAGCTTGTGTATAGCGTCCTGTGTTGCAACTCGAAGAATAGCCATCGCTTTTATCTCCTCAAGTCCATGACCCGAAAGATATTATCCATATCCGGTAAAAGATGATGCATTGTGTTCTGAAGCAAATCCTCCCCTCCTATGCTACTCCCTGCCAAGGCCTTCATTTGCGACACTCCCCCAGCTGTCGCTATTATAGCCACGTCACAATACCCTGCGCCCATGTTGAATATAAGACCAATTTTCTCACTCCCGCTATCCGCCAAGCTTTTGCTTGAAGGCTGCAGCTGCTGCTGGGCATACAACAAAGCGACTGCAGCTGGTTCAGGCATCAATCTCAGAACATGAAGACCAGCCATGGCGCACGACCGAGCTATTCTTGTTAACTGCAACCGGCTAAACGCAGCAGGTACAGTTAACACCACATCTCTAACAGGCCGTTTGAGACGAGCCTCTGCTAGAGCTTTGAGCTCTACGAGATATATGGCAACAACCTCTTCCGGGGTGGTTGACCTCCACATGTTATTCACCAATGCTGCAATGAAGGGCTTGACACCAATGCCCAAAGTCTGAATAAGAAAGGGTAAAGTTTTGCTCGCTAGAGAAACGATTGGGTCGGTGTCCACTCTCCCGATTAGGCGTTTCATGTTGAAGATGGAGGCCCCAGAAAACATTTCATAGTCATGAGACAGTTGATTACTGACTCCTCCTACGGGGGATGGGGATTCGTCTCGGAAAGTGACATACGACTTCATAAGTTTTTGGTTTCTTGTGTTCCTGATAAGCTCTACCTGAGAACCCTTCCAAACCGCCAGACTACATTGACAAGTACCAATGTCAACGCCAATTGCAATTTCAGGGGATGTTTCCTCCCTGGTTGTTTCACTATCAGACGCTACAGTGTATCCTACTTCCTCACTCATTCTGCCAACCTAATTAATATACGTCAACAATAGTTAGCGTCACATGCCTCTGTTAATCAAACAACTAGCTACGTTAATCAAATACTTGATGCTTACTGCAGATCAGTTATAAACAAGTCTGAAAACCTATCTATACTTGCACAATAGTAGTAATTTGCCAAAAAGAACAAGTACTCGCAGCTATCATCATTCATCAAACTTAATCAAACTGGTAGGCTGATCAAACAGAAACCTAATGCTTGCAAGATCATTAGATAAATAATAACCAAGTAATAAAGTCCTAGGAGCTATCTATCCCTGCAAAACACGAGTGATTTCTGAAAATTAAGAATGATGATTCACTGCTACTCTAAATATCTATCCCTGCAAAACACTAGCGATTTCTGAAAATAAGAATGATGATTCACTGCTACTCTAAATATCTATCCCTGCAAAACACTAGTGATTTCTGAAAATTAAGAATGATGATTCACTGCTACTCTAAAAGGGAAATTAGGCATTTCATCAAACACCTAGAAGCCACTCATGTTACTAGCATCATCACTAAAGTAACAACAAACAAATTAGATAAGTGGAGCAAGCAAATCGATAGATTCAGATACTGAATGAATAATATCAACACGTAAACCAAAAGTATCATATTCCGTAAGAGAACAAACTGGCAGAAATCAACACGAAAGAGCTGTTTTAGAAATGAAGAATGGAATGGATACGGATAAACTGATGTAGAAAGGTTGAATTATGATTAAAAGGAAAGAGGAACATACAGTGTGTGTGAGAGTGTGAGAGAGTGTGAGTGTGAGAGAGTGTGAGTGTGAGAGTGTGAGAGAGTGTGAGTGTGAGAGAGAGAGTGTGAGTGTGAGAGTGTGAGAGAGTGTGAGTGTGTGTGTGTGTGTGTGTGTGTGAAATGAGGGGGATGGATGAATTAGCAGGGTGGAAGCTGCAGTAAAGAGAAAACAGTATGGAATATATTTGGTTGGGGTTGGGGGTACATAAATACACAGCCAGCGGTCGTTGGGGTTGGGGAGAAGAAGGTTTGAGAAGTGATGGAAGGCTTTCATCCATTCTAGACTTGTCCGTAGATAAAACTAAATAAAAGAAAAGGGTAAAAACGTGCTGCCTCAGGCTCAACCCATTTCATTCGGGTCAAACATAACTTACGACACCCATAGAAACTTGAGCCTTTTTTTTTTTATTTTTTTTTCTCTTTTACTTTTAACCAAACATATCGATCATATCCTGCTCGGCTCACTCATTCCTCACTCTACGATCCCTAGACGGGTAAACCTACATACACATCTTGAATTGGATTCACATGACACTTATATTTTATCTTTTTTTATAATTGTAGGCTGAGTAATAAAGGAACAATCTAGAAATTTTTACAACAACCTTTATGAAATTTTTTTAGTTGTCAATGACCATAAAAATATATAATTTTCTTAATTGGTTAAATTGTAAACCAATAAGTTATAAAAAAAATTTTAAGTAATATAATTTTATCATAGAATAACTAATATATTACGCCAATACACTAATGAGTCTCTAGTTATAAACTCACGACTCTTAACCCTAAAACATAAGGTTTAACACCTATTAAATCAAAAAGATAGATAAAAGAAAACACTAATTTTTAATCAGTAAATGACAATGGAAAATAGTACCATACGAAAAGTCACATTATAATATATATTAAATAGCAACCTGGCTTCTACAATTGCTTTTCAAGAGTTTGTAGTTCAGCCACATAAGTTTCTAGGGTTTTGATTTCAGTTGCAATTGTCGTTGACGACGTAGGGGAGGGACTGTAGGGCTGCAAACGAACCGAACAAGACCTTGTTCGTGTTCATTCGTTAAGAAATAAACTTGTTCATGAACTGAACACTTACCGAACGCAAACGAACACAAACAAAAGCAAACGAATACAAACAACTATTCATGAACATGATGAACACAAAAAAATCATAAAACAACGAATACAAAATATTATAGATTATTATAAAATAAAATTTATATTTTTTATTACAAAGATTACACAAATTAATAAAAAATAATAAGTAGTTAACATATATATCAAAAAATACTTGATATATAGTCATAAAAATAACTGATACAATAATTAAAAATATAAACAAACATAAACAAACACTTTATCGAACGTTCGCGAACATAAATGAACGGACGCGGGTTGTGTTCATGTTCGTTCGTTTAACTAAACGAATGGAATTTCGTGTTCGTGTTCGTTCATTTAGTAAACGAACGAACATAAACAAACTGTTGGATCAAGAAGAAGGCTAATGCAACCAAAACTAAGTCAGTAAGATAATTTTTGGTGTTGCATGCAAGGCTCCGAAGCATAACATGGAACTTCCGAAGCCAAGGGCATACTTTCGAAGTTCAAATAAAGCTGAAGAGCACTTCCGAAGTTTGATGAAAAGAAGAAGTGTCCAAGCCTTGGAAGAAGCAGTCTCTTCCGAAGTATAAGTGGCTTCGAAAGTACTTACTCTTCCGAAGCCACTTAACCTTCGAAAGACACTGTTATGAACCAGTGGACACAAGTATGGTCTTTGACACTTCGCTGCGGACTTCTGATACTGTATGGCTTCTTCCTAAAGAGCCGTGCAATTGACCATACTTTATTCCACTGTTCACCTTTTCATGATAGTACAAGTTACCAACTTTAGTTGGTGACAAAAGGTAAGTCAAGGACATGTCCTGACTACCAAATCTCAGATAAGACTTTATCCGAGATACCTTAAACTTTAGTCTTCTAGTATAGACTTTAGCTATAGGATCCCTTGGTATCAAAGTATATCCGGCTGTAGGTAGTATTATATATAGGTTCTCTTTGTACTCATTCCATACCACTGCTTGTAAGAGTCTTGTATTATTGAGTTGAGAAGCAATATATAAAAGTACCTTGAAAATTACTTCCTGTGTTCTTTATACTTTCTATATTGTGATCAACTCTTATTGATTCTATCTTAACCCGAGTGTTGTTCTAGGTGAGTTTGAGAGAAAAACATACTGTTAGTGACAAACATCGATCCTTCAATTGGTATCAGAGCATCTTAGGCTCTTGATTGCGTGATCTAACCATCCAAATTAACCTGTTTTTCACTCCTCCCTACAACCCACTCACTCAAATGGCCCTTAACAAGTCTGAGGTAGAGATGGGAATGACAAAGGCTCCCATCATTACTCCTGAAAATTTCAGGTCTTGGAGCAAGAGAATAAAAGGCTTCATCATATCAAGACAGCAAGATGTGGAACTCCATTGTCAATGGCCCGTATAAGCCAAGGTGGCATCACCTGGTGGAAACGGTGCCATGATAGAAAAGCTGTAGAGGATTACTCTGATGAAGACAGAAAGAAGATGGACATCGACAGCAATGCCATGACCATTCTCATGACTGCAATACCGAACTCCATTATGGTGGGATTCGAGCATTGCACGACCACCAAAGAGTTGTTTGATGTACTTGCTCAGATGTACTCAAGCTCCAATGACTCAAAGAAGGACTCGCTGAAGCAACAGTTTGAGAACTTCATCATATTGCTGGAGAGACTCTCAGCCAGCAGTACTTCAGGTACATGGATCTTATCTCTTCTCTTCAGTCTGTAAAGATCACTCTTGAACTTAGAGATCTTACTAGAAAGTTCATGAGTGCTCTTCCAAACGAGTGGACATTCTACTATGTCTCCCAGAGAATTTGAACACTCTCACCATGACTGAACTCTACGGCATCCTTGATGGATATCGCCTAGAGATGGAGAGTAAAAAGGGCCACCATACAAGCAGACCCATGAGTCTTCCTGCTAGCAATGCATTAATGGTTACTGAAGGCTCATTACCCCCACAACCTCAGCATTACCTGACTTATCAGCAGCCATCCTGCTCTTCTGGACCTTACATCACTTTTCTTGAGACTCCAAGGTCTCAATAGGCTCAACACAACTCCTTTCAGGAAAGTTGTGCCTTTGTCTCAGGAAGTGGACACTCAGGTGCTTTTCAATACTATTTTGATGATCTTGAGTGTTTCATTCCAGATGTGTAGAGTACGTGGACATTGTCCAACAGATGTCTCTCTTAACATACAGAGCGAAGAAGTTCTTTAAGAGAACTAGAAGGCATTTCCCTCAAAACCCAACTACCAGCAAGTTTGGGTTTGACAAGACCAAAGCAAAGTGTTACAACTGTAATCAACTGGGTCACTTTGCAAGCGAATGCAAGGCTCCCAAGACCAATCCGAGAACCCCACAGGCCTCCACACATCCCTCAACCTCAAAGCCCGTTGAGAAGTCAACTGAAACAGCTGCAATGGCTCAAGAAGTTGACTGGAGCTTCATGGTACAGGATGTGACTCCTGCTTAAGCTCCCATGGCCGGAACAGATGATGCCCTGGTATATGAACATTCTGCACTCCAGCCTGTATAGCTAAAGTTAAACTCTATCAGGATTACAACATGGAAATCAGATCTAATATTGAGTCTTTAAATATCTTAAAATCTGATTTTAAAATAGCTGAATCTGACTATCAAAAGAAAATTGAGGAGTTAGAGAAAACTGTATCTATTTTAAAACATGAACACACCAACTACAAGACTCAAATCAAAGAAAATTAAGGCTCAAGCCCAGCTTGTCACTGCTAAGGCTCAGGCCAGGAAGCATGCTATCTCTGAGCAAAACTTCCAAGCTATTCTTGCATCATCCTCCCACTCCAAACTCTATTATCAGAACAAAGGAGGGTTGGGAACCAATGAAATTGCTCCACCATACTCCTATGAGTCTATTAGACAGCCTAGATGTGGTGCTGAGGAGCAAGAGGTTCCAACTACTGACCCTTCCTCACTAGAGTTGAAGGATGAAGCAACAATAGTGGTCACCACAGGGAAGGAACAGGTAGATGTACCCATCTCCTCCTGTGAAGAACAAATCCTAACCACTAAGGCCAGAAGAAGCAGATCTAAAGCTACTAGGAGAACTGCCAAGAAGGTGGCTGAGTCCAAGCTGAAAATTGACCCAAAGTAAAAGGTGTCTTTATCTCAGCTGGATTCCAAGTGTTAGGTACTTCTGATTCAGGAAAGGAGTGTAATACCAGGACTTCTGCGCTGCCAAGGATCAAAATTTGAAGGGAAAAGTTGCTGATGAAGAAAAGAAGCCCAAGAGACAGCAACCCTCATATTCCCAAAGAACTAACATTGCATGCATAATGTGTGGTCTGCAAAACCACATGGCAACAGATTGTTACTATAATCCTGCAAGCACACATTATGCAAATAATGTTAGAAAAGAAGGAGTCAAGGAAGGTTTCATATTTGGACCTTTTCAAACGGTTCAAGTGATGAAAAAGGGAAAGCTAGTTTCGGAAGCCAGGTTGCTTTCGGAAGAAACTCTTTCTTCCGAAGGGAAAATGGCTTCAGAAGCAAAAGCTACTAAGGTCCAGAAGAACAAGAAAGCTCCCTTGAAACCTCCCCAGAAGAAGACTGCTTCGGAAGAAAAGGCGGTGAAGACTTCTTCTGAAAGGAAAGAAGCTTTGGAAGATAGCTATGCTGCAAAAGCTTCAACAAGCTCATCCTCCAAGATCAACTAAAGGATGGACTGGAAGATCAAGGACGAAGATGCAGCCCAAACCTCTTCTTCAAAGAGCTCTATTGAACTTCCATGCATAACATTTGGTTCAATTATGTCATTATCTTGGAAGAACCCAAGACCAGCAAGGCTTGGGCTTCCAAACAAAACTAACAATCTCATCTTATGTGCAGTCACATCCATATGACAAGAACAAAAATGTTCGGATTGTAGACAGTGGATGCTCCAGGCACATGACAGGGAACAGATCTCTCCTCAACAGTTTCAGAACTATGATGGAGGTCCTGTCCAATTTGGAGGTGAGGCTGGAGGATATATTTCTGGCAGAGGGAGTATATCCAATGGTAAATTAAAGGTTGACAAAGTTCACTTTGTCAAACAACTTGAACACAATCTATTAAGTGTTTCTCAATTCTGTGATCAAAAGCACCAAATGCTTTTCACAAAACATGAGTGCATTATTCTCAAACCTGGGATGACAATTCATCCGGAATTGGTGCTTCTTAGATCTCCCAGAAAAGGGGATATGTACAAGCTTGATATGAAAAATGCTTCCCCAATAGGTGAAGTATCATGCTTTCTTTCCAAAGCTGATGGTGATGAGTCAACACTGTGGCATAAACGTATGTGTCATGTAAATTTTAAGACAATGAATAAATTGGCTAAAAATAATCTGGTACATGGTTTGCCTAAAAAGGAGTTTTTCTGCAAAGATAACTGTGTTGCATGCCTGAAAGGGAAACAACACAGGACATCTCATAGATCCAAATGTGTTAACTCTATCACTACTCTATTACACTTATTGCACATGGATCTTTTTGGTCTCACAAGTATAATGAGCATTGGAAGGAAATCATACTGCCTTGTGATAGTTGATGATTTTACAAGATTCACATAGGTATTCTTTCGAAGAACTAAAGATGAAACTACTGAAACATTAAAATCTTTTATTCTTAAAATAGAAAATCAAATTGATCACAAGATTAAAATATTAGAAGTGATCAAGGGACTAAGTTTAAGAACTTTGTTCTTGACTCATTCTGTAACTCAAAAGGGATTGCCAGACAATATCGTGCTCCCAGAACTCCTCAACAAAATGGTGTTGCTGAGAGGAGGAACATGACACTTATTGAGGCTGCTCGAACTATGTTAGCTAATTCAAAACTACCTCTAACATTCTGGGCAGAGGCAGTCAGCACTGCATGCTATGTGCATAATAGAGTTCTTATAGTTAAGCCCCACGGAAAAACCCCTTATGAGCTATGGAACAAGAGGCCACCGTTCATTGGCTTTCTAAGGTCCTTTGGTAGCAGGTGTACCATACTTAACACAAAAGAAAATTTAGCAAAGTTTGCTGAAAACTCAGATGATGATATCTTTGTTGGGTACTCTTCTAGCTCCAAAGCTTACAGAGTATACAACATTAAGAATCAACAATTTGAGGAGTCATCCAACATAGTTGTTAATGAGCACACTCCTTGTGTTAGGGGGAATGGCCCTGATCATATTTTTTATTTAGAATTGTTTCCAAACTATTCTAAACCATCTTGTGAGAATGTTTCAGTTGGAACAGAAGCTCAAAATGATGCTGATGCTACTGCTGATGATCAACTGTTTGAGCTACCCAGACCTAGTCCAAATTCTCCAAAAGTTGCTATAAACGAAGTTTCCATCATTCACAGATCTGATAGCTTGACTATATCAAGGAATTGTGAAGCTTCTACAAGTGAATCACTTACTGAGCCTCAAAACTCATCAGGTGATCCACCACAACACCAGGCAGAAGGAAGTAGTGTTTTGAAGGGACAGGAAACTGTTAACACCACTTCACATCCAACCATTGATGATGTTTCTCACTCATTCAATTAGTCCTCATTGAATGATTTTGAAACAGCAGCTGGACAGAGTGTTCTAGTTCCTGAGCAGAATATGTCCAACATGGATCTATCTCTGCAACTAGAAGTGATTCCTCACCTTAGGATTCATAACACTCATCCTGCTGAGAACATCATAGGGGATGTCACTGAGGGTGTGAGAGCAAGAGGACAAACTCATCATGGGAATGTCTGCATGTACTCATGCTTTCTATCCCAGATGGAACCCAAGAAGGTAGAAGATGCCTTAAAAGATAGTAGCTGGCTTTAATCAATGCAAGAGGAGCTGCTTCAATTCAAGAGACAGAAGGTATGGAACCTATGTCCGCTACCATCTGGTCAAGTACCAATAGGCACTAAATGGGTTTTCAGAAACAAGCGAGATGATAGAGGCTTAATCATCAAGAACAATGCAAGACTTGTAGTTCAAGGACACACACAAGAGGAAGGAATTAATTATACTAATGTCTTTGCACCAGTTGCAAGACTTGAGGTAGTTAGGATCTTCCTTACTTATGCTGCATCCAAGGACTTCACTGTTTATCAACTTGATGTCAAGTGTGCATTTCTATATGGGGATATAGATAGGGAAGTCTATGTATGCCAACCTCCAGGATTTGAAGACCCACAACACCCCAACTATGTGTACAAATTGGATAAAGCTCTATATGGGTTACACCAAGCACCTAGGCTGTGGTATGAGACATTGTCTCGTTTCTCCTGAAAAACGGCTACACTAGAGGTACCATTGACAAGACTCTCTTCATCAGAAAGTCTGGAAAGGACATCTTGCTCACTCAAGTCTATGTTGATGACATCATATTTGGTTCTTCAATTGACCAAATGTGTAAGGACTTTGAGAGCTTTATGAAGAAAAAGTTTGAGATGAGTTCCATGGGAAAAATGGACTTTTTCCTTGAAATTCAGGTGAAGTAAATGAAGGAAGGGTTCTTTATTAATCAATCTAAATATGTCTCTGACATCTTAGAAAGATTTGAAATGAAGGATTGCAAGCCTGCCAAGACACCCATACCCAGAAACCATAATCTTTGTCCTGACCTTGAGGGGGAGGATACTGATCAACATCAGTATAGGGCAATTATTGGTTCTCTAATGTATCTTACTACCAGTAGACCTGATATCATGTTTGCTACTTGCATTTGTGCAAGATATCAGGCTGCTCCAAAGGTGTCTCACTTAGCTGCTGTTAAGAAAATCCTCAGATACCTCAAAGGAGCACCTAAACTAGGTCTCTGGTATCCCAGAAACAAGGATTTTAATCTCTATGGATACTCTGACAGTGACTATGGTGGCTGCAATATCGACAAGAAATCAACATCAGGAGGATGTCAATTTCTTGGTAGAAGGATCATTTCATGGCAATGCAAGAAACAATCTGTTAAGTGCTCTAAGAAAGATTAACATATTGTCTTTATTTGTCTTTTGATAATTTGTAATATTATAGGGACTATTTGTGTAATTTGTTAGTTCCTTTACTTTTTGTTTTCAGTATAAATAGCTTAGATTTGCAGGTAGATAAAAACGGATACACAAGATATTCGAATTTGCTTTCATACTTGTAATTGTCTTAGCTTGATATTAATGAAAACTTGAATTTTATTGATATCTTGTTTTGATTTGATTACTTTGTGTGAATTTCATTGAATTGTGTAATTGTCTTAGATTATGATGAAGTGTTTGCACCAGTTGCAAGACTTGAATCAATTCGAGTTTTTCTGGCTTATGCTTCATTCATGAAATTCAAGGTGTATCAAATGGATGTAAAGGGTGCATTTCTATATGGTCCAATCACTGATGATGTGTTTGTGAAGCAACCTCCAGGCTTTGAGGATGCACAATTTCCACATCAAGTATATAAACTGAGTAAAGCTTTATATGGACTTCATCAAGCCCCTAAAATTTGGTATGAGACATTATCACAACACTTAATCCAACATGGATACACACGAGGGAAAATTGATCCAACTTTATTCATAAAGAAGGATAATAATGATCTTTTATGTGTACAAGTGTATGTTGATGACATCATATTTGGTTCTACCTGTCCAAAATTATGCAATGAATTGAAGAAGAAATCATGAAATCTCGATTCCAAATGAGTTCTATGGGAGAGATTAACTTCTTTCTTGGACTTCAAGTCAAGCAAACTACAGATGGAATCTTTATCAATCAAGAAAAGTTTGTTGACAAGCTCTTAAAAATTTAAGTTGCAAGACTGTCAGTCCATACGAACACCAGCAGATATTAACACCAAGATTGAACCTGATCCAAAAGGAAAATCTATTGACCAAACATTATACAGATCAATGATTGGATCTTTGATGTATCTTACCGCATCTAGAACAGACATTATGTATGTTGTTTGTGTATGTGCCAGGTATCAATCAGACCCGAAAGAATCTCACTTAATTGCTGTCAAAAGGATATTTAGGTATCTCAAAGGTAAACCAGCCTTAGGGCTTTGGTATCCTTACGAGGGTAACTTTGAACTATATGGATATACAGATAGTGATTATGGTGGATGCTGTCAAGATAGAAAATCTACTTCGGGTGGGTGTCAATTTCTTGGTCCCAGATTAGTCTCATGACAATGTAAGAAACAAACAAATGTCTCTGTTTCAACTGCAGAAGCTGAGTACATTGCTGCATCAGCAGGATGTTCTCAAATCCTTTGGTTGCAAAATCAATTACTGGATTATGGATTCAACTTTCTTAAAACACCAATTTACATTGATAACACAACTGCTATGTTCATAACAGCTAATCCTATTCAACATTCAAAAACAAAACATATCGAAATTCGATATCATTTTCTTAGAGATAACTCTGAAAAAGGATTAATCATATTGATTCAAATTGCAACAGAAAAACAATTGGCAGATCTATTTACTAAAGCCTTCCTACCAGGATGGTTTGAGTATTTAGTAGAATCAATTGGTCTTATAAATCATATGTGATCTCCCTAAATCAAAAGATCATAATAAGTGATACTCTCATTGTTAATTGCCTGTTTATATTTTTTTTGTGTGTGTGTGATTTTATGTTTTTTATAGAAAAATCAAATACAAAAATATATATCAAAAATACAAAAATAGATTTTTTAAGAAAGGATTATGTTTTGCAACATGTAAGAAATGATAGTACATTAGTGAGATCAGTTGCATACTTCACACATTATTAAAGTCTAGACATGATCAGATATGATGTGTAGACAATATCTGACTATTATGCTGAAAAAGTAAATTCTTGTGATCAAATTAAACATACATGCTTGTGTGTATTCATCTGAGTACTTTTGAGTTGTTTTTAGCTTATCAGAATGAATGTTTGTTAAGATACATCTTTCACACCTGTTGAAACTATGTGAAATCATGAGATCTGTTACAAAGCATCATTTCACTTCTCTATTATGAGTCATCATAGACCTGAAGTACTGAGATATCCTCTGTTGTAAGTCATTACAGACCTGGATTCTCTTTTTGATGCAAAAAGATGCCAATGTGCACAACCTATTCAAATGAATAGTCAGAGCTGATCAAATGGTTATCCATGATCATCCTCTATAAACTAAGTAACATGAACTCTGGTGATATCTATGTTTCAGGTAATAAGTTGAGCATGTGTTCTTTCTTGTTGATACATGTATGCCTAGATCATGATATGAAATGTAATAGATCTTGTTTATCTGATTCGGATGTAATTTGATATGATTAATGAAATGATATTGATTGTTTGTGATTGTAATGTCTAATATTTCATTAATGAGTCGATATTGAATTGGTTAATTGGGTTAATGATTGTTTGAATGGTTACATATAATGTTTATTAATTAATACATTCAAACTTAACATAATGAAGTTCTCATGCGAATGCCCATGTGAATGAACCACACGCATGAATAACTTCATACGATTGACTCAGTCGCACGACTGAACCAGGAGACTGGATCAGTCGTATGATTGTAACATAAGATTGGCTCAGTCGCACGACTGAACACTCAGTCGTGCGGATGGATCAACCGCATGGTTCAATTGCATGACTGAACCATACTAATGGTTCAGTCACACGAATGAATAATACTAACTATAAATACAACCCAATTCGTGGAAAAACGGGAGAATTCATTCTATTACGACTCCAAACGTACCCTAGCCGTCCAGAAGCCTCCCAATTCGTTCTCCAAGTTCATAGAACACATTAGATTGATTCCCAATCGATTTCTAACGTTAGTTTTAATTCTTTATTGATTCTTCGTGTGTTCTCACTGATTGGATCGCCAATCAAATAGGATTCCGCACTATTTGATCTGGTTTACACGCTAATCACTAGGTATTTCGTTCAAATACCAGGTCCTAACAATTGGTATCAGAGCTTTGGCTCTTGATTACGTGTGATTCAATCAAGATTGATAAAAAGTTTGTGGTTTTGCACTAAAAACGCAATCTTTTGTGTCAAAAGTGATCTTGGACGTTCCCTGCTCATCAAAGTTTAGTTTCTACGGACTTAGGCGATTAGACCTTGCGAAATTTCGAATTTTACGGCTAAAACACGTTAACCTAGAAATTTTCGCAAAACAGCAGCTTCAGTCGCACGAGTGAGCCATTCGCACGACTGGACCTCATTCGCATTGCTCAGACGCAAGATTGGACCTAGTCGCATCTCCATTCGTACGATGGAACCATTCGTTCGCAGTGTTCATACGCATCAGCTTCATTCGCACGACTGAACCAATCGCTTAGTTTAGCCGCACGATTGAACCATTCGCATAGTTCATGCGTGTGGTCCATTCGCATAGTTTATTCGCACGGATAGCCCAATCGCATCTTTTAGTCACACCAGTTGACAGTTTGTTTTAGTAGACTTAAAGTTATTCGCCATGGAAGATCAAATGTCAGCATTTACTGCTGGGAAGGACTCTAGGATCCAGAACGTGCTATTACTTGAGAGTGAGGTGGGTAATCATAATAAACCACCAAAGCTCTTAACGTTAGATGAGTTTCCCCACTAGAAACAACGTTTTGAGATCTATCTCAATGGAGTGGATCCGAATCTGTGGGAAGCTATCGAGATTGGGTATAGTACGCCGGTGGGAGTCGATGGAGTAAAGCTAACCTTAGGAGGGATGACAGACGCGCAGAAAGTTAAATATAATGCAGAGAAGAGGGTTTATGCATTGATTACACAGTCTATCCCTAAAGACATATTCCACCAGTACTCAGAGAATAAGCAGTCCAAGAAACTATGGGATGGGCTGGAAAAGAGGTACGACGGGAATGCTTCGTTGAAGGCAATCAAGGCTAAGGAGTTAAAGAAGGAATTCGATAACTTCTCATCGATGGGAAATGGGAGTTTGGACGATGTTATAGATAGATCTACCATCTGATGAGTGAACTGCATACACATGGGGTGGCTACTACCATGGAAGAGAAAGTTACTAACTTTGCAGACGGATTGCCGGAAAAGTGGGCTTCGTTCGTGTCTAACCCGAGATAGAATGGAATGCTGGCAAAGCTGGATATAAATGACTTCATTCTAAAGCTACGAGAAGAAGCTCTTAGGATGAAGTACAGAGCTCAGAAGTCTCCGTATCCTCAGAATCCAGCTTTGTACAATGCCACGCCTCAAGCTAAGACATCTGGAGCACCTCTCCAGACTGCATTTGTGTCTAGCTCATCGAGTCCTTCACATGCTTCTCCTTCAGGATCAGACACGTCGGGGTCTTCTTATACCCATCATATTGGATCTGAAACAAATGCTACTAGACTGAAGACCGAGAACCTCGGTAATGTGACTATAGAAGTAGCTCGAGAACACATGGATCTTTTGGATGCAGTGGTTCATTATTATGATGGACTTGTTGCTGGGAAGATTGGAAACTGCCATCTGGCAGACGAGGACTATGAGCAGGTGGACGAAATGGAGCTTGAGAGAATGGACATAATGTGGGCCTTAGCTAGCGCGGTCCGAAGGGCGAAGAATTTTGTGAAAAAGACCGGACAGAACTTGGTAGCTACTAAGGATACCACATTGGCTTTGACAAGAGCAAAGTGACCTGCTTTAACTGTGGAGAGAAGGGACACTTCAAGAGAGAATGTTTTAAGCCAAAGAAGACGGGTAACGGGAACCCATTCTCGTCCTTCACTCGTCAAGACAAGCAAGCTAGTAGTTCTACTTCATCAAGCGAGGATCCAAAAGCCTTGACTGCTCATGATGATGAAGAACAGGACTGGAGCTTTAGGTTTGTCTCTCCAGGGGAATCAAACATTGCAAGTGTAGAAGACATTAACGATGTTCCGCGAGTGAAGGAGATCTAGCAGTTGAGATAGTGATGTCAAATATTGAAGAGACAACTGCAACTGAGGTCAGCTACAAGCCTAAAAGAGAGAGACTACCACAGCAAAGACAGAAAAGACAGAATCACCAGAACCAGAGACATCTGATGCTGCGTTGATGGCTAACTCTTCTGAACCAACTCAGGTAAGTACCACTGACCAAATGTTTGATAATCATGCTTGTTCTGATTGTAATACGTTTAGAAATAGCATAGATGAGAAATTTGCTAGGTTATTAGATCATAATGATAACTTAGTAAAAGATTTGCAATTGTGCACTGAGGCTAATAGAGTATTAAACAAAATGAGCATAGTTACAAAGAAAAGATAGACCTTTTGACTAAACAGCATAGGGAAACCGAAGTAGTTGCATTTAACCAAGCTAATGACATTTGGTACTATCTAAACTCCCTAGAAGACACTAAGAAGCAAAAGGCAGTTCTAGAAATAGAAGTAAACTCATTAAAACAGAAACTGCACAGTTGGACAAGTTCATCACATATAGTCCCACACTTAGTGAGAGAAAGAAACAACAGGGAGGGTTTGGGTTACAAAGTGGTTCCACCACCACCTGAGACCTTGATGAACACTAAGAGTAGACCAGTAAATAATAACCCATCAAGGATCATGTGGTGTCTACTCCTCTTGTTAGTGATCCATTTCCTCATGTTCATCTATTGAATCTGGAAACAAACAAAAGGAGGCCACTTCAAAGGCAAAGGGTAAATTGCCTTGTGTTAATCTGGAAAAAGAATTTGAAAAGGTTAACTTAAAGTCAGGGTCAAACAGAGTCAAATCAGAACCTAAAAAGACTTCTAATGTTAATCTTTCACATGTTTTAAGTCAAAAACCAGTTACCAAAAGGAAAAAGATGTTAAACATGTTAAAATAGTTAACTTTGTTAAACAAGAGAAAACATCAAAAGAACCAGAGTCAAAACCTAAAGTGAGTGATGTTACTAGGGTGTCACACACGTCTCCACAAAGAAGTTTAATCATAAAGTTGATAGCAGGTCGTGCTACAACTGTGGAGAATGTGACACATTGCTTCCTATTATCCTTATTATTAGACACCTAGGAAGAAGATTGAACTTCAGGACTCAAAACCTAGGTCTTCTAAGAGGAGCTCTTTAACTCCACCTAGAAGAACTAGTGAACATAAAGTTCAACCCGTTAGCCAGTCGACTGTTTATCACAACAGGCATTGCACAAATCTGGCTTATGGAAAGAGAAGTCAACCTCTGTGTCTGATAATGATGACAAGAAGGAACCTGAGCTACCTTCACCTTCTAAGGGTCAATGGGTTGAATTTCTGATGTGTGATGCCTCTGGGAAACCCAAGCCAGTAAAGGCTTGGGTTCCTAACCTAAACTAATCCTTTACATTGTATGTGCAGGGTGTTCGCTACAGTGTTGAAACTAACACGTGGATTGTAGACAGCGGAGCATCCAGGCACATGACAGGAAACAGGCTCTTTTATCTAACGTCAAGCAAATAAAAGGAGGCATGTTTTGTTTGCTGGAAACAAGGGAGGATATATCACAGCTCAGGGAGAAGTGGGAAATCAGAAAGTTAAGTTTGATAAGGTGAACTACGTTCAACAACTTCAAAATAACTTACTTTCTGTTTCCCAAATCTGCGATAGGGATTTAAAGTCATCTTCGACAACAAGAAGTGTTACGTGCTCAAGAAAGATTACGTGATCCCAGAAGACCAAGTTTTGATGACTACTTCAAGATATAAAGACCTTTATGTTTTGGATCTGTCAACAGCTGCTACAACGGATCATGAGGTTCAGTGTTTTCTATCTAAAGCTACTGAGAAGGATTCCATCTCCTGGCATAAGAGAATGGGACACATTAGTCAAAGGAAGATGAATCACTTGATTCAGAAGGATCTGGTGAGAGGAGTTAATGTCAAGAACTTCCAGCTTCCTGATTTTTGTGTAGCTTGCAAGAAAGGCAAACAGACGAAGAAGTTTCATAAGGAAAAGAAAGTTCATTCAATAGAACTTCCTGTTGAACTTCTTCACATGGATCTGTTTGGTCCAGTCAGTACAAAGAGCATAGCAGGCGACTTGTACTGTTTTGTGGTTACTGATGACTACTCAAGGTTCTCTTGGGTAATGTTTTTGAAGTCCAAATAAAAAACATTTGAGTCATTCAAGGAGTTAGTAACCAACTGGAATCTCTCTACAAGCTGAAGGTTAGACAAGTACGCTCAGACAATGGGACGGAATTCAAGAACCAGTGGATGGAGGCTTACTACAAGGAAAAGGAATTGTACATCAATTCACTTCTGCCTACTCGCCTCAGATGAATGGCATTGCTAAAAGAAAGAACAGAAGCTTGATAGAGACTGCATGGACTATGCTGGCAGACTCGAAACTGCCTATCCAATTTTGGAATGAGGCAGTTGCTAATGCATGTTATACACTGAATCGAGTTCTGATTGTCAAGCGACACAGAAAAACATGTTACGAGCTACTACAAAGACGCAAACCGAATTTGAAGTATCTCGAACCATTTGGCGCGCCGTGCACACTTCTGAAGAAAACACAAGAAGGTAAATTCAGCGAGAAGGCGGATGAAGGAATCTTTCTAGGATACAACATACCGAACAAGAGGGTTTACAACAACTCAATGGGTCTAGTAGAAGTGTGGTGTAATGTTGACGTTCAGAGATATACCACACCACCTACTTGCAAAGGACCCGCCTACTTTTTCGACTATGATGGATTCTTCAAGTCCTTCAACATCCCTCTCTCTCCCTCGGATGACGAGTTAGCTACACGGATGATGTATGATATCTTGAATACACCAACATCTAGCTCATAGGGAGAATCATCTACTCAGTCAGGGCGAGTAGTCAACGACAGTGACTCCTCCTCTAAAGATGAAGCTGAAGAAGATGACCAGAACAGTCAGGAGGAACAGGTTCCAGTTCCTGAAAGTCCACAAGCATCTACCAGTGATGCACCTTCGACTTCGAAGCCTCAAACTCCAACTACCTCAGAGACAAAACCAAATGTTCATAATCTTGGCTCTGAGGTAGCTGTTCCTACTACTCCAGGATCACATCTAAACGTCTATCATCCCTTGGACAATGTCATTGGGGATGTCAGATCAGGAGTACAAACCCGAAATCAGCTGTACTCAGCTGATTATGCCTCTGTTATGGAAAAGGGATACATTCATGATGGTGCTTATCGGTGTTTTGTCTCGCAGTTTGAGCCAAAATACGTCAGTGATGCACTAAATGATGAGGCGTGGGTGAGTGCCATGCAAGAAGAACTTCTTCAGTTCAAGAAGTTAGGTGTCTGGACTCTGGTAGATAGACCTAAAGGTGCTAAAGTTATTGGCACCAAATGGGTCTTGAAATGCAAGAAGGATGACCAATGGGTCATTATCAGGAACAAGGCTCGACTGGTTGTTCAGGGATTTCGCCAAGTCGAGCGGATTGACTACAATGAAGTGTTTGCACCAGTGGCAAGGATGGAAGCCATCTGTATCTTCCTTGCCTATGCATCGTATATGAAGATTAAAGTCTATCAATTAGATGTGAATAGTGCATTCCTTCATGGGGAAATCCGAGAGACAGTGTATGTCAGTCAACTTGAGGGATTTGAAGATCCTTATCATCGGGACAGAGTTTACAAACTCGACAAGGCCTTATACGGGCTGCATCAAGCTCCTAGGGCCTGGTATGAGAAACTCTCAACTCATCTTGTGAAACACGGCTTTCGCAGGGGAGTTATTGACTGCACACTGTTCATCAAAGAAAAAGATGGAGACCTACTGCTAGTACAAATCTATGTCGATGACATAATCTTCGGTTCAAAGAACGAAGAATTATGCAAAGAGTTTGAAGCAGTTATGAAGAAAGAATTTGAGATGAGTTCTATGGGGGAGATGAAGTTCTTTCTCGGGTTACAGGTGGATCAGACTCCAAATGGGATATTTATACATCAGACCAAGTATGTAGGAGACATTCTCTGTCGTTTTGACATGGAGAATGCTTCTGCTGCTGACTCCACTTGCTACGAATCACGATATAGCACCTGATGAAAATGGATCTTGTAGATGCCACAATGTACCGTGGAATGATTGGATCCCTCATGTATCTCACTGCCTCAAGACCTGATATCATGTATGCTACATGTTTATGTTCTAGATATCAAGCTAAGCCTAAGGTCAACCATCTGATCGGGGTCAAGAGGATATTTCGTTATCTAAAGGGTACACCCCCCTTGGGTTGTGGTATCCTCATGATGATGACTTTGAGCTCACGGCGTATAGTGACTCGGATTACGGGGGCTGCAAGATGAATTACAAGTCTACATCAGCAGGGTGTCAATTCTTTGGGAGAAGATTAGTTACCTGGCAGTGTAAGAAGCAGACATCGGTTGCATTGTCAACCTGTGAAGCCGAATACGTTGCTGCTGCAAGTTGCTGTTCACAAATCATCTGGATTCAACAGCAAATGCGGGATTACGGTTTAAAGTTTTCTTCTTGTAGGATCAGTGATCACAAGTTTGATGTATTAGAGTTCAAAGCAGCGGAATTAGAACAGGAATTAGACAAATTGTAGCAAGAAATCGATACTTGTATGCATTAAGAGCACATACGGTTATAGTGAGAGAATATATTTCTGATTCAAGGAATGTTTATAGATATAGAATATTTTTGATCAAATCATTCACTTTATTACAATAGGTTGCCACTCCTTATATAGAGTGCAACAATCACTACTGTTATCACGGAAAGTGACAACTGGCAGATCTATTACAAAAATAACTAAATCTTAACAAACTACTGAAATGTTCAAAACTGAGAAAACATATCAGAGTGTTAAGTACAGAAATATAAAACTACTGATTAGAAACTACTGAAACTACAACGACTGAAGAACAAGCTCTTCAGTCGTTTACAAAACTACTGAAATATAAAACTACTGAAACTAGAAATATAAAACTACTGATATCACAACTACTGAAGAAGTACTCTTCAGCAGTTGTGACAAACTACTGAGGCTTCAGTACTTGATCTTCAGACTTTGACCTTCAGATGTTTCATCAGCTGATGACTTCAGTAGATATCATCAGCTGATGTCTTCAGTCTTTGTCTTCAGACTTTGTACATCAGTTGTTGATCTTCAGCACTTGTAAACTCTTCAGCTGTTGTACTTCAGTACTTTGGTCTTCGGCTTCAGTACTTGTGTTCTTCAGCTGTTGTACTTCACACTTTAGTTCTTCAGCTGATGCAGTCTTCAGCACTTGATCTTCAGCTGTTGAAGTCTTCAGCACTTGTCAAACTGCTGATGAAGCTTTCAACAGTTGTTGTGATACCATGTGCGACTTAGAGGTTTTCTGATCTTGGCTCATTGGTTCTTTTGGTCCAACAAACTCCCCCTGAACCAATGCAGCCAAAACCTCTAAATTATTTATTATCCCACTTATTGTTGGCAAAATGTTGGTCTTTTTCCTTCTTGATCAGTAGAGAAGATGACCCATGTAAGCTCCGGCCTGGGAAGAAATCTCAGATATTTGTTTGGCAGGATATGAATGGGAACTCTGTTTTGAGGAACTGGACACAGAGTTGTTATCCCATTCATGAGATTTACTTCCCCTAATGAGTCTGTATGACTCTCGAACATAGCCTCAAGGAGAACAACTTGTTCCTCCTGAGAGAGTTCTTCTACTCCTCCTTCGAAGAAGAACTCTGGACCATAGTACTCAGATAAGTACTTCATGGTCCTGCCATTTTTCAGCTCCACTGTAGTTACCTCCCTATAGACAAATTCATCAGGATGGGTGCCTTCAAGGAGTAACTGGAGCTCATTCTTCTGGATGTCTTCAAGCTTTTTATATAACAACCCTTTTAATCATCTTGTTTTCTAGTAAGGCTTGAGGGGTCATCTTTGCTTGATGAGCTTTCTTGAATTCATCAATTATTTCCCAGGGTGTGACTACAATGGCCAACATGATGGTAGATGCTATTGTTTTTCTAACCTGGCCATTGTATCTGTGTGGAATAGTTCTTTTATGGATTCTAGAACTCACCCTGGGTCTGGCCATACTCTCACTCTCTCCTTCTGATACTGAAAAGTGTGCCTGAGAGTGTACAGCCTCTGAGCATGCCCTTTCATGGCTTGAATAGATGATGACTGAGGAAATTCCTTGTCAACCATCTTCAATAGTTGCTCATCGTGCTGTTTCTACTATTCTTCATCTTCTATCTTGACTTTGACCATTTCCCTTGAGAGTCAGGTGTGATCATGGGTTGACTTCTAGGTTTTGGTAGCTTTAGAACAGCAGAGAGTGGCAGACTATCATCTTCATCCTCTTTCTTTCTTCTTCTTCCATCCTCAGCACCCTTCTCCTCCTCTAGGTGCATCACTGGATGATGGTTGGGTTGGTAAGGGAATTGGTTTTGAAGAATGAGGATGTTTGGAGTTGGCTTAGAGTTGGTTTGGAGATTTGAGGGGTAGGCAGTGTTTGAGTGGGTGGAAGGGAAGTTGATCCAGCATCTTTGTAGTAAGTTTCGCCTTTGTAAGTTTTGCCATTTCTAACCTTTTACCAGCCCCAGCCTCATCAAGGGCTTCAACAATAATCCCCTTGTGGAATTGCTCAGACAGACAGATTCTGGTGGCTATAGCCAGAATACTGTCCCTGGTCCATGCGCGAATCTCCATTAAAGATCTTCCTAAGTATTTTGCAATCAAGCGGACCATGATCTCCAATCTCTCTTTTTCAAGAGCATCATACCCAGCCCATCGGGTTTGAATCTCTTGGACTTCCAACCTTCTGATCTCACTATCCAATGTGGCTGTATCAAACCCCTGCCTGAAGAGTTGTTCAATACTTTATCCATGGATCGGCTGTGTGTAGTGTCAGCTTCTTTTACCAGCTCTTCCAAGGATTTGTCTTCAGCAGTATGATCATCAGCACTTTTCTTTCGCTTGTAAGTGAGCAGAGGTTGCTTTTCTTTCTCCTCCTCTTGGGCTTGCTTCTCTTCCTTCTCTTCCTCTGTTCTTTTCCTCTTCTTTGCTTTCACTGCAGTACTCTCCCCTTTTTGGATGCATTGGAGGAAGGGGTTTGTACCGCAGAAAGTGTCTTTTGCACAGCAGCATCAATCAAGGGTTGTAAAGTTGAGGAAAGCCTCTCATAATGGCTTTAGTCACAATATCAGTGATTATGGGTGTGATGAGAGGGAGGGAATTTTAAAGTACAGCACCTATTTGCTCAGGAGGGTTCTGTTCCTGAGAAATAGGGCCTGAAGCAGAGGCGGTGGTTGAGTTTAGAGTGGCTCAGTGTTTGGGGAACCTTCAACTGAAGGTGCCATCTGTGGGTTGGTGGAGGCAGATGGTCTTTCTCCTTGTGAGAGTTGGTCAAGTAGGTTTTGCAGCCTACTGACTTTCTCTTCAAGGATTGTGTCTGGGCAAGAACATCGTAGAAAAAGCCCAGGTCATCATCAGCCGAAGCTGAATCATCTGACCTCCTGCTTGGAGCAGGATTGACATGCACTGGGTGTAGACCAGTTGTGCATGTGCCCCTTTTGCTTGGTACTGGGGACTTCCAGCCTCAGGACATGTCCATCATCAGCTGTTGCCTCTAGTGAGGTCTTAGCAATGTTACCAGCCTCATTCTGATCATGTGCTGATTCAAAAGAGGTGGCAGCCTCACTAGAAATTCTAAGCTCCTTATCTACACCAGGAGATAGAAGTGGTAAACCCCTGTGCTGTGGGTTCTCAATTGCACTGTGTTCCTCCCCCTCAATTGTAGAGGTGTCCCAGTAGTAAGAGGTTTTTGGGGAGGGGGTGAGGAGTGCAGTTGAGTCAGCACTTGTGCAACTATTAAGTTGGGCTGTGAGGGGAGGTTGTATGGGGTGAAGGGATAGAAGCAGTGTGCACCTGGGGAGGTTGGTGCGTTTCAATAGCAATCCTCAAGTGAGGAAGATCCAATATGTAGGTACCCTTGTGTGGTTGCTGCAGGCTCCTGTTGAGAGGAAGCCTGAGCGGCTATGGCTGGAAGAGTCATTGTATCCACTAGGGGGTTTGGACTAGTGGATATATCCTGCGTTTGTGTTGCAGGGGCATCCTCAGGGGACTCAATTCCCTGAGTAGCCGTTTTGGGTTTCTTTTTGGTGGGTTTGGTGGGGACTTTTGATTTGGAGGTGGTGGCTGTGGGTTCCAGCTGCGTGGGTTTGCGCAGCTTGGCAACCAATTGAGTGTCTGGTCAGAGTTGTGCCGGGAGTATACTTCCGGCAGAACAGCCGTAGCAGGGACTCCCAAGCCAACAAGTCCCTCAGCATTAAGCTGGTTAGTAATGATTGCCATTATGAACCGTGGATATAGTATCCAACGGTTAACAGTTAGTTTTTGAGCCATATCCTTGAGCTCCGAAAAATTATATTTTGAAAATTTAACGGCTGTTGCTCAAGAATAGAATACATTACCTGCTGCCACTTGTTGACATTTGATCCCAAGACGAAGTCTTAGGAGCCAAACAACATACGTCACCATGTGAAAAATTAGGCGTTCAGCGTCATGGAAGTGTTTCTTCATGATAGTGGAGGCACTGAGATTGCCTTGATATCCATGTTGGGCAAAGGATAGATCTGTGGTGCCCTTCGGATATCCAGCAGGAGAACTAGCATCATCCAGATGAAGAATTTGGCGGATTAGTGCAGGAGTGATGACCACTTCTTTGTTGTTGACAACCGACTGGAGAGATGGTGTGTGTTCTCCCCAGTGGTAATAGTAACGTTCATCCAAAATTGTTGGAGGGATTCGGCATGTAGTATGGGATTCAGAAGAAATGCCGTTTTGTTGGGACTGAACCATAAGATCGATAGCAGTATCGAACTTAGCCCAGACAGGCGTTTTAGTAAGGTAGGCAACACAGTTGTGTCGCGGTTTAATTTGCATGGACGCCATTGAGAAGAGAGAAGTTTTGGAGAGGAACGTTAGGTTTGAAGAGGATGAAGCATTGAAGGATTAGGTCAGGGGTATTTATAGGGTACGGGTAAGAAACGACTGAAGGATTGGTGTTAGTCATCAGTAGTTTTGAACGACTGTTGACATGGTATGATCCTTTCAGACGGTTGAAACAGCTGAAGTCGTGGTGTTAGGCATCAGAAGTTAGAAAACTACTGAAGACCGTGGTTTTGACTTCAGATGATGAAACAACTGAGGACATGGTGTTTGTCATCAGTAGTTATGAAACTACTAAAGACAGTGGTTTAGTCATCAGCTGTTGTAAACAACTGAAGACTTGGTATTAGTCATCAATAGTTAGAAAACTACTAAAGACATGGTATTGCTTCAGTTGTTTAGAATGAAACAGCAGTTGTACAAACGACTGAAGAGAAACTTCTCATCAGCTGTTTTCGTCAATTCTTAGCTTTTCAGCTGTTTCATACTGTCCTCAACACATTCATCAGCCTTTTGGCTGATTTCAGTTGCTTCATAGGACATCAGTACTTATCTGTTTTTACTGATTTCAGTAGTTGTAACTGCATCAGTAGTTGTAACTACATCAGTAGTTTAGAACAGATGAAGTACTTCAGTACTTGTGAGACATTTAGCCTTCAGTAGTTATAAAAACTGCTGAGGGTAAAAGAACTCATCAGTACTTATATGTGACATGGTTACCAATGATCATCAGTACTTATTACTAAGATCATCAGTAGTTGTCACTTATTCTAGCTGCAGCATACCAAGCCTTAACACCAGGTTTTGGAAAGTTGAACTATCCAAAGGCTTAGTAAAAATGTCTGCAAGCTCATCAGCACTAGGCACAAACTTAGGATCAATCAGACCTTTTTCAAAACAATCCCTTATAAAATGATTTCTGATCTCTATATGTTTGGTCCTAGAGTGCTGGACTGGATTTTGACAATGCAAAGAGCTGAAGCACTATCCATTAATAATGGAGTCTTAGTCTCTGTAATGCCATAATCCAAAAGTTGGTTTTGAAGCCAGAGTACCTGAGATGTACAACTTGCAGCTGCAATGTACTCTGCTTCAGCAGTTGATGTAGCAACTGAGGTCTGTTTCTTGCTCTGCCAAGAAATCAAGCAGTTGCCTAGGAATTGACATCCACCAGAAGTTGATTTCCTGGTCAACTTACACCCTGCATAGTCACTGTCAGAAAAAGCAACTAATTTACCAGAATGTCCAGTAGAATACCATAAACCTAGAGATGGAGTGCCTTGCAGATATCTAAAGATCCTCTTGACTGCAATCAGATGAGACTCTTTAGGTGCAGCCTGAAATCTAGCACAAACACATGTAGCAAACATAATATCTGGTCTAGAAGCTGTTAAATACATCAAGGACCCAATCATACATCTGTAAAGTGTTTCATCAACCACTTTACCTTTCTGATCTGTATAGTTGTGTGGTGCTGCACATGGGGGTAGAACAAGGCTTACAGTTTTGTAAATCAAACTTTTGCAAAAGATCTTTTGTGTATTTGGACTGATGAATGAAAATTCCATCAGCCTTTTATTTGATTTGCAACCCTAGAAAGAATTGTAACTCTCCCATGGCACTCATTTCAAACTTCTGTTGCATCAACTTTGTAAAGGCATCACACAACTTTGGATCAGAGGATGCAAAAATGATATCATCTACATAAATTTGAACAAGTAGATTATGCTGCCCAGCTTTCTTATGAATAAAGTCTTATCTATGGAGCTGTCTAGTGAAATTATTTTCAGAAGAAAGTTTGATAATGTCTCATACCAGGCTCTAGGAGCTTGTTTTAACCCATAAAGAGCCTTATCAAGCTTATACACCCAATTAGGATGTTTATTGTCCTCAAAGCCTGGAGGTTGACATACATAAACCTCTTCTTTAATTTTTCCATACAAAAATGCACTTTTGACATCCATTTGAAAAACTTTAAGGTTTTGATAAGCAGCATAAGCTAAAACAATCGAATTGCTTCCAGTCTGGCTACAGGGGCAAAGGTTTCATAATCAATACCTTCTTCTTGTGCAAACCCCTGAACAACCAGTCTGGCCTTGTTCTTAACAATAAGCCCATTTTCATCAGTTTTGTTCCTAAACACCATTTAGTGCCTATTGCACACTTACCTGGAGGTAGAGGAACCAGTTCCCACACTTGCTGTTTCTTGAACTGAAGAAGCTCAAGCTGCATGGCATCAACCCATCCATTGTCCTTTAAAGCAATGTGATAGTTCTTTGGCTCTTGCTGACTGATGAAGAGAGCATAGAAGCAGAAATTTGACAATTGACTTCTTGTGATACTCCAGCAGTGATATCACCAATGATTTGAGACATAGGGTGATTCTCAGATCTTGATACACAATGAGATCTGTGCAAGTGTTTGTAGCAGGCTCAGCAGTAACAGATGGTGATGGTGAATCATTTCCTTGAAAACCAATCAGTGGATAGTAGTTCAAAGGAAGTTGAATTCGAGAGATCTCATCAGCATTTGTGTGGATGGTGCTACTGGAGCTACAGGAACATCAGGTCTAGCTGAATTAGGCAGATGATCACTAAACCTGAATAGGTGAGTACTACAATCATCATCATCATCAGCACAGTAGTACCACAGTGAACTGTTGAAGGAGCAACAGCAGGAGTTTGATGAACAGGTGCCTTAGCAGCCCCTTCTCACTCTCACATGCAATCAATAACTCCACAGGGCTTTGTGGAATCTTGTCCTTTGGAGATTCATTGAACTTAACATGTAGAGTTTCTTCAACCATCTTGTTCTGCAGTTGAAGACTCTGTATGCCTTGCAAGTAGATGAATAACCAACAAAATACCCTGCATCCACCTTAGGATCAAATTTATGGAGTTGATCCTTTGTGTTGAGAATAAAACAGGGACACCCAAATGCTTTGAAAAATGAAATCAGAGGAGCCAAATGATGGAGAACTTCATATGGAGTCTTCATCAACCTCTGATTTACTAAGACTCTATTTTGCACATAGCAAGCTGTGTTGACAGCTTCAGCACAAAAGGTCAGTGGCAAACCAGAGTCAGCCAGCATGGACCTTGCAGCTTCAGTGAGGGTCCTGTTCTTTCTCTCCACTACACCATTTTGTTCTGGAGTCCTTGGGATGCTAAACTGCCTTTTGATTCCCTTTGAAAGATAGAAGTCATCAAGTGTATGATTTCTGAATTCAGTTCCATTGTCACTCCTAATACACTTGACTGGAAGGGAATACTGCTTCTCAATATACAACACAAAGTGAATAATCTTCTGAGCAACCTCATCCTTTGAATGTAGAAAGAAAGTCCATACAAATCTGGAGTAATCATCCACAATTACCAGACAATAATCTTCTTTGCCATGCTCATTACTCTCACAGGACCAAATAGATCCATATGCAGTAATTGCAAGTAGGCAGTGGACTTAGGCTCTTCAATAGGAGGGAATGAGACTTTGTGTGTTTTCTTTTAAACAAGCAGTGCAGGTTTCATCACAGTGGAACTCCTTTATTGGTAAGCCTCTGACTAAACTCTTGTGGGTAAGCTGATTCATGTTTTTGAAATTAACATGACCCAGCCTTCTGTGCCACAGTTTAGATTCTTGAGAAGAGGCTTTGGAAAATAGGCAAGGATTGCCTCTTAGATCTATTTTCTTGGAAAGATCTAAGGCATACACTATTCCTGTCCTGTTGGCTTTCAGTAGAGTGTGATCATCCAACACCTTATCAATCAAATGCAGAACTTTGGATGACAGAATCCTACAGTTCTGACTGGTGAAAAGAGCAACATGGCCTTTATCACACATTGACTGACACTCAAGAGATTGTACTTGAGTTTTTCCACATGATTAACATCATCAAACTGATTTCTCCATTGGAGACAAAGCCATTTCCAATGATGTAACCCCTAGCATCATTGCCAAAAGAAACAAATCCCTTCTTTCCTTGAGAGTAGTCATGAAGGAGAGAGCTGTTCCCAGTCATGTGCATAGATCCCCCACTGTCTACATACCAGATGCTACTTTGGCATGTTGAAGAACCCTGCAATAATAAACAATCAGTTAGTTTTGGAGACCCAAACTTTTTGGTTTTGGGCCTGGTCTCATCAATAGATGGTAAATAACAGGTTTATTGGAACAACAGCCTGAGAGGAAGAAGATGGTGAAGAAGAGGAATCCTTTGGCTTGGACCTCCTTTTCTGTGGTTTCAACATAGGAGCATCTAGTTGGTTAACTCTACCCAACAGATGTTGAACCATAAACAGCTGTGTCTGATTTTGTGATAAAGCTTTCAGTCATCAGACACATTGCCAGTGGAGTTTGATAAGTTCCTATGTTGCACCTTCTTCTTCTGAGCACTCTCAGCTGTCACCTGTTTAAACCCCTTCCTTTTGGATTTCTTTGAGGACTTAAGGGTTACAGGATTTGATGTTGCTGATACAAATGTGGTCTCAAACTTAGTTTTCATTTTTATCATTTTCTCTTTAATTTCTTCTTTTTGTTTGAGTTTGGAACCTCTTTTGTACCAGCAATCATCTGTAAGATGATTGAACAAACACACATACTTCCATGGTTTCTTCTTCATCTTAGGTTGATCATCAACTAAAGAGGGTGAAGCAACTGGAGACTTGCTCTTCAATGCTTTGGAAGCATTGTTTGCTTTCTTGACTGCCTCTTTAGTAGTCTTCAAACTCTTTCTACTGATAGTTATCTCTTTCAGTACTAACAGTAGTTTGAGTTTGAACTTCAGGTGTTAAATCCTGCTCTCTAGTCCTTTCAGGACTTTTAGAATTACTCCTGAGTTGATCAACTCATTGATCATGTGAGTGTTAGCATTTGAACCATCAACATCAGCTGATAGGTTCAGAGAGGACTTGATGCTGACTGCTACTTCTGATTGTGCTGTATCAGAAAGTAGATCACATGAGATGGATTGGTTTATCACTCTCACCATCAGATTCTACCTCTGCTCTTGGAGTAAAATCTGTAGGTGGAGCAGTGTGATTGTAACCAATGCCAAACTTCACATTTGAAGCAGATTGCTTACTAAGAAGCATTTCAAACCTTTGCATGATTGTACCCATCTATCACACTCTACCTGGGTAACTGCAAGGGTTTCTTTGAGATCTTTGTACTTCTCTAGGAGTACCTCTTCTCTAGCCTTATCATCAATTATTTGACATTTCAGTTTATAAATCTCATCATTTTTATCTTTAAGCACAGACTCAAACTCAGCTTTTCTTTTGGAAAACATTTGTTCTAGCTCAGTGTTCTTATTAATTAAAGCTACATTTGCTTCTCGAATGGAAGCAAATGCTGCTATGCATGTTCAGAACATAATTTGGCTTTTGCCTCAGAGGATACCTGTGATACCTGAGGTGTAGAGGCATTAGAAAATGAAGTATCAGCAGACTCCAAAGCCATAAGAGCTAGATTCCCAAAAGGACCGTCACCACCATGTTGACCAGCACCTGAGAACAGTTGTTCATGACCAGACATGTCATCTGGTAAACTGCTCCAGTCAACAACTCCTGGGGTGAAGAAGCTGTCTTGTTGAGGTTGAGTTTGTTGTTGAGATTGGGATGGCTGAGGTTCTGGTAGTGCATGAGGTTGTGGTGCCATAGGAACTTGAACTTGATTTGACTGTGGCATGTAATAACAAGGGTAAGGATATGGCATTTGACCCTGAGGAACAAAATATGCAGGAGATTGTTGTTGAGGATGATGACTAGAAGTGACAGGATGTTGCCCTCTGTGTTGTTGACTATTGCCAGGAAAAGTCACAAGGGTGCAGTGGAGTTAGATCCAGTTGATCTACACTCTCTTGCAAAGTGTCCAAGCCTTTGGCATTTGTGACACCTCAACTTGCTCTTGTCAAAACCAACTTGGTTTTGCCAGAGATTCCTAGGAATTTTCTTCTAGTTCTTTTGTAGAACTTCTGAGATCTGATATTTATCAAGGCCATTTGGCTCAAAATATCCATCTCTTCTAAGTCGTCATCAGCAATCCCCTTGAGATCATCCATAATGAAGCATAAATTGTCATTATTACACCCAGTAAACTGACCATCAACACTCACAAATGCAGAATCAGAAGTGTTTGAGAGAAATTAATATGCTCATCATACTGGCATTCAGATGAAGCATATTCTGACTCATGACCACCAAGGCAGTGTTGCCTGGTACAAAGTCTTCAGTGAGCTTTCAGATGAAGACAGCTTTCTCTTCTGTTCTATCTCTCCTCAAACGTGAGCAGTTTCCCATGGAGTTGGGTGAGAGATAGTTTGTCCAAACTTGCACTGGAGCGTAGGACAATAGTATATGTGTCCCATCTCTCAGGCAGTGATCTGAGAAATCTGTTATTCATCTGAATATTAGTGTACTCAAGTTTGAACATTTTTAATTCAGAGATCAAACAAGAGAACCGCTCAAATTGTTAAGTCAGTGTCTCACCCTTTCTATGAGAGAATGTCTCATATTGTTGGGCAAGAATTTCTCTATTATTGCCAAGACCTCATCTGTTCCTCCAAATTGTTCTTTCAAGGCATTCCAGAGGTCATGGGCAGTTTCATGATGCATTAGCCCAGAATAGATTTCATTGGGCAGTGCCATGGCCAGAATTCCATGGGCTTTTGCATCAATTTCAAGCAACTTCTTATCCTCATTTGAGTATTGCTCCCTCCTCTTTGGAACCATTTGATTGGTTTTCGGGTTATTCACCATAGGCTTGTGTGGACCATGTACCACTGATGTCCAACAACCTGCGCTGTTAACAGACAGGTGATGGAGCATTCGTCGTTGCCATATGTTATACTCATTCCTAACCAGCATTGGTGGCTTGGTTGAGGAACCAGTATTGTGAGGATCATTGGAGGGAGTAGTCATTTTCAGTTCAAAAACAATTTAATTCAAGCTTTTAAAAGTTTTACACAGACCACAACAAACTCAATGAAACCCAGAGAAGATCTCAGGATGAATGACCAGAGATACAGAAAATTCAATCTCTATAACCGTTTCTTGCAAAAACAAAAGCTAATTCAATCAAACTTAGATCTTGAATAGCAGTTTCAATGATCAATTATTAGATCGATCAATGATTAACCTGCTCTGATACCATTTGTAGGATCAGTGATCACAAGTTTGATGTATTAGAGTTCAAAGCAGCGGAATAAGAACAGGAATTAGACAAATTGTAGCAAGAATCGATACTTGTATGCATTAAGAGCACATACGGTTATAGTGAGAAATATATTTCTGATTCAAGGAATGTTTATAGATATAGAATATTTCTGATCAAATCATTCACTTTATTACAATAGGTTGTCACTCCTTATAGAGTGCAACAATCACTGCTGTTATCACGGAAGTGACAACTGGCAGATCTATTACAAAATAACTAAATCTTAACAAACTACTGAAATGTTCACAACTACTGAGAACATATCAGAGTGTTAAGTACAGAATATAAAACTAATCTTAGACTACTGAAACTACAACGACTGAAGAACAAGCTCTTCAGTCGTTTTACAAAATTACTGAAATATAAAACTACTGAAACTAGAATATAAACTACTGATATCACAACTACTGAAGAGTACTCTTCAGCAGTTGTGACAAACTACTGAGGCTTCAGTACTTGATCTTCAGACTTTGACCTTCAGATGTTTCATCAGCTGATGACTTCAGTAGATATCATCAGCTGATGTCTACAGTCTTTGTCTTCAGACTTTGTACATCAGTTGTTGATCTTCAGCACTTGTAAACTCTTCAGCTTTTGTACTTCAGTACTTTGGTCTTTCAGCTTCAGTACTTGTGTTCTTCAGCTGTTGTACTTCAGCACTTTAGTTCTTCAGCTGATGCAGTCTTCAGCACTTGATCTTCAGCTGTTGAAGTCTTCAGCACTTGTCAAACTGCTGATGAAGCTTTCAGCAGTTGTTGTGATACCATGTGGGACTTAGAGGTTTTCTGATCTTGGCTCATTGGTTCTTTTGGTCCAACACTTCTACTCCTATTTTTGTTGATAACTCTGCTGCAATTGTAGTAACTAAAAATCCGGTTCAACATCCAAAGACCAAACATATCGGTATTAAATACCACTTCATAAGATTGTCTTGAAAAGAACTTAATTGATGTGGTAAAAATTAATACTGATTTTCAACGCGCTGACCTCTATACTAAAGCCTTTGATAAACCACGTTTTCAATATTTGCTAGAGGTCAAGGGCATTAAAAAGAAAAGTGATATTATTCCTGATGATGATCATGTGTAGTCCGATGTAGTTTAGTTAATTTTTCTTTTTTATTTTATTTTACTTGTTTATTTAGTCTGTTTAAATTAAACACATGTTATTTTGTTGTTTATTAAAATCCTAAAATAATTAAACCAGTTTTGATTTTAGTATTTTAGGGGGAGAATAAGTCAGCAAGTAACATTAAAATAAAAATAAAAAAAATAACGAGGGAGAAGGAGTGGAAAGCTGATATAAGGTAGATCGTATCTGTGATACCGATTCAAACCCTTTGGAATATGATAGTACACAGGAACAAATCAAGAGGGACTTTTAAAAATTTAATTTAGAAAAGATGCAAAAATTCAAAGTATAAGTTTGTGTAGTCTAAGCAATATAAAAGGGAAAATGATAGAAAAACTGGTAACTCCTAAGGTAACACAACGAGAGTAGACCTAGAGGTTGCTAGACCACAATTGATATGTCGGTAGATTCAACACAATAGATGATTAGACCTGACTGGTGATCTCAAGATCAAACTAAGTTTTTCAACTGACTGTGGGCTTCCATCTTATCACTGGTTAACACAATCAACAATATTCCAATAAGGGGTAATGAGCATGTAAATGCCACAAATGTGTGCGGATGACCATAAATAGAGCAAAGCACGAAAAAATGAAAGAAAAATGCTATCAAGCTAATGACTTATGTTGTTGGTGCATTTTGTGCAAAATAAAATTAAGCTGCTCTAACAAGGAGATAGGTTGTGTGCCTCTCTGCTGTGCGATGGCACAGACCTGAGGATTGGCTTCTCTTTGAAAGCTCTAAGAATAGTCTCTTCTTGTAAAAATACCCGTAGACCGCTCAAAAGCTCCTGAGGAATGTTGATTACCATATAAGTGTGGGATTCACAAATATTAGTTGAAATAATTAAACCTAAATCTATCACCAGTCTGTGTCAAAAGTTTGTGTATGGATTTAAGAGGACAAACATACTGACAATCATTGTGGCTGCAATTCTTGAAAGTTCAAATCAATGTGGTAATCTAATAGTTCCAGTATGATTTCCTAAAAGTTGCTAACGACTCTGGATGAAAACCAAGAATAGAGCATCAAAAGATTTTGATAACAAGTCCCAAATGATTTGACTTGCCTGTATGATTCCAAAATTGAATTGGTCCAGGTGTGGTCAAACAAAATTGAAGCTGCCTATTCTGGAACCAAATCCCGTAGAAGTCTATCTTAGGATTTATCTCTCATAAAAAGTCAAAAACAAGTTTTATTTTTGTATTTAGTTAAATTTATAGTTAGTTAGCCATTTTAGTTTGTTTGTTCGTCGGACTATATCATGAAAATCAGTAAGGGATCAACTCACTAAAAGGGTCATGTCTAAGATGACCACATGTGTTTTCAAAGTTTAAAACAGTCACGTCCGAGGTGACAAAGTGTTTAACAGGGTCACGTCTGAGGTGACTAAATTGTGTAAAAGGATCACGTCTAAGGTGATCAAAAGTTTTTCAAGTTAAAATGATCATGTCTGAGATGATCAAATGCTCTAATGTTAATTTCAACAGGTAAAAAGGGTTTAAGTGCTAAATGTTCATAAGTGTAACCCATTCGCACGACTGGATCATAAGTATGGACCAACCATGCGAATGGATCCCATTCGCACGACTGGACATGAGATTGAGACATTCACCCGAATGGCTTATCAGAATGATCCATTCAACCGAATGAAAGGGTGCGAATGAGTCAGTCGACCGACTGAGACTCAGTCGGTTAACTGAGGGTGCGAATGAAAGGGCACGAATGAGTCAGTCGACCGACTGAGACTCAGTCGGCCAACTGAATGCGACTGACTGGGCCAATCACACGACTGAGCCTCAGTCGCCCGAATGAACTGGGCGAATGAGGCCAGTCGGCCGATTGAACTCAGCTTCAGTATTTAAAGGGCCATAGTCGATCGCATTCCACTCATCACCCTCCATTGCTCCTAAATCGCACCAAGTACCGTTACTCTGCCAATATTTCTCTAGACCTTGTTTTCACATTGCTGTTGATCTTCTGACGTTCGTTGACTTATAACAGGTAGATGGCATTGATATCGCACCGAAAATAGAAGGAATGGAACCCCAATTTGGTGATATTCGAATGAAAACAAGAAATGGACTATAAAAGACCTAATCACCAACCTAAACTATGCAAAATGTTAAAATTAAGTTTAATAGGTTATTAGTGACTAAATGGCGAGTCTATTGAACCAGTAACCCATGTTAAATCACTTGTTTTGGTCAAAATTCGAACCACAGGCGACTGAACAGTGGGACAAGCAACTGGTCGACCGGATGAACTCTAATCGTACGATTGAAACTTGCGATTGGATCAATCGGCCGAATGAACCATGCGAATGAGCTCAGTCGGCCGACTGAACCAATCGCAGACTCAGTCAGCAGATTGAACTCAATCGCATGTCTCATTCACCCGAACGAGCCTCAGTCGCATGAAAGAACAACCGACTGACTTCAGTCGCATGATTCATTCACACGAATGAAACTGAATGAATTTAAACATTACACTTAGAACTGAATTTTGATGTATTATGTACTAATGGTTCTGTATCTTGTGTTTCAGGAAAATGGCTGATAGATGGTCCATTAATCCAAAGCACAACATATGTGCTCACTTCGATCATACTACTCAGAACGGGGCCGAGTTCACAAAGATTATAGCTTTCCTTAGACGTTCTCGGATACATAAGGCTATATCTACACCTTGCACGCCCTACAGGTCATTACACCAGGCATTCTGGGAGAATGCCTCAGTTGATCGCTCTCGTGAGCCGTACAGTATACGGAGCTCAATTCTGGGTCATGATATCGAGGTTACTGCTGCTGATATCCAGAGAGTTCTTGAGTTTGGGGACGATACGAATCACCCCACCAAATTACATCCACTGACTGTGAGAGGCTGCTTCCTCAGGATCAAGTACGCTGGGGACATAAACTCGGGTGTGCTCAACAAGAGCAACCTGTGCCCCCAGTACAAGTACTTGGTGCATGTGATCCTAAAGTGCATTGCTTCGAGGAGGGTGGGTTCGATGATCTATCAGACCAGATTTAGAATGCCTACGTGGCACTGGTGCTGAACCACCCTTTCAGCTTTTCGAGTATGATCTTCTCTTATTTGGTGGAGAACCTAGAGGCAAAGGGGAAGGAAGGATTTTGTATGTACCCCAGGTTTCTACAACTGATCTTCAATGAGAAGCTGCCACTTCTCCCAAGGAGAGTCATGATGCAGTTGCTTTGGAGATTATGGATGACACGACCTTGGGTCAGATGAGGGTGTATAGGGGCAAGCAAGTGAAGCCCCAGGTGAAGAGGTTGATTGGCCATTTGGCCAACGAGAGATATGTGGCGCCGGGGAGACGCAAATGGCGTCATGATGACAGTGATTCTGATGACGAGAGGCTACTGCTCCCAGAGCATGACTCTGATAATGACGACAGTAGGGACGCTGGGGATGATATGCCTACTCCACCGAAAGGCTCAGTTTATGATGTTATACCTCCAGTGTCCGCCCCAGTTGGAGACATAGCCGAGTCTGCTGGTTTCCATCAGGATTTTGTTCCTGGTGAGGAGGAAGAGGAGTCAGAAGAGGAGCCCTTGACACGTACTGTGGGAAGCAAGGTTGTTCCCACAGAACATGGGCTAAGGGCAGTTGGTGAACGCCAAAGAGACTCAGGAGAGACAGCCACTGATCCGAGTTATGCACCGGAGTCAGCTAGCAGGGTTGTAGGGGGAGCATCCACCTCAACGGGAACGAGGAGGAAAAGGATGGCTCAGCCCCATGGTCAGAAGAAGAAGAAAAGACGACTCACCTTCGTTACCACCACAACCACCACATCTGCCACCACCACTACCACTTCCACAGCCACACCATCCACCACCATAGCCACCACAGCTACTACTACCACCACCACACCTCCCACCACTGTACAGATTCCATCTACCACAATATCTTTCACTCCCACACCACCTCCACTATTTCACAGACCCATCTTCACTACAGCCACCACCACCACCACTACCCACCAAGCTGGATCCTCAGACCATCCATCTCATACTTATGGATCACCTCTACCTCCAATTGGGGTAGAGGAACAGCTGTCTGCGCTCAACAGGATGGTGATGCGCTTATTAGCTGCAGATGAGGAGAAAGCGGCTCAGATCCACCAGCTTGCTGATCTTACTGCTGCTCAGTCTCACCAGATAGAAGAGCAGGCTCGAGTGATAGAGGAGCAGGCCCAACAGATGGCTGCTCAAAACCATGAGATAGCCCAACTCCAAGCACATAGTGTCACATCAAACAAGAAGATAGAGGAGTTGGAGGAGGCGAAGAAGATGATCATGTTAAAGCTAAAGGGATCTAGGAGGAGCCCTTGAAGATCAAAGAGGGAGACGAAGATGATGAAGATGATGATGAGGATGATGAGGATGAGATAGAGGAGGATGAGGGGACAGAAGAAGAAAGGACAGAGGAGAAGGATGATGATGATAATACAACAGGAGGAGATGCAGCTGCATTGGCCTCTGCTTCAGGTCAAGAAAGGAGGTCTAAGAAGAATCAAGACCAACCAGCTTCTTCTTCTGCTCCACCAAGTGACGAGACGATGATTGATAGGATCTCAGCATCTAGTTTGATCGATTCGAATGATTTCAACAGCGGAATAGAGTACCAACTAGCACAATTCGAGCAAGAATACCAAAGATATAGCAATGAACAGAATTAGTTATAGAGAGAGAAAGTTTCTGCAAAAGGAATATTTCATTCAATCACACGCTTTGGCATGGCTTTCGCAAAATTACAATTTAGGTCATTCTTCCTTATATAAGGAAAGATGACGTAGGCTGATGTCACTTGATAGTGACATTTAACCGTTATTTAACAAACTACTGAAACACTAAAACTACTGAAGATGTCAAGCAGCTGACATCTTCTTACAAGAAGCTAAGTGTTTACTTATTACAAAACTACTCATAAGAAACTACTGAAACTACAACGACTGAAGAACAAGCTCTTCAGTCGTTTTACAAAACTACTGAAAGTAAAAACATAAAACTACTGATAAACACAACTACTGAAGAAGTACTCTTCAGCTGTTGTGACAAACTATTGAAACTTCAGCACTTGGTCTTCAGACTTGAACTTCAGACGTTTCATCAGCTGATGACTTCAGTAGATGTCATCAGCTGATGTCTTCAGTCTTTGTCTTCAGACTTTGTACATCAGTTGTTGATCTTCAGCACTTGTGGACTCTTCAGCTGTTGAACTTCAGTACTTTGGTCTTCAGCTTCAGCACGTGTATTCTTCAGCTGTTGACCTTCAGTACTTTGGTCTTCAGCTTCAGCACTTGTGTTCTTCAGCTGTTGGACTTCAGCACTTTAGTCTTCAGCTTCAGCACTTGTGTTCTTCAGCTGTTGGACTTCAGCACTTTAGTCTTCAGCTTCAGCACTTGTGTTCTTCAGCTGTTGAGCTTCAGCACTTTAGTCTTCAGCTGTTGAAGTCTTCAGTACTTGATCTTCAGCTGTTGAAGTCTTCAGCACTTGTCGAACTGCTGATGAAGCCTTCAGCAGTTGTTATGATATCATGTGGTACTTAGAGGTTTTCTGATCTTGGCTCATTGGTTCTTTTGGTCCAACAATGATACAGGACAAAAGTAAAGATTAGATGTTTATGTATTTAATTACTTTCGTATTTGAATCATGTATTGAAACCTATGTATTAAATGTTTAAATTAAGTTTAATGCATTTCTGATTTGATTAGTTACTAATGGTTGATATGTTGAATGTGTAAATCAAACAGATCCAAATTACCAAAGGGATGAGTTTGATGTTACTCCCCTTCAGCTGGTCAAGACTCAGCTAACAATGATTCTTGATCTGCAAGGGATCTTAAGGAGGTTGGTGAGTTATACCCCTGAAGAAGGGGAAATAATTCACGACCTATCAAACGAGCAACTCGCAGAGATATTCAAGCTCAATCCAGATGAGATAGTGAAGGATGCTCCGACATGCGACTCGACTAGTGACGAAGAGCTCAACGATGTTGATGAAATCGAGATTGAAGATGTCACTGCCAAGCACTACCCTCAGTACGCTGACAATGAGGGAAATGTGGTCCCCAATCTGGGTGAATCCCTCGTCAGCGATATTTTTGAGGTGTTAGACAAGATGGAGCAAGAGTCGGAGAAAGTAGAGGAAACGGCCAAGCCTCAAATGATGATGTCGATATCCGAAAGGCTGAGTGGGCTGCGTGTTTTGAAGAAGTTAGAGCCCAACGCGCTGCACCAAAACAGGATGCCTACACCAAACTCTACAGAGTCAAGAAACATCATAAGGTGACTGGCAGGATCATAGCGTGGGCGTATTTTGAGGATCTTAACGTATATGTAGTTAAGAGGGAAAAGGGCATAGAGTACTTCAAATTCCCACATGATCTGAAGACTCTACCAGATTTTGAGCTCAACCAGCTGGCCAAACTAAAGCTTTTGTATACTGACCCGAGGAAGATGTCAGGCTGGTTCGAGGCTGCCCTAAAGAAGGAGTACCACACCAGGTGGAAAGCCAAAGATAGTGTTGAAGTGGAGTCCTCCGCGCACAATGTCAAGAATCCCACTCAGGGAAATGCCACAGGACTTCACTCTACACTTTAAGTGGTGGTACTACGATTGGAGAACAGCTGAAGTGGTCATAGTCCTAAACAAAGAGGGCCAAATGGATACAATCAGGGTATTCGACCCAATGTGGCTTACCAACTTGTCAGCAAATGATGTCTACACACTATACAAGTGGCCACTGTTCTATTATACGCAAGATATTGTACAATCCCTCCAGTTCCAAAATGTCATAAGACTCTGCTTCGCGTTTGAGATTCATGCGGGAGTCACAAAAGAGGACAAGTACAAGAAATATGAGGAGGTGATGTAGAAAACAAGACATTAGAGAGATCTAGGTCCAAGGGGGAGTTTGTTGATACATGTATGTCCCTGGATCATGATATGAAATGTAATAGATCTTGTTTATCTGATTCGGATGTAATTTGATATGATTAATGAAATGATATTGATTGTTTGTGATTTGTAATGTATAATATTTCATTAATGAGTCGATATTGAATTGGTTAATTAGGTTAGTGATTGTTTGAATGGTTACACATAATGTTTATTAATTAATACATTCAAACTTAACATAATGAAGTTCTCATGCGAATGGCCCTGCGAATGAACCACACGCATGAATAACTTCATACGATTGACTCAGTCGCACGACTGAACCAGGAGACTGGATCAGTCGTTTGATTGTAACATAAGATTGGCTCAGTCGCTCGACTGAACACTCAGTCGTGCGGATGGATCAACCGCATGGTTCAATCGCACGACTGAAAGTCGCACGAATGAACAATACTAACCTATAAATACAACCCAATTCGTGGAAAAACGGGAGAATTCATTCTATTACGACTCCAGACGTACCCTAGCCGTCCAGAAGCCTCCCAATTCGTTTGCCAAGTTCATAGAACACAGTAGATCGATTCCCAATCGATTTCTAACGTTAGTTTCAATTCTTTATTGATTCTTCGTGTGTTCTCACTGATTTGATCGCCAATCAAATAGGATTCCGTACTATTTGATCTGGTTTACACGCTAATCACTAGGTATTTCGTTCAAATACCAGGTCCTAACATTTCTTACATTTCATGATGATAGTTGTGCTCTCTTAGTCTCTGTATGCTTTACATCATGTCATATCTAAATCAACACTAATCAATACAAGAATTGAAAAGTAAGTGAGTTGATAATTGTGTCAAAAACACTCATTGTCTGTCCTTAGATCTTGTGTCTCCTTTGCTGTGATATCACTGACCTGGAACACACTTGATCAGGATTTATTCATTGTCTATGACTCTCCACATTTATTTTAATTTACTGTGCTGATCTTCATTAATATGATCTCTCTGCAGACATTTATTCTATGCTTAATATTAGATTTTGATTCTATTTTCATTTTTCTTTTATGCATGTCTTTGTGTGTGAAGGCAATGTCTCAATGTGCTGTGTGATCTTATTCTCTTTCATAAGAAACTTATAAGTTTTTCAAACTTAAAAGTTTAGGGGGAGTAATAACTGAAAGACTTGTTCTCAGAAAATATTCAATAATCATAATCAAAATTTGAAATGTTGAATTGAAAGGATTATGCTTTATGTTCAAAGTATTTGTGTAAACTGAAAATAGAATGTGTTTGAAAATTAAAATATGAATCTACATAATCTTTGCAAATAAATGATTTTTAAGTTGAAAATCAGATGATATTTGATTTTATGTTGAGACTAAAATGAAGGGACAAAAGAAATTTAAAAAGAAATAGAAAATAAAAATTTTATAAATTGAATTTTCAATATGCAAAATGTTCAAAATTTGGGGATCTAAATGGTAAAAAGTGTGCTAGTGAAGAAATTGGAAATCACAAGTGTTTAAATCATGAAAGTCAACTCATGCACATAAACAGTGCACATGCGCCTCAATAGGAGCATGATGAAATTTTCAGGATTATACAAGTGTTGGACGTTTTCCATGCGTCTAAACAGTTGTAATTCATCTGAAAATTTCAAGTGTTGGGCGTTTGTGATAATCCCATGTGTCTAAATAGTGTTTCTGTGTTAGACGTTTGTCATGTCTCATACGTCTAAATAGTTTCAAAATTTCAAGTGTTAGACATGTCACAAAGTCCATGGGATTGAACAGTGCAAAAGCGCCTAAACAGTGCTTATGCATCTGAACAGTTCCCATGCGGCTGACTTAAAACGCATAACAGTGCTCATGCGTCTAACAAAATAAGTGAATTCTAGGTTTTCATACGCCCAAACAGGACCATACGTCCGAACAGGGCTCATACGCCTAAAAATTTCACTTATATATTGAACACTTATGCGTATTTCTCATTTACACTTCAAAATATCAGAACAAAACCCTCGAACTGCAACTGTCGAGCATCATCACATCCATATTTCATCAGAAATCGAATCAAATCCTTTAAGTATACATTGTATTTGAATATATAAACGTAAGTTTGTGATTCAAATATATAAATTTTGGGTTAAATCAGTGTTTTGTCATAGACGGTTGAATGTAATTTGGGCGTTCGAACCAATATAATCCAAGTTTAATCTGATCAAATGAGTATCATATCAAAAACTGATACTGGATTATTGATAAGAACACATTTTCGAGTCTGTTGATGTATTGTTTTGATCTTAAAATGAAAAAAAAATTTGATGATGAACTCAGTCGATTCTACATAGTCGAAGAAGAAGAAGATGAACAGACAGTCATTCTTTGAAAAAAATAAATAAAAATTAAAATTAAATCAAAATTAAAATGTTAAATAATAAATTCAAAGTGAATAAAGATTAATATTCTACAATTTGAAATCTTAATTCAAAAGTAAAAATAAAAAGGTCAAATTCAAAGGTGAAAATCAAAAGTCATATGTAGAAATAAATTTCATTAATCAATATTCAATGTTCTCATAATATTTTTTTGTTTTGCATATGGCAGAATTAAAATTTGAGCCAAAACATAATGTAGCTGCTTTTTTAGATGATGAAAACAGAGAAGCTACTGGATATGAAGATATTATCAGATTTTTACTCAGAACAAAATATGTGTATGCCATGTGTGCAAGGCCCATGATAAATGGAAGAATGATTAAAAAATTCTGGAGAACTGCTCAAGTTGAAAGAGATGATCAAGGAAACAAAGTTTTAAGAGCCTTCATCACATCAGAAAGAATGCTTGAAGTTTCTGAAGAAGCAATTAGACAAGCTCTAAGACTGGGTGATAATGATCCTGAAGATTTATCAGAATATACATTTAATGAATGTAGAGAAGTTTTTATACAGATGGGTCATCCAGATCATTTTCCTAAGAAGCAATTTTTCAGAGCTCGTGTATTTAAGCATTGGAAGCTTTTATGCTATATCTTTCAACATTGCATGTCAAAAAGAAGTGCGGGTTGGGATTCATTCCCTGTAGACATTGCATCTCCAACTATAGCCTTATCCACAAACAAAAGATTTAATATGGCTAAGTGGATAATGAATGGATTCATTTTTAATCTGGAAAGAGGAGTAAGGCATAAGTATTTGATGTACCCAAGATTTCTTCAACTTCTTATTAATGATACAATCCAGATCTGTATGTTGAAGAAGTTATTGGTGAAAAGATTCAGTTAGAGCACATGTCAGAGATTGTTTACAAAAGACTGGCAATAATCGCTGGTGCTCAAAACATTCCAGTTTTTTATATATCAGGAATGTATCAATGGATGAAGTTGATATTACTCAGCCACACTTCCATCTAATTGAAGAAGAACCAATAGATCCAAATGATCTGATTGAAGATGTAGAAGTTGATGAAGAAAGTGATGATGATGTGTCTGAAATTTCATCAAGTGAAGAAAGTGATGATGATGATGATGGTAATGATGATGTCACTGAGGCAAATCAAGAAGGAAATGAAGAAAGAAATGTAGAAGATACTAAAAATAAGACACAACTTATGATTGAAGAAAATGTTAAGGAAGATGTACAAGAAAGAAATTCTCAAAATCAAACATTTGAGTCTGACTTTATAATGATACTTTATTCAATCCAGTATTTGAAATTGATACAAATGAAAGAGCAGAAGAAATCCCTGTTAGTATGTCACACAATGTGTCTATACAAACAGAGGAAATAGTTGACATTGATGAGATTAAAAAATTGAAAGAAGAAAATTTAAGCAAAGAAAAAGAGATTGAAGAGTTGAAAGTGGAAAATGAAAGAATAAAAGAGATAATCAGATCTTGTGAAAAAGAAATTCAAAAGCTCAAAGATGAAAACTTAAAGTTGTCTGAACAAAATGTATTAAAAGATGAAAAGATTGTTAGTTTTGCCAAGATAAAGAAGACGTGATCAAGAACTTTGAAGTAATGATTAAAGATTATGATAGTCTTGAGGAGAAATTCAAGAAATTATCTTAAGAAAATGAAAATCTCAAAGCTGAATTGCTAAAGGAAAGAGAAGCACAGAAATCTATATCACCAGTACATGTGATCAGTACTGAGATGCAGGTTGAAGAAACTATTGAGCAAAGAAAAGGCAAAAGGAAAGTGAATGAATTAGAAGATATTGGTCAAACTGAATCCTCTTCTAAGCTTCAAAGAACTGAAGAATCCATTAAAGAGCAAAATGTTCAAGAACAGATTGATGCTTTAGATGATATTAAAGAAATATACAATGATGATTGGTATGATGAAGTTCTAGATAATGAAGATATTGATGAAGCTGAATTTGTGTCACATCTCTCTTCAAAAGAACATATTCAAGTACAAGATGAAGTACCACAAGAATTTGAAGAAAAATATAATTATCTTGTGAACATGAAATACAATCGAGTATATTTGGATGGACTGACTGTTTCTCAGATTAATGATGAATACGAGAAATGTATCTATGCAGAGTCAGTTGCTTAAATAGATCCAAATGAGATAGTTGTAGAGCATGGTGAATGGATAAGATCAAAAGAAGGAATAAATGTAGAAGAACTACCTAGTTCTGAGTTGCACCATCCTGATCCAGATGATATGAGTATTCCCGCTCTTAGATTAGTTGCAAGCTAGAAATTACCCTTGGAGGAAGCTGAAGAGATTACAATCTGTATCTCTAAGAAATCTTGTCAGAAGCTTTCAAGAAACTGAGAAACAAATGAAGAAAATGATAGTGCTTGATACAGATAACCCTTAGTATCTTGAAATAACAAAAAGAACAAGAATGTTGAAGCCTCAGGAGATAAAACAAATGTCAAGATTTGATGATGCTCATGCTCATAGAAAAGAATTGATAGAAATGTTTGATGATCCAGAAAGACAAACTTATAAAGCATCAACTGAAAAAAGGCATATTCTTGATAGTTCAAGAACAACCGGAGACTTGGTAAGAAACATATTACAAAAAGGACAATCAGTTGCTGAACTGTTGAATGCTATGATTGCTCCAGATTTTACCAAACAAGTAAATATCATTGCATGGAAGTATGATGAAGTGTTTGATGCATTTTTGATAAAGAGAGTAAATGTTGTATGTGATGTTTATCATTTTTACTCCAGTATCATAAAACTTCCTGTGCAAGATTTAAAAGAGCTGAATAGATTACCTCTGATCAATCCTTCTGATTCAAAGCGTGGGAAGATGTTTGTAGAATTATTAAGAAGAGGATTGGATAGATCAAGTAATTTTCTTAACACAAGATGTGATCAAGAGGACAAAGAGTATTTTGTTAGTCTGAAGAAAAACAAGAAGCTTAAGGGAGTCCAATCAGAAGAAGAACATTCTTGATAGAATTTTGTGAAATATTTTGAAAAAGTTATAACTCCTGGACTGAAAGTAATTGAAGGTAATCAAAACTCAAAGCCAATTCTCAGATGGTTTTATAACACTGAGACATTTGAGCTGAAGTTAGTCCGAATCTAGAAAGATGGGATGAGGACATGATTACTTTATTTGGAGTTTTTGAACTAAGACTGTTACATCCAAGTTATATTTCATTTTTGTCAGTTCAAAATTTTGAGAAAGTATCTCCTGAAGTGGCTGAGCAAGACAAGAAATATTTCATTTCTATTATCAATGTGATGAATGCTGCCATGGAAAGAATATCTTTGAGAAAAGCTCTTGCGTATGCCAACATTGTCAAAAAGATATTAAAGATATTGAATTCATGAGAATATCAAGAAAATGGGTATTAGAAGTGTACTCAAAGGAAAGTAACAAGCCTATTGAGTTATATGCTAATATTGATATTTCATGTCTTTCAAAAGATACATTGGAAAGAATGGATAAGATGGAGATTAAAACAAATGAAGCTAAACCCGAACAAGGCATTCTTGCAAGTAAATTCAAGTCTGCAATATCAAAAGCTTTGAAAGAATTAGATTTGTACAAACAGAAGCCAATGTTCAAAGTCAAAGAAGAACTAGCAGATTACTTTGAATGATGAAGTCAAGGCTAAAGATAGAATTGAAGATAAAGTTAGCAGTCAAAGTTTGAAGAGTTTGAAGACTGAAGACCATGTCAATCTTAGAGGGAGTATTGTTAAGTGCTCTAAGAAAGATTAACATGTTGTCTTTATTGTCTTTTGATAGTTTGTAATAGTATAGGGACTATTTGTGTAATTTGTTAGTTCCTTTACTTTTTGTTTTCAGTATAAATAGCTTAGATTTGCAGGTAGATAAAAACGGATACACAAGATATTAGAATCTGCTTTCATACTTGTAATTGTCTTAGCTTGATATTAATGAAAACTTGAATTTTATTGATATCTTGTTTTGATTTGATTACTTTGTGTGAATTTCATTGAATTGTGTTACAAATCATCACAGATTTATTCATTTGATCTTATCACAATCCTATGTATCTACATCAACTGCTGAAGCTAAATACATTACTGCTGCTAGCTGCTGTGCTCAACTGCTATGGATTCAGAATCAGATGTTAGACTATGGATTCAACCTTATGAGTACTCCTATCCATATTGACAACAACAGTGCTATCTCCATTACTGAAAATCCGGTGAAGCACTCCAAGACAAAGCATATTGACATTAGGTACCATTTCATTAGAGATATTCATGAGAAAAATCTGATTAAACTAATCAAAGTTGACTCAAATGAACAATATGCTGATTTGTTCACCAAAGCTTTTGATGAGCACATATTTAAGTATCTCATAACAGCTATTGGGATGATAAACATTGATTAGATCACCTCTTTTGAAAACCTTTCAATATGTAATGTCTTCTGTCAATACAATTTAAGCCCTGTTACAACAGATCTTTCTGAAAATTTTCTAAGTGTGAATTTCTTTCGAAGAGAAATTAACCCTCGGAAGTCATTTTTATATCTTCCGAAGCATAATTTCTCAAAGGATAATTTTTCTTCTTGGAAGAGCTTTTGGTCTCGGAAGAAGCGATTGATTACATATCAGATCTACTTCCGAGGTTTACAAACTCTCCATTCGGAAAGCAACTCTAACCTTCGGAAGCAATGTTTTAGCTTCGGAAGTAAGAATTGCCTTCGGAAGACAAATTACCTTCGGATATGTTTTACATTCGGAAGAAAGATTCTACTATGTAACGTAAATCTCTTGGGCCCCACACTGTAAAAAGCAAAGATTTTGTTAATGATGTCGGATTATTTAACTGATTTTAACCTTACCGCCACTGTCATTTCATCCACTAAACCATCACATCACCTTATCCTAACCCCCATTACCGCCTTCCCACCCTCTTTTAAATAATCTTGACTATTCAATTTCATCTTCTTACTTGCAATTGTTTACTGCCCTAGAAATTTCTCTCCTCTCTAACTTTACCTAAGCTCAAAATCATCCTCATTCACCTTTCTCCAAATGGCACTTAACCCTCAGCACAACCTAGTCGCATTTCTTGATTCTTCAAGAGATGCTGACTTCTCTGAAATCATCTCCTTTCTCACTGAATCACCTTACTACGCTGCTCTTACCATTAACCCCACTTTTTACTCCAACCACATGGCCAAATTTTGGGGAAATGGTCAAGCCAAAACCCTAAATGGGATTCAAATACTGAGGTCCAGCATTTGTGGACACGAGTTCATCATTACTGAATAACTCATTAGAGAGCATCTAGAGCTTCATGATGAAGGAGCTCCTACTGAATTCCCTAAGGTGGATTTGGACAGCACCTACATCCTAATGGGATATGGTGGAGAGATCAGCAGGTCGACGGTCTACAAGTTTAACTTCTCTTACAACTAGAAGTTCCTCCTGCATGTTGTTCTTCACTGCTTAGTTCATGGACTGGTGAGAGGCCCGCGCTTTAATTACTCACGATTGTGTTCACCAATCTGATTGGGAATCTACAAAGGGAGACATTCTATATGTATCCTAGATTCATTCAACACATCATCAACTGTGAGTTGGACCAGAGCATGCTTGTTTGTGCAGCTGCTCTGACTGTCCCCCACATGCGGCCTACCATCTTCAAGACCTTGAAGAAGGTATCCACCAACTTCACTGGAAGGTACACCACTCTGCTTCCAGGTATGAATGAGTGCATAGCTCTTGGTGATATCCCTGTTCACCCCACAGGTGATGAACCCACACCAGCAACCACCACCACAATGCCAACATTGCCTTCCCCAACCATCACCATCACATATCAAAGACGCTCCAAACGAACCCTTGTTCAATCTACTCTAATTGAACAAGCCCCTCCTGTTCAACCCAAAAAGACTAGAGTGGAAACATGGGCTCCCACTCAGTCTGAGGTCTCTCCATCCTTCTCTTTTGACCTCAATATGGGTTTTGAGTCTCCTCAGTCTCAAACCAGGAGCCCGACACCCAAACCAGTAGCCTTCAGAATGAGTATCTACACTCTTCTAAACAGCCAACTAGGGACAGCCCCACCAAAGGCTCAATGTCTGTAGACATTGATCAAGGTCCCGGGTCTGTAGACTTAACCTCCCTATTTTTTACTAACCTTCTCTTCAAAACTAATGAAGAGATAACACCTCTACATGGCAATGAAGTTGATCTATAACACCCTCTTCAAGTTCAACAGAGCCTGGAGAAATCCCTTATCTCTAGCCCCTATCAGCAACCCATAACTGAGGTGAGTCCCACTGATATGGAGGGGACTCATGCAGATTCAGCTGCCACTACAGAAAGTGCCTCAATGGACCTTGTGGACAGTGGTAACACATCTCAGACTGAATTTGTGGCAACCGATCCCATTGATGACTCTGAAAGAGACATCATTGAGCACGAGAAACCAGGGTGCCAAGAAACCACATCTGGTGGTGAGGCTGAACATAACAGGTATGTTACCTCATCTCCCCGTGATTCTTCAAAAGAAGATGAGAGAATCATGCAACTCCTTATTCACGACCTTCTATCGAAAGTCTCAAACCTTGAATCTTTGGTTAGGACTTTAGAAGCAAGGTCCGCCACTCAGCAACTTGAGATTGACAATCTCAAGGCCAAACTAGCTGAGAAACAGACAGAGAGGTATGTCAGGCATGTACATGTTCAGGTCTCATTGACTTCTTCCTCTAGCTCATCTAGCTCTCAAGATGATGCTACCAAAAAGGGGGAGAATGTTCAGAGACAAACACTTAAGGACCCACAACAGAGCCATACTTCAACTTCAACTTCATCTATTCCCATCATTACTATGTCTGAGCCATCTCAAGTCATTCTTCATATTGACTCAAAGATGCTCAGCGATCTCTACAGACTCTTCACCAAGTTTCTATTGAGATCCTCTTCTGATCAGCCAAGCCCAGATGCTGCAATGCTCTACTTTGGAGCTGAAAAGCTTAGAGGCTGACTGCACCTTCTACCACTGTGGAAGAAGTTGGTCAACCTAAGGTCCACATGGAACCTAAGATTCATTTCGAAGGGGAAACAGGACCGATGGCCCAGCAACTGAAACAGTTGGGACAGAATCTGCATCTCCTCCAACTTCCAAAGCTATAGTTAAAGCCTCAGAAGAACAAGCTGAATCTTCCGAAGCTGAAATGGAAGCTGTGGAAGGACTGTTTAAAATGTTCGAGGAGCTGATCATCACAGATGCAATCCTTAAAATGGCATCTGAGGTGAACAGTAAGGACTTTCTGAATCTACCTCCATCCCAGACACCATCTCTGCCTCTCTCACAATTAGAATCCACTCTCCAAAAACCACCACAGTCAGGCTCTTCAAAGGATAAAGGGAAAAGAAAGATGACTGTGGAAGAGCTTCAGGAAGAGGAAAAGATTGAGAAACTTAAGAAGAAAGGAAGACTTCCAACTGAGAAGTTGCTAGCTACCAGCACAAAAGCAGCTGCAACCAATCAGGAGGCTGTCAACAATAAGAAAAGGGAAGAGATCATTGACCAGCTTATCTAAATGGGAGCTGCCAATGAAGAGACACTCCTGCTACCACTAGAGGAGTTGGTGAATCTGGAGAAGGAAACCCAGCTGAAACTTGAAGAAGAAGCCAGGTTGGCCTTGGAGAAAGAAGAAAAAAAACAGAAGGAGGCTGAGCTGCAGCTGAGGAGAGACATGATAAATTTCCTACTCTCCAGAGGCTTTAATCTTCAAGAACTTTCTCCACATAATGATGAGACAATCCTCTGGCTCTACAATAAAGATCAGGATCAAATGGAGAAAGAAAGAAAGAAGGCTGCAAGAGAAAAGGCAAGGGAGAGGAAGAAGAAGGAAGAAAAAGCTAGGGACACTACAACCAGGAAGCTCAGTGAAAAGGCCTGGATGAAAGACTATCTTGGGCCCATGGCTTCTCTGGAAGGCAGGTGGGTCCTGAAAAGACACTCCAACGGATTGTCAGTGAAATCAAGGCTGATATCCGGTTGGGAAAGAAGAAAGAGATGTACAGAAAGGTAAAGGGGATGGCCTTCACTGCAACCACTCAACCACAACCTGAATCCTCATCCTTACCCTTCACCATTAAAACCGAGCCTTTCACCCCTGAACCCACACCATTACCCACATCCACTCTTTCACCTTAACCACCCAAACTTCCCATCCTTCAACCCAAAAAACTAGCCAGAACCTCTGAACCTAAACCTACCCAATTACCATCCAAACCATCCCCTCAGCCTTCTCAACATCTCTATCTTGAGGAGTTCAAGGTAATCAAGACCAAGCTCATCAACTGCACAACTCTGAGCGAAGTCTCATATGATGAAGATTCTGCCAACATTACCTATGTTGATGGATCCTCTTGTTCCCTCACAAGAGATTAACTTTTTGATTTACCTAGAGGAACACTGGACCAAGCAGCTAGACTTCTAGGCCTCAACTCAGATTCATTAAATGATGAAGAGAAGAAACTTAGAAGGAAACTGGTGACTTTGCTAGACACCAAGAAAGAGGACAAGATTCCCAGTCAGTCTCTTGTGCCTAGAAAGAAAATAGTCCAGTGGAGGTTCAATGAAACTTCTCACAACTTTGTTGTGGAAACGGAGAATGGCGAAGTCAATAGACTTAATGCAACCTCTCTGCTACACTCCAACAAGTTTGATATTGCTGAGTTAGCAGAGAAGCCATTCTCCAAGCCCTCCAATGCTGAAGATGCTGCACTCATCAGAAATCATCTCAGTAGTCTTCACCTAGCTGAGCTAACTGCAAAGGCCAAGATTAAAGAAGAGTTGAGATTGAGAAGACAGGAAGACAAGGAAAGACCTCCTACCAAAGGCACTACCTTTTTACAGATGGTGGAGGGTCCAGAATTGGAACCTATAGTTAGATGGGAATATGATTACAATTCCTATCAACTAACTCTTTTCAGAGGGCAACAACAGAGGGTACATGTTATCCAAGGTGCCAGACTGGATTTCCTGTCTACCAAGGATCTGTACAAACTTCTCAGCACCACATCAGGGAAGAACAAGGAGATAGACATATATTTACTCGCCTTGGTGCTGAAAGTTTTGAGAAGTCGAGACAAGTGAAGTTTTGGTAGCATCAGCCTAGGGGGAGTTTGTTGGATCAAGAAGAAGGTTAATGCAACCAAAACTAAGTCACTTAGATAATTTTTGGTGCTGCATGCAAAGGCTTCTGAAGCATAACATGGAACTTCCGAAGCCAAGTGCATACTTCCGAAGTTCAAATAAAGCTGAAGACCACTTTCAAAGTTTGATGAAAAGAAGAAGTGTCCAAGCCTTGGAAGAAGCAGTCTCTTCCGAAGTATAAGTGGCTTCGGAAGTACTTACTCTTCCGAAGCCACTTAACCTTCGGAAGACTCTGCTATGAACCAGTGGACACAAATATGGTCTCCGACACTCCGTTGCATACTTCTGATACTATATGGCTTCTTCCTAAAGAGCCATGCAGTTGACCATACTTTATTTAACTGTTCACCTTTTCATGATAGTACAAGTTACCAACTTTAGTTGGTGACAAAAGGTAAGTCAAGGACATGTCCTGACTACCAAATCTCAAATAAGATTTTATCGGAGATACCTTAAACTTTAGTCTTGTAGTATAAACTTTAGCTATAGGATCCCAGCTGGTATCAATGTATATCCGGCTGTAGGTAGTATTATATATAGGTTCTCTTTGTAACTCATTCCATGCCACTGCTTGTAAGAGTCTTGTATTATTGAGTTGAGAAGCAATATATAAAAGTACCTTGAAAATTACTTCCTGTGTTCTTTATTACTTTCTATATTGTGATAAACTCTTACTGATTCTATCTTAACCCGAGTGTTGTTCTAGGTGAGTTTGAGAGAAAAACATATCTGTTTAGTGATAAACATCGATCCTGCAAAACTTCCCGTCGAACGGTTCACGAACTGTTCGCTGAACGTTCAATTCGTTTGCAGCCCTAGGAGGGAGTCTACAACAAAATAGTGGGGGAGATGTCATTAGCTCCAGAAGAATCGGCATACGACGGTGGAAGGAGGTTCTAGGAGGGAGATATTGGTGCGGAAATATGACTGGGATGGGCTCTGGCTTTTGGGGCTGAGGTTGTGGTTGTTGGTGTAGGAGCAGATGTCGGTGGCAAAAGGGAGGTAGTCGACGGCGAAGGAGTGGTGGTCGAAGGCGAAGGGGTGGTGGTCGACGGCGAAGGGGTGGTGGTCGACGACGAAGGGGTGGTGGTCGACGGCGAAGGGGTGGTGGTCGACGACGAGGGGTGGTGGTCGACGGCGAAGGGGTGGTGGTCGACGGCGAAGGAGTGGTGGTCGACGGCGAAGGAGTGGTGGTCAACGGACCATTTGGTGCAGTCTAGATCAGATTGTTTGTTGTTGGGTTGTGGGTTTGGAGACTTGGTGATGATGAGATGAGTAGGGAGAAGATATTACCTTGGTGAAGATATCTTTGTAGTTTTATTAATTGATTATTAAATTCTTTGAAATATATAGTGTAAGTTCAATAAGTTGAAAGTTGAAACAATATCAAATAATATTTTCCCGAAAAGTAGGATTTAACGAGTGATGTTACCATTGCGTTCTATGATGAACCTAACTGTTTATGAGCTAACAACATCATCCCCAATACCTTGGTATTATTGGAACCAATATCAGTGTTTGTTTTTATAGTTTTAACAAGTTTAACTGATAATGACCAAACTCATGTTGTGTAGCGCAGGGAAAAAATGGTTGCACTCCGCTGTGAAGCGCGAGTGATAAAACTAGTTGCTTTATGATTCTTCACTTGACAGGTGACAAAAAGTCGGTAAAGTGATAGAGTTGACTTTCTAAGGTTTGTGGTTTTTAATACTTGAATTATTAATTTATATATTACTAATTATTAACACCTTTATGCATAAATGTGTTGTACATTTGCATAAAGGTACAATATTGTACAAATTCTTTGTGTTGTTTTTCCTATCACAAATATCATCCGATCTTTGCGACTCTCCTCGGCAATTCAACCAATTCAACTTACCTCTTACACCGGTGGTAGGCTACAATATATAGTAGTTATAAACATTCATTAGTGGAGTTTAGGAGTTTATAAAATTTAATATTTTTTAAATTAAATAACATTGACAGTTAAACATACCCTTCTAGCTTCAAAAGGACTATTGTTATCTTCGTTATGTACCTCTTCCATTTCTACCATCTCAATTTTAATTTTCATTCTTTCTAGGCCACCACCGACGACGACGTGAGCTTCGTTTTTTACTGCAATGTCTTATTGCGAAAATTAAACTCGGCGTCTAAATTTTTTTATTTAAGAAATAAAAAAGCTAATCTTACACGGTTTTAAGCGCCGCAACAGGCAGGTTCGTGATGCTAGTTATATTGATTTCTTGCATTATTATATTGATTCTTGTATTGATAACCGTAAAAATTGATTTTTATAATAATTAAATTGATTGTTGATTCTTGAATTGTGATTCAATTATTTGTGTGGACTTAAAAGGTAACCAATATAAAATATTTATTTATAACTTTTTGTGTTTTTTCTTAATAATTTGGTATGATTTGATTATTATATTTGCTATAGTGTAGATTGTTTGATTATTAGATTATTTATACTACTATATAGTACATTTGAGATGTGTTAGGTTGATATATCATTTTAATATTTGAAGCCTAACAGGGATGTATTTGGTATTTAAGCTTTTAGTGTTATGATATAAATTTGTTATTTAAGCCAAGTCATATTAGTTCTTACATAATATTAAAGATAAACTACAAATTTGGTCCTCATGTTGGTCAGATTATGTGTTGGTCCTTAGGATAAAAAAATTACAAGGATAGTCTAAAGTTTAATAAAATATTATAGAAATAGTCCGCACCATTAAATAGTGTTAGTTTATGGGGTTAAATGAGGGGTGTATATGTCTTTTAACAATACAAATAATTTAATCCTTAAAAAATGAACACATAATCAATTGTACCTTCCTCAATAACTATTCTGGTTCTAATAATTAAGCACCAATGAAAATACTATTTTGTTCATATTCACAATTAATAATCCTATTAGAGTTCGGTAATCAGTCTAAAAAAGATAATTGTGTTTATATAAGTCGTAATTTCCGGAAAAGGTTGGAAACTATACCTTAGAAGCGATCACCAGACTTATGGGCAGTGACGTGATGGTGATCTAAGTTGGCATAGGAGTTCGACAACGGTGGTGGTTTGGTGGGGAAGAACAACATGACGGTTAAACAAATGACGAGAGGTTTTGTCGATGGTGTTTTTGAAGAAGCATTGACAAGCAAACATAATCAACAATTGAGAAGCTTCCATGAAGAAACACATATGTAGGATAGTGATGATGATGAACTATAAGTAGTTTGAACATTGATTATGTGTTTATCTTTAATGATTAATTTTTTTGTAAAAAGACATATATACCCCTCAGTTAACCTCGTAACCTATCACCATTTTAGGTGGAGACTTTCTATATAATTACTAAACTTTAGACTATCCGTTTAATTTTTCTAGGGACCAAACCACGTAACATGACCAAACCACGGTAACCAAATTTGTAATTTTCTCTATCGCAAATCAACAATTGAGCCACCACCCCATTCTCCTAGAAAATCTTATCCTTCTGGAACAAAATATCGGGTTTCAAACCCTCAAATTGTATTACCACCACAAGTGGTATTGTTTTCCGATGAAAAAGATCTAAGGTTTTAAACACTCAACCATCATTCTCGTTAACAGTTTTAGTGAAACCTTACAATCTAGTTAGTACCACATATCCCTCGATCAGATGGTGATGCCATAGTCTTCTTCACATTTAGATCGGTAAGGCTACGTTTTCAAAAAACATCACAGTTTGTCAATCATAGAATATACATTTTATTCAAATATTAATAGAAAACATTGTAGTGGAAAAACTTAGATCATTCATTCCATTCATAAACATACTTGTCAAAAATAAACATTATTTCTTGAATTTAAATCATTAGCTTTATACTTCATAAATTAAAACATTCCAATTAAAATTTTAATGACGCCAGTCCCTAATTCCCTAGTAACATGGTCCTTCGTGCCATCCTCAGCACGCATCATTTCTTGCTAACCAGTATGCATACACAATTAGTGTTGCTGAATGAGTTCTAATTTTATATTTTATAGAAAATATACTATTAGATTTTGGTCAACAAGAATAAATTGAAGATTTTCAAGTCAACAGAAAAGTCAACATAGAAGATGAAGAATTGAAGCTTGAAGTCAACAAGTCAACAAGGAGTCAAAATTATTAGTCTAGGGTTTTACATTGTAATTGTCTTAGATTAGTATAAATAGAATAACTTACATCATTTGTAGATGGATGGTTCACCACCAAGTATGGGGATCACATTCTATCAACAACATCATATCATCATCCTTCATGGATGATGAATTCATCCTCAAATCAATAAACAACAAGCGTTAAACACTTTTGTGTTCATCATGATTGAATTTTAGCATCATTCCATAAAATCTAAATCATACAATTTGAATCCTAAGATCCAAGCTCATGGATTCCGTTCAAATCGGGAGCACACAATTGGTATCAGAGCAAGAGTTGATGGATACATATTGCTTTTGATTAGATTTCATAGTTAGATTGCTAAAATAAGAAAAAGATTTGAAGATAGCTTGAAGAACAAGTTCATGAGTGTTCATCATTAGATCCATTGATTTCATCATGAATCTGATGGATTCAGCATGAAATTGATGTTGTTTGATCATATCTATGATCAAATCATCATTTGGAAGCAAAACATTTGGATCAGATTTGAGGAAGATTGGTGTTGGATGCAAAAGATTGATATTTACACACACTAGTGTGTGTGTTCTTGGTGTTCTTCAGCAATTCTTAAATTTGAGTAAAGGATTTGCATCAACAATGATTTTGATCTACTAGTATGATGTTTCTACATCAATTCAACAAGAAAAATCTGCAATAACAACAGATTATGGATTGAATCAAAGCAAAAGTAAGTGGGTTTTTTAAGTTCTTAGTGCTCTTCATTGATTCTCTTATTTGGATTTGAATTATGATCTAAATTTATGTTCAATTCAGCATACGCAAACAACAACAATTGAACATGATTTTAGCTTCATCAACACAAATTTTGGACCGATTCTCGAATCTGCACAAGGGCTGCTACAGGGCAATTTGGTGCCCCCCTTTGAGTCTGCTACGCCCCCTTTGGCCAGTTTCTACATGAGTTTGACAACATCAAAATCAACCCAAATGTTGAAGAAAATAAACAACACTAAGAGGTACATTTCAACAACATTTTTGCATCAATACACAAACAATTTAGTATCAAAATTGGGTAGCAAAACGCAACTCACACAACAGTAGTTTGAACAGCTCATAAAGGGAATTTGGTGCACTCCTTTAACAATTTGGTGTGCCCACTTGTTGTGTGATGTGCCTTGTGAGTTGGTTCTGCAGCATATGCACCTCCTATACATCACATGCTTCCCACAACACTTTGCTGCGCCCCTATCACATATGATGCGCCTCCTTTGAGGCTGCATAGCAGAAACATCAGCAAAATGCAGCAGCAAATAAGCAACATAAGAACTATGTTTGAGCAGACTTTTGATACATAAACAACAAAGTTTCAACATCATTATGGGCTGCATTCATTCAACACAATCAGCAATTTTACAACAGAAAAAAAACTATGTTTCAGCAACAAAACAACAACAAATTAAGCTGTGTTTCAGCAGCTAAACAACAGCAAACCAGCAACATAACAGCAGTAGAACAACAATCATTTTGACAGCAAATTGAGTCGCAATCAGCAGTGTAACTGCAGAAAATTCGGCCGCATTTCAGGAGCAATTTAAGCTGCAGATCAGAAGCAGAACTACAACAATTTCAGCATCAAATGGGCTGCACTTAATTAGCTCAATCAGCAACTGTTATTGCAGCCCATGCAGCTCAAAAGGCATCAGTTGATGCGCCCGTTGTGACCATTTGAAGCGCCTCTTGTGGGGTGAAGTTCAAACAATAGCCTACAACATCAAAAGCATCAATAGTCAAATAATCTTGATCTTCATCAACAACAATACAAGATCAAAAGCATAAGCAATATCAAGTATTAAATCATGATCTTCAATATCACACAATAGTTGATTCAAGCACACGCTTCCGTAACATCAACAACAACATCAACACTTGAATCAACTATTTCATCAGAAAGAACCATCAAGGCTCAAGTTTCAAGCTTCTAACCTTTATCATTGGAAATCTATAATTTAGGGGGAGTATTGTTAGGTTTTGGTCAACAAGAATAAATTGAAGATTTTCAAGTCAACAGAAAAGTCAACATAGAAAATGAAGAATTGAAGCTTGAAGTCAACAAGTCAACAAGGAGTCAAAATTATTAGTCTAGGGTTTTACATTTTAATTGTCTTAGATTAGTATAAATAGAATAACTTACATCTTTGTAGATGGATGGTTCACCACCAAGTGTGGGGATCACATTCCATCAACAACATCATATCATCATCCTTCATGGATGATGAATTCATCCTCAAATCAATAAACACAAGCGTTAAACACTTTTGTGTTCATCATGATTGAATTTTAGCATCATTCCATCAAATCTAAATTATACAATTTGAATCCTAAGATCCAAGCTCATGAATCCCGTTCAAATCGGGAGCACACATATGCGTTTAAACTTCCTTACAAAACAAGGACCACCACAATCCATATCAATACATAGATGAAATCAATACATAGATCAACCTATTACAATTGATTCACACTTTAAGGCACGTAACATACTCATGAATAAGGGTTTATATTTTAACTCATATAAGTAAAGTTCTTTTTTGGGCTTCCAAGACTTATATTTATCATTAGGTCCCGGATAACATTCATTAGGTTTTACCATTATTCTTTTGATTATTTTTTATTTTACCTCGTCACAGGTAATACTTTATAATATATCTTCTATATAATCACATAGCATAGACCATTAGATAACACATTTATATAAGTCATATATATGAGAACTCATTTTAAGAAAACACATAATAAAAGTCAAGTTTGTCTATCTTCAATGGTGGATCTAGAATAAAAGTTCAGAGGTAACGTAATTTATTTACCGTATATTTATTTTAACAAAAGAAAAAAACATGATTATAAAGAGGTTCGAATGAATATCGTTCAAATCAAATTTATTTGGTATTGAAGGAACTGATTCCAAATAAATTAAAACAAATGAGTAGCTGACCCATCATCATCATCAATTTGTTGCATATCATTATCATTATTAGAATCAATATCATTCTCTTGAAATTTTCTTTTAAATAAAATTCACCAATAATAACTTGTTCTTTTATCTTTTAAATCCTTAATTTTATAACAAATTTTATTTGGAAAAAACACAATCAAATCCCAAATTTCAATATCAAATCCCTAATTCATATTTCAAATCCGTACTTTATATACCTAATTTCATAAGCTTAAATATTAGAAATTGAGCCAAATAATCATTAAACAATATCCTGCTCTTGAAATATTTCAAATCACAAATTTGTATAACATATAACACTAAAATATTAGAAAATGATCAACATAAACTCTAAATCCTACTTCATGGTATAATAGAGTAAAAAACTAGATATTTTTACCTTGAAGTGGACGGTGAAAGATTATAGGTGGGCAGTGGAAAGAGCCGTTACGGCAAGCGGCAAGTCAACGGTGATCGGTCGATGTGTCGAACGACCGGCAAGTCAAAGCTTCAGCTGCAGAAGGATGGTCGGCTGGTGTGGGTGGAAGGTGGCTACGGGAAGTGTCGATGGGTGTTGGATGTTTATTTTCTTATAAGTTTTATATTTGGTTTTTTTATCTGGGCTAATTAGTTATTAGTTTTGAGCTTTTTAAGTTGTTTGATGTTTTTGGTCTTAATTGTTATTTTGGGCTTGTTAATTATTATTGTATAGTATTATTGATTATTTTTGGCTTATTAGTTATTATGTTTTTCTAAAATGTAATATGTTTTTTATAAAATATTAATATTTTTTATAAAATTTAAAACTTTATATGAAGTGTTGAGTTTATTAAAATTAGGGGTAACGTAATATTTTTCAGGGGTAACGTAAATTGTAAAATTTATTTTTTTACACAAATCCCTAATTTTTTTACACTACCCGTTAAAAGTTGAGGGGTAGCAGAGGCTACCCCTCCTATTAAGCTAGATCGGCCCTTGCATGTCTTAAAGGTTGTTTGGCAGTCTTTTATTGGTTAAGTAACCTCTCAACCATTCAAACTTAAGATTATCTTTTAAATATTAAAAAGTTATAAACTATTAATAAATAACCTCTTAGAGCATTCATAGCGGATTTTTATCTTTATCCATATAATTATATTAAAAATTATTATATTTTTTCTATTTTTTTCAATTAAATAATATTTTTTATACTCTTGTCACTATTTTTTTTTCTTTTTTCTTCACTCACAACCATTTTTAAAAATATTAAAAAAATTATAAGGATTAAAAAATGATTATTCAAATATGCCAATCAACAATAACATGTTCTCTCTCCTACAATCACAACCACTCAAAATCATTTTATTTAATATACCAAACACACTCATATATTTAAAGACTCCACTATAAATACTCTTAAGAATATTAAAAGGATACCAAATAATCTTTTAACCTTTGTTTCCATCAATTGATTGCCCTTTTGATTCTCAATAGAATACATATATAGTCCTAAACACATATATAATTACAAAATTATGAACACAGAAACTACGCATATTAATTTGTATACTACTTTCATACATCTTTACAAGTTGCTATAACTTGTCCGTCTTCTATCTTTAACCTTTATCTTCCAATGTTTATCTCTAAAACCTGCATTTTTAGCTATCCCTCTCCACTTCTGTATCCGTGCATCCATTGCTTTTGTCAATCCACAAAACGGCTTCAGCTTAGCAGGCATCGCCCCATAAACCTTCCACCATTTCCCATGAGCCGAATCGCTTGCATAACGTCTGCGATCCGCCATATCCCAGTTACAATCATAGTCTTTATAGCACACCCATGGTTTCAACCCCAGAAAGTGAATGGTGTACAAATCATCCGGGATTTCACGGTTAGTGTTATTCGGATCTTGAAAAACCTTAAGATGGTTAGCCTTCGAATGAAGCCGATGCCACCATGTAAACGCTTCGTTAAGGAACCCTTGATCGCCCCCATTGTATGATCCGAAAGTAAAGATGTTCTCCATGAGGGCATTGAACATGCACTGTGACGGCTCGATTACAATGAGACCCGAGTTGAACATATACTTATCGTTTCCAACTGCAGAGAGTTGAGGGTAACTGAACAGGTCATCCAGCTTGTTTAACGCGATAAGATCAGCGTCTATAAAGATCACTTTGTCGTACTCGGTCAGCTGCCATATTCGAAGTTTGCTGTAGTTGTATTCGTTGTATGCGCCTTTTTTGGCGTGGGGGCTTCGTATGCGTTGGATGAGGTTGATCTTCCATCCAGCGGCTTTAAGCCCTCGAAGGGATTTTGGAGATATGGAATCATCAGCAAGCAAGACTAGGTCCTTTGATGAGTTGGTTTGCAGGATGCTTTGTGCTAAAGCTATCGCACCACAAACGTATGCCTCCGAGGAGTGGAGGACCGTTACGTATGCTTCTCGCGATTTGTATGTGGATCCACCTGAAGATCATCATATCGTCAACAAGAGAGTAAATTAACATTGGATTGCTTTTTCATAAGCCATATATAATACACCTACACGAAGGTAATTAGAGTCCTGATAATGTATATTCCCTTGGCATTTCACTACTTCTCTATTGTAGTCCTAAAAATGTTTTTTCATAAACCAGAACTTGACATATATTTTCTTAAACGTGTTTGTTAACGAATTAGGGTTCTCAAAAAAATGATGCTTGACTATTTTATTTAGTGAAGCCCCAAAATGGATTAGTTTTTTAATTGGGCGGGTTAGACTCATGACCAATGCAAAACTAGAATATATTCATGTCGCCAACTAGTCTTGTAACGCTACGTTATCATTGGAAATAAAATTTTGGAAAAACACTATTTTGAATGCAGTGGATCTACGTTGATGGTAAAAAATTTCATGAAATTTTAATTATAAAAAAAGTTTATAATTACTGGCAAGTTGATATATACTGCTCATCGGTGGCTACTATATAAAGATCGTTTAGCTACTGGCAACATAGTTCACCGGTGACAAATGATTTATGATCGTCAAATGGAAACGAGCCTTCTTGTTAACTAATCATTAGTTGACCAGCAAGTGAGCTTCAGTTTATAATTAAACCGGCCACTTGATATTAAAGATGTATATTAAATGTAATTTATTTATTATATATATAGTGATTGTTGGATGGGTTTCTCCACTGTTGATTATCACTCTTATAACTTATATGACTATCATCTATCATGGTTATAACCATTAAACAACTGGTATGTTTTATAAAACTAGTATTAACCTTGTCGCGTTGTAGCAGTGGACGTAAAATCATATCAAATAACGCAAATGTCACATCACCACCAGCAATCATCAAAACCATAAAAACTCGTATAAAAAACACATAAAAAATAATAATAAAACCAAACGAAAAGTAGAAATAAAAAAGTTGAATCACGCACATGAAGACGTAAAACATTAAAAACAGTAACTTGATTTAGGACCCAGACATTGTGACAGAAATGTTAAATGATAAAAATAAGGGTAGCATTGTTGAAGCACATATATGCACATTACGGAAAGTTAGCTTTTAAACATTAGACCGTTAATCGAAAAATTTATAAAAGATGAAAAAAATACAATGGATTAAAATGAAAGTAAAATATTACATGTGTTAAATTATAAAATTTATAAGAGTATTAAGTTTAAAACAAAAAAATTAAAAGAACAATACAAATATTAACAAGTTCTTATGCACATGATAGGACTAATAGAACCAAAAGCTAATAATTAGTAATAATCTAAATTAGTAAATATTAACCAACAATAACCTAATTAAAATTTAACTAGTGGAAAATATTTATCCATAATTAATCTTATTTGGTGATCATTAAATAATATTTACTATAATCTTCGTATTTTTTAGATTTTTATACTAGATTGTAACCAATGGCCATTATTGACCCCCAATTGGCACTAATTACTCCCTGCTAATACTAACAACATCTAATTAACCCCAAAGTTTAGTTTTCTTTTAATTTTAATCATAAATTTAAGAATTTTTTTATTTATATATGTTTTTCTAATTTAACGGTAGGCACTTTATGATATTGTTCTATTATAAGTTAGTTTTACCCTTTCTCGTATTTCTAATATCATTTAATATTGTTTATCAAATAATCTCTATTTTATACACCAAACATTTTTTCTTCGTTTATTGATATAATTTGCAATTGTTTGATAAAATCATTTTCGGTAGCTAGGTTTATGAGTTGTTTATTTTGGTCAATATACTTGTGATCGTTATTTTGATAGTTTTATATGATTTCTTTCTTAATTTCTAGAATGAACAAACAATTCGATTGCAATATTTATCAACGTTTTTGCGACCAAATTACCTTTTACTTGTTTATAAAAATGATAACTTACAACCAAAACAATTTCGGTAGCGATATTTGCGACCACCTTTCCGGCCAATTTATTCTATTTTATTTTTTATTATTCATCAAAGCTAGTTATTGTATTTGCGACCGAATAAATTATGGTGGCTATACCTACGATCGTTTTTGCTACCAACTAATAATTTAGTTTGTTTTTTTAATTTATAAAATTAACGACCGTATTGATTACCAAAATATTATGGTTGCATATATTTACGACCATTTTCGCGACCAAATTACCTTTTATTTGTTTTTATAACCGACGACTTATGATGAAAACTATTTCAGAAGCTATATTTGCAACCATCATTCCAAACCAATATATTTTTTATTTTATTTTTAATTATGAGTAAAAAGTAGCTAATGTATTTGTGACCAAATAAATTATGGTTGTTGTATTTGCGATCGTTTTTGCAACCAACTGAAACTTTAGTTTATTATTTTATTATTTATTGGAATTAACGACCGTATTAGTGACCAAAACAATTTCGGTTACAATATTTACCACCGTCTTGCAACCAAACTAAAATTGGTTGCTAGTTTTGCGACATCTTTTGTGTTAGTCGCTAATACTGCTACCTGTTTGGTTCGGTCGCTAATTTTACGACCCATTTTGTTTTGGTCACTAATTTTGCAACCAAGTTTGTTTCGGTCGCGAAACTTGCAACTACTTGATTTTGGTTGCTATACAGTCGTTAGTTTTGCGACTATTTTTATTGATCATAAATTTTGATCGGTTTTGCTTATTTTGTAGTAGTGACAATTTCACCACAAAAGTATTTAGCAACCAAACAAAATATGGCTATTTAATTTAGTCTCAAGGTATACGTACGTACATTTACTACAGTTTTATCCATCACAAAGTCCTATGTGTAGTAGTTCCATATGTAGTAGTCCAGTTTTTATGGGTAGTATGAAGATGTAGGAAGATACAAGTATAACATTATTGGATTTTAAATTATTTAATCTAAAACTGGGAGTTTATTTGACATTTAGGAGTCGGATTTAGTACGTAATTAGCTTTTAGTTTAGAACATCGTGATCATTTAAAAAAGTGAATAGAAGAATTTTCATCGCAAATAACATTAAACATTTTTCATAACGATTTCTATGTAGATTTTGGATCACTCCAAGTGTATCACTTTCGGAACTTACGATTATTCATGTGTTGTAAGTAAATAGACTTTCTTCACTAAGAATTAAAGTGGACATAATACATCCTCCCAAGAAAAGTCCACTTTATTATTTTCTCCATCTATTAAATAAATGCTATATATAACATACGTGTATGTATATGTATGTATGTATATATATTTATGTATATATATATGTATGTATATATGTATGTATGTATATATATTATATATATATATATATGTATGTATATATATTTATGTATATATATATACTAGAAGGGTGTTCGCGTGATACGACGAAACGACATTTTAAATCCAGGACGTGTTATGATATTTTGTTATTCTTGTAGCATTTTTATAAAAGTTTATTATGTTTTTTTGTAAACTAAAATTTAAAACACCAAATAAAATTGGTTTTTGCATAATTATTTGTACATTTACGCGTTAACTTATTTTACCTCATAAAATACAGATCGGTTTAGCAAAAAAATTCACACTAAAACCTTTAAAAACACAAGTTATAATTGTAGTTTTAAAATGTTTTTAAACATGTATATTAAAAAAATATAGTTGAAATCTAAAACAAATTAAGCTTTTTTTGTTCATGGGTAGATAATATAAAATTTTATGTAAGTTTTAATAAGTGTAAGATTATATAACTAATTGTTATAGGTAATATGTAAATAATATAATACTATTTTATATATAAAAGTGTTTGTATTTTATACATTAAATAAAATAATTATTCTAATTTTATGATATTTTAAAATAGATATCGCATATACTCTGTATATAATATAGATATATATTTGAGTTCAAAAATACCTATAAATTGATTTAACATGAAATTTAGCGATTTCAAACATAATTTTGATCAGATTTTTTTAGAGTTCGTTGCTTTGAGTAGCACACTATGTGGAGATATTTTCAAAAACTACGTACTCTATATATACCACCTGGAAATCTAGAAAATTAGAAGTTTGTAACATATACACTCACATACATAGTTCCAATAATTTGACTTAGAACAAAAGCATCTTGTTTACGTAAACCAATTTCAATAGGGACTAATAATAATAAATATAAGAAAAGTGATGAATAATTAGTTAATTACCTGGTTGCAGTGATGATGATGAAATCATGCAAGATCCAACAGGCATATTCACCTTCTGTTGTAGTCTCTTCAAATCTGGTTTATATATCCTGTAATCACCTTCTTCCCATAACATATCATCACACCTAAACATCTCCCACATTGGCCCCAACTTACCTATAAACACCACATACACCTCACTACCCTTTTCCCACCCACTACTCACCAACACATTAGCCACCACCAGGTTCACTTGCAACCTCAACGGGTCCCGAACACCCTCCGGAACCCGAGCCACCACCACATCCACCTTCTCATACCCCCGCGCCAACGGGACCTCCGGGCACTTCATCGGGCCCCACTTCCGGTCCTCGTCTACCCACTCAGGGAATAAATCCTCCCACTTGATGTCACCATCAACTCTTTTGAAGTTTATTGGTATTACGTCAGCCAGACCGTTGACTTGGATCTCGTCATGGCCGAGGTTGACGAGCCCTATCTTTAGCTTATCGGAGCGGTTTTGGATCATGTCATGGAGTTTGTCGTGCCAACGTAGTGGTGGTTCCACCGCGGTGTAGCGTAGGATCGGGGGTGGTTCGTCGTCGGCGTGGAGATTGAAGGTGGTGGTGTGGATGAAAAGTGTTAGGCTTAGACAAAGGAGGAGGAGGAGGAGGGTGAGAGGTTTTTGCTTAGATGAAAATGGTTTAGAAGCCATGCTAATTGCTAGCTAGCTAATTAATATTATGTTTTTGAGTTTGGTATATAAATGAATGAATCAAAGTGTGTTAATGTTAATTGAAGGGAAGTTTGATGGAAGCACGTCGGCTATTCATAAATAGAATTCGGTAGGAAGGGGATTCAATTAGAAAACAAAACATATTTTATGATAATATTTTTTCTTCATGACTTTCACGTCTCAGTGTAGGCTTATTATTACTATTTTTTATTTTTTTTATTTTAGTGAGATGACAAACAACTTTAAACTATTCAAACGATTATACGAATGTGTCACGTAAGCTATTAAATCGAATTTGCACTCAAATTTTAAACACACTTATTTCTCGTATACATCCCTTTTCCAACGTCCTATTTCAGGTATGTATATGTGGGTAAATGTATATATACATATTTTTTTAATGGTTAATTGAATTACTGACAAGTGTCTAGTCCATCTAATCATCTTGATTAGTTAAATATGAAACATAAGACTACCTTCACAAGAAAACTCATATTAAATGAGAAAAACATATAGTCCGCCTTAAACGTTTTTTTTTGTAACCAAGACCTGCACCTATTTTTATGAGATCTTGATATATATCTCATCTTAAACACTTGAGCTAGGGATCATTAGTAAGTATATATACATACTTAGATACATACGTACACATATACATACATACATCTATACTATATTATAATACATTAGAGTATGAAAAGATTTTGTTTACATTAATTTATTAAAAGTTTAAAGTGATAAAATTGTTTTAATTTAATTATCTTAATTCTCCCTTACAAACATGTTAATTATATGATTACATTTGTTTACTTCACAATTTTTAACTAACTATAACTTTTTTATACGCCAATTTTTTTTCAAGAAAATTGAATTTAAAAAACAAAAATTTTATCCTCTTTAATTTTAATATGGTGTTGTTATAGTATTTTTAATCTTAAAAAGAAACTTTAATATTGTATTTTCCGAAACATTGCGTGTGCACCTTTCTAGTGCGTTGTATATTTATATAGACACAACACCTTTCTAGTGTGTGTATATTTATATAGACAAACACACACAAAGGTTCAAATAAAAACTTAATTTTGTCTAATAAGCCTAAGAGAAATTTAAGAGTATTCTTTTCTCCTTGGTTCCTCTTCAAGGGATGTAGTTGCATGCTTATGAGAATGTTGTAGTCGACTTAACTCCTTGGTTCCTCTTGAAGGGATGTAGTTACATGCGCATGAGAATGTTGTAGTCGACTTAACAGTGATGTACTTTGTAATTTACATTTAGCTAGCTGGGCAAGAATGGCTCTCCAACAATGATAAGCACTCCTTGGAATTGAAGAGAGAATAATGGTTTTTGAGATGAGGCAGCTAGCTACACTTCCCAGGTAATATGCCCAAGAAATTGTGCACATGTCACTATTTCGGTCGTTTGACAAGGTGAAAGCCATTAAGGAGACGCCGATCCCACGAACTAACTGAGAAAGAAGTTCATGGATTATGAGAACACATATTCACCACCACAAACTTTACCGCGCGTTCGCTTGCGGTGCAGTAAGGCACCACCTGTTGTGCCAGCTATCACACCCCTGCTTATAGTGGAAACACGAGGATGTAATGAACGAGATCGTCATAACACATTGTTAGTTAATAGAAAATGAATTAAATGATGAATAGTCAACGTGTCATGACGCCACCAGACACAAATGGAGAATTATGTCGTAGTTAGTCAATTCCACGACAAACATAGCCAAAAATCAAAGAAAAGTAAATCCCACAACTCGGGATCAAGTAGACAAAATATGAATAATAAAAAGAAAATCCCACATAATTGTCAGAAGTATCCAATAAGTTTTAATAATGCAATCCTAGGGTCGTCGCTAAGGCAGCATCCATAGCTATCCATAATAATTATTACCTGAAAAGATATACTCAAAATGTTAACATATTGTTGATGAGTTCGTAGGTTTAAGTAGTAAACATAATTGATGTTGTGTAATAATTTTGTAGAACATAGTGTAAACAGTTATAAGCAAGCAATATCACATATAAACATGAACATTACAACTAAACGTATGACGTGCACACGGATCTTGTCGGAACATATTCACCCTAGGGCCTGTCCCAAGCCACTGTCAGTCCTAACTAGTATACTAACAAACAAGAGTGTGGTTGTCAACTGTAACACCCAACCCCTCACACCAACAATATTGTTCGCTTTGCCCACGAGTAACTCACGGATTTGCTTTTGGTTACCCGGGTGAAAATTTCCTAGGGAGGTCACCCATCCCTGGATTGCTCTCACCTGAGCACGCTTAACTATTAGTTCTCCTCTCATCCACAACCAATACGCCCAAAATACGTTATTGATGTTAGAGGTCAGACATTACTTATGAACCATAAATCTCTCCTGTCCACGACCGATGTGGGATATGTATAGGGTGTCACAAGCACCCCCTGTTTGGACTCATCGTCCTCGATGGGCCCGAGAAGTCACCATCCTTGTGTGGTATGTCCCACACCCCTAAAGGAACAAACGTGGCTCTAATACCATTCTGTAACATCCGGCCCCTCGCATCAACAATATTGTCCGCTTTGCCCACGAGGAGCTCACGGATTTGCATTTGGTTGCCCGGGTGAAAACTTCCTATGGAGGTCACCCATCCCTGGATTGCTTCTACCTGAGCACGCTTAACTGTGGAGTTCTCCTCTCATCCACAGCCAATACGCCCAAAACGCATTGTTGATGTTAAGGTAGGACATTCCTTATGAACTAGGAATCTCTCCTGTCCACGACGGATGTGGGACATACCTCACCAACGATGGTGACTTCTAGGGCTCATCGAGGACGATGAGTCTAAACAGGGGGTGCTTGTGACACCCTACACATAACCCATATCGGCCGTGGACAGGAGAGATTCCTGGTTCATAAGAAATGTCTTGCCTCTAAAATAAACAATGCGTTTTGGGCGTATTGGCTGTGGATGAGAGAACTCCATAATTAAGCGTGCTCAGGTAGGAGCAATCCAAGGATGGGTGACCTCCTTGGGAAGTTTTCACCTGGGCAACTAAAAGCAAATCCGTGAGCTCCTCGTGGGCAAAGCAGACAATATTGTTGATGAGAGGGGCCGAGTGTTACAGAATGGTATCAAAGTCACTCCTGTGCCGTTCGGGGTATGGGACATACCTCACCAAGGATGGTGACTTCTCAGGCTCATTGAGGACGATGAGTCCAAACAGGGGGTGCTTGTGACACCCTATATATTCCCACATCGGTCGTGGACAGGAGAGATTCTTGGTTCATAAGGGATGTCCTGCCTTTAACATCAACAACGCGTTTTGGGCATATTGGCTATGGATGAGAGGAGAACTCCACAGTTAAGCGTGCTCAGGTGGGAGCAATCCAGGGATGGGTGACCTCCTTGGGAAGTTTTCACCTGGGCAACCAAAAGCAAATCTGTGAGCTCCTCGTGGGCAAAGCGAACAATAGTGTTGATGCGAGGGGTCGGGTGTTACAGAATGGTACCAGAGCCAGTCCTATGGCGTTGAGGGTGTGGGACATACCTCACCAAGGATGGTGACTTCTCGGGCTCATCGAGGACGATGAGTCCAAACAGGGGGTGCTTGTGACACCCTACTCATTCCCACATCGGTCGTGGACAGGAGAGATTCCTGGTTCATAAGGAATGTCCTGACTTTAACATCAACAACGGGTTTTGGGCGTATTGGCTGTGGATGAATGGAGAACTTCATAGTTAAGCGTGCTCAGGTGGGAGCAATCCATGGATGGGTGACCTCCCTGGAAGTTTTCACCTGGGCAACCAAAAGCAAATCCGTGAGCTCTTTGTGGGCAAAGTGGATAATATTGTTGGCACGAGAGGCGAAGTGTTATAGATTTGTCCACACTGGATTACCTGATCAGATACGTAATGCTCAACTTGAGGCTTTGAAGGACGAGAACCTGAAAGCAGAGTCCATGCGAGGCATGGAAAAGCAGTTAGAGATCAAATCTGATGGAGTTCGTTATTTCATGGAACGAATATGGGTTCCTTTGTATGGAAATCTACGAGAACTAGTGATGGATGAAGCTAATAAGTCTCGATATTCCATCCATCCGGGTTGAGATAAGATGTATCATGACTTGAAAGTTCTTTACTGGTGGCCGAACATGAAAGCTGATATCGCCACCTATATAAGCAGATGTTTAACCTATTCTAAGGTTAAAGTGGAGTATCAAAGGCCATCTGGCCTACTCCAATAGCCGGAAATTTCTGTATGGAGGTGGGAGCAATCCAGGGATAGGTGACCTCTTTGGGAAGTTTTCACCTGAGCAACCAAAAGCAAATCCCTGAGCTCCTCGTGGGCAAAGCGGACAATATTGTTGATGCGAGGGGCCGAGTATTACAGAATGATATTAGAGCCACTCCTGTCTCGTTCAGGGTGTGGGACATACCTCACCAATGATGGTGACTTCTCGGGCTCATCGAGGACGATGAGTCCAAACAGGGGGTGCTTGTGACACCCTACACATATCCACATCGGCTATGGACAGGAGAGATACCTGGTTCATAAGGAATGGCTGACCTCTAATATCAACAACGTGTTTTGGGCGTATTGGCTGTGGATGAGGGGAGAACTCCATAGTTAAGCATGCTCAGGTGGGAGCAATCCAGGGATGGGTCACCTCCCTGGGAAGTTTTCACCTAGGCAACCAAAAGCAAATCCGTGAGCTCTTCGTGGGCAAAGCAGACAATATTGTTGATGCGAGGGGTCGGGTGTTACAGAGTGGTATCAGAGCCACTCCTGTGCCGTTCGGGGTGTGGGACATACCTCACCAAGGATGGTGACTTCTCGGGCTCATCGAGGACGATAAGTCCAAACAGGGGGTGCTTGTGACACTCTACACATTCCCACATCGACCGTGGACAGGAGAGATTCCTAGTTCATAAGGAATGTCCTGCCTTTAACATCAACAACACGTTTTGGGCATATTGGCTGTGGATGAGAGGAGAACTCCACAGTTAAGCATGCTCAGGTGGGAGCAATCCAGAGATAGGTGACCTCCCTGGGAAGTTTTCACCCGGGCAACCAAAAGCAAATCCGTGAGCTCCTTGTGGGCAAAGCGGACAATATTGTTGGCACGAGAGGCCAGGTGTTACATCAACCTAATAATACTATTAATACTTGTTCGTCGGTTCCACACCAGAATTAAGTAGATGTGAATAAAGAAGCACATAACAACTCATGCATGTACCAGATATATACTTACAAAACAGTAAACACAACGTCTCAAGTATAAATGAGTTCATAGCATAAAAAGGGTGAGCATACCCCCTAATTTTATGAATAATTGAAATGAAAATGGAGCCACAAAACTCACCTCGAAATATGATGAATTAAAGAGAACAAGAATCTTCATAGGATGAGAGTAACGCACGATCAAACACCTATAATAGTTATAATTAAGTCTTCAAACACGTTCAATGAGAATAGATAGATTCGGTTGGTTTCGCATCGGTTCGGGTCGATACGTGACATGTACCCAATATTAATATCATCGCACAACATATCACACTATATACTACTATCAATAATAACAGTCATAATATTAGTATTAATAAAAATTGTAATAATAATATAGTAGCAATAATAAAAATAGTAATAGTAAATAATACTAAAAATAATAATAATTTTCGGGTAATAATAATAACATAATAATATATATAATAAAAACAAAAAAACACACATATCCACACAATTTCACATGGTCACACACACACAAGCATTGCACCACACACCTAAATACACACACAAATATAATATATAATATACCTACATAATATATATGTATATATGTATATATATCTATGCAAACACCCATATATGTATGTGTAACACCCGGTCATTTTTTGTAAAAGTCAAAGAAAGAAGAATAAAAGTGAAAAAAAAAATAAAAAGATGAGGGTTAAAAAGTGTCAAAAGAACAAAAAGGTTTGAAAGTGGGTGTAAAGTGGGCATGGCAACCCACTCTACTCTTACAACATCCAGATCTACGTTTTTAGAGAGAGAAAGTAGCAAGAGCAGTAGAGAACTCTCGGTTTAGAAGGAAGAACAAGCTGAAAATTCGAATTCAAAGTAAGAATTCATGGTTCTTAAGTGTTCTTCACTGGCCTTGCCTCGGTTGTATGCTTATGTGTGTTTGTATGTTTGGTTGTGTGTGTTTTAGTGGGTTTCTAGGTGGTTGAACTCAATTGCAAATGAGTTTGGAAGAAGCCATACTCAAGAGCTGCAAAGGTGAGTTCTAGGCCTTCTTTACTTGTTTTAACAGATTTTGGGGTTGGAATGCATGAACTTATGTTTTTATAAAACTGGGTTTTATACCCATATGTTTGAATGTGTGTATTGGGGCTGGAAATGCATGAACTTATGTTTTTATAAATTGGGTTTTATACCCATATGTTTGAATGTGTGTATGTTGCGGGTATAATGTGATGTCGGACTGTGTTCATGCTTGATGATGTTATGGTTGTGTTCCTAAGACTTAGAATGTAAGAATTAAGCTTAGAACATAAAAGATAAGATTTGAGTACCAATTCTGATGAATAGTGTGCCCTAGGCTGCTCATACGCCCAAACAGTAGTTCATACACCTAAGTTTAGAAAACTGCTTAAGTGTGAACAAATGTGGATGAGGAAATGCGGATGAGTAGGAAATGCGGATGAGAAAGTCTAAGTGTGAACAAATGCGGATGAGGAAATGCGGATGAGCATTGACAAATACGGATGAGTAAGGTCAATGTGGATGAGAAGTCTAAGTGTGAACAAATGCGGATGAGTAAAGTCAATGCGGATGAACAAATGCAGATGAGCATTGACAGATAAGTAAGAAAAAATGCGGATGAGTAAGTCATGCAACTGAACAAATGCGGATGAGTAAGTCATGCGACTGAACAAATGCGGATGAGTAAGTCATGCGACTGAAAAAATAAGGATGGACAAAGAAATGCGGATGAATAGAAACAAATGCGGATGAAGTAAAAGAAATGCGGATGAACAAAAAGGGAAATGCATATGAACACTTAGAAAATTTTCTGACTTTTTGGGAAAAAGTTGAAGTGTAGGCTTTGACTTGGGAGGTTCCTGGGGGCTATGTAAGTTGACTCTTTGAGGTCGTAGATGTTATGATGGGCATTGTATGATGATGTTATGATGTATGATTGATGCTTATGCATGATGGTATGCATGATGTATGTTATGTATGTATGATGCTCTGTATGATGATGTTGACTGTGTATGATGATGTTCCTTACATTATATATTTATTTTCCCATGACTTTACGTGGAATGTTAATGAATGAAATGAAAGTATTATGTAACGTAAAGTGGAAGATAATGAAAAGAGGAATATGATGAATGAATGAATGCATTAATGAATGAAAGAAAGTAATATAAGTCTTGCAAGCCTTGTATGTGGGAACATGCCCAATGAAGGGTGTTAGTCCAACGGTGTGCGGGTTAGCTACCCCAGAAGGATGCACACTGGGTCTGTCTTTATGACCAACCATTTGTATAGAACCTTTGTCGCTTACCCTAGATACTGTGCCAGGCTGCTGTGCGCCATGACGCGGGGTCTATGATAGACCTTGGCCCAGTATCCACTTTATGCACGACGATGGGTATAGCACATGATAATGGTATGCCTGAATTTACCCATAGGTACTGTGGCCAGGTGTAACACCCGAATATTTATTATTTTGAAACCGGTGAAGAAAGAAAAGAAAATAAAGTTCAAAGTCGAGGACCAAACTCGCCAACGAAGAAAAGTTGGGAATATGGTGATATTAGTAGGGAGAGGGCAGCCCACTCTCCCCACACACCCCACATTTCAGACTTCATAGAGAGAAGAAGAGAGAAAGGTGAAGAATAGAGAGAAAAGAGTGGTCCGGGTGATTCGGGTGGCCAAACTCGTTGTGTAGCAAGCCAAATCGAAGCCCTTAACGTTGTGCTCGTTTATGTGAGTTCTAGGACCCCACTTTACTTGTTTTCAACCGATTTGGGGCTGGAAAGCAAACCTAAAAACCCGTTTTTGTATGTGTATGTGTGTGACCCATTTGGGTGTGATGTGTGTGATGCGTTTCGTGTATGTTTCTGGGCTTGTGTGTGCTTGTATGGTATTATGGTATGCATTCCTAAGGTCCAAGAGGTTGATTTAGGCTTAAAATGGGTTTAGATGAGTTTGGAGGCCGAAAACCCTCGGCTGCAGTCGGGATGAACTCCATTCAGCATCAGCTAGGGCTAGGCAACCGAATGGAGGCCATACGGTCGATTGAGGGGCGATTGAGGGGCGATTGAGGGTCATTCGCACGATTGGGATTCATTCGCACGATTGAGGATTCAATCGCACGACTAAGGTTTCAGTCGCACGACTGGGAGTCCAATCGCACGGGGAGTCATGCGACTGGGGGTTCAGTCGCATAAGTGCTTTGTCGCATGAGTTCATTCGCATTAGATCAGTCGCATAGGTGCCCATTTGCATTTGTTCCATCCGTATGAGGTTCATATGCACGACTGGATGCCCATTCGCCTAAATGTTCATCCGCTTAAGTTCAATCGCATGATGTTCAGTCGGATGGAGGCCATTCGACTATTGGGTGTCCATACGCACGATTAGGGCTGTTACACCCGAAGAAAGTGTAGTTAGACTTCTGGCTTTCGGGGGAAAGTGCAGATGTAAGTCTTGACGTAAAGGTTTCCTGTAAGAGCATGTAAGATAGCAAATATGGCCTTAGAAGCATGTAGGGCATAGAGATGATGATGTTGCATGTTATGTATGTATGATGTTGCCTTATATGATGTGATCTGAATGCACGTTAATGTTCCTTAGTATGATGTATAATATCTTTCCTATGGCTTTACTTATTATGAGGAATGAACGATGTATTATGTAACCTAAAGTGAAAGATAATGAAAGAGGAACATGATGATGAATTCATGCATTAATGAACGAATGAAAGAAGTCTTGCAAGCATTGGATATTAGGGCCCTTCTTTGTGATTGACCAAACGTGTAGTGCCTCTACCGCTTACCCCTAGTACTGTGGCATACATTTAGCTGTTCATTTATTGACTTCGGCCCAGTAGCTAAGACTGATGGTTACTCCTAGTACCGTGGCATACGTTTAGCTGTTCATTTATTGACTTCGGCCCGGTATCTAAGACTAGCCGGGGTGTAGCACATGGTATTGGTACGGTTGATGTCCGATGCGCAAGTAAATTTATATAGAACGAATGGACGAATGAATGAATGAAGAAGTTAATAATGATATTATCTATGTGTACGTATGATGTGTGATCATGTAAAAGTAACGGATGGTTTTATATGAAAGTAAAGTAAGTTTTATAATAAAACTAGGACTCACTCAGCACGCTGACTTTTTATATGTTTTCCAGTTGGCAGGAAATGATTGCTGTGGATGGTACCATGAAGCTACTCAGCTCCTTTTGGGATGGCATTCTTTTGATTGATGTTTTTGCATTGTAATGCGAACAAACTATTTTGTAATGAATGTTGTATTAATTTGCAAAAGCATTTACATGGAAATAAAAGATTGTTTTAGTTTTCCGCTGCGATTTTATGAAATACAAATGTAATTATACGTTTTATGTGCGATGAGAACCCAGCTGTAAGTGTCCCGGGAACGGGGCCTTACAAGTTGGTATCAGAGCCAAAGTTTAAGTGAAATGGGTAAATTTTAAAATAAACCTTTACGTAAACTAAGAATGGGACGAAAAGGGAATGGGATGCCAATATGAGTAGCTGCGTGCCATCAGGTATTTTCGTAAAGTTAACCGGTTTTATGTGCGCATGGTATGGTTATGTGTTGTATGTGGATTTAAATACTGATGTAGTCACGATAGGTAATGCTTGGGGTGTGAAGAGTAAAGTAAGTGGCTAATCACAAACTGGCCACTGTAATAGGGACTACTATACTTAACATAAACTGAGCTGTTCCCTTGAATGACTGTGTTGGTGTTTGAATCTTTCAGTGTGCGTGTGATGGCCGGAGGTAGATCTTCGAAAGCTTCAATGGGTGGAGGTCACGGTGTTGAACCGCGACCCAAGAGAGGGAGACCCAGAGTTGAGAAGGTGGTTCATGAAGAACCAAAGACCCCTCTCCGGAGGGTGGCGACGAGAGCGCCAATCTGAGAGCTTCGGTAAAGGAGGCTGTGGTGGAAGAGGTTCATCAGGTGATGCAGACGATTCTACCGTCTGTGGTGACTGAAGTGATTAAGGCAATAAGAGAAGGGGAAAGAAAGGAGAGAAACAGGTCCTTGGGAGGACGGGAACAACCAGAGCCGGAAACGGTTCTCTCGGATGACGAAGAGGAGGAGGAGGAAGAAGAGCCTGTGCCGGAGACAGCACGAGGCTGTAACTATGGGGGGTTTTTGAGATGTAAGCCCCTTACTTTCGACGGTAATGGCAATGCTGCCACTGCTCACCGATGGGGGAGAGAGATGGAGGCTGTTCTCGAATCAGCGAGTGTCGGGAAGATCAGAAGGTGAAGTTTGCCATCATTCATTTGTGGACTCGGCACTATGTTGGTGGGACAACATTGTCCAAGCAGAGGGTAATCGGGCAATCGGAGAATGAAAGGCCCGAGTTGAAGAAGATGGTGATTGAGGAGTTTTATCCTCACAGGGAAATGGATAGTTGGAGAGGGAGTTTCTGCAGTTGGAGGCTGGAACCATGACACACCAGCAGTACACAACGAAGTTCAATGAGATGGCACGATTGGTGCCAGATCAGGTGACGCCTCTATCTCGGAAGATCAAGAGGTACATTCAGGGCTTACCGGGGGATCTCCGCAGTGTAACATTGTATTTTTGGTTAGCTAATAGTTAATCTCGTTTATTCTGTAGGGACTATTAATGCCTTTTCATGAAACTTGTGGGTAGTTGTGTGATCTATTCTTAATCCTTAATATAAAAGATTATAGTTTATCTATTGTTTTGAACATAAGAATTATGGTAATAATATTTTATAATAAAAATAATATCAACGCTAATAATAAAAATAATATTAATAATTATAACAACAATAAATGATAACTATAATAATAATAATTTAAATAAAAAAAAAATCATTAAACTTAAAAATGTTAAAACTTAAAGTAATAAAGTTGAGGGGGTTTTTTGCCATTTTAGAAACTTAATATGAGAGTTTTTACATAAAATGATAAACATTTGTAACTTGAGGGGCTATATGTGTAATTTTCGAAAGAAAATCAAATTGTTCCCCCGTAAAACCGGTGACCGACTCCGGCCACCGCCGGCCAATTCCCGTGAACTCCGGCAGCCCTAAAACCCCTTTAAAACGCCAATTTACGAACCTAAAACCGTTTCCAATCGATTCATGGGCATGATTCGACTCTAGAGGTGTGTAATAATCGGGTTTAATCGAGTTAAAGCTTCGGTTTCAGGTTTGAAGTATTCCATTAAACTTGCTTTCAATCATCGGACCGTTTGTGCATTAAAGATCAATAATAACCAAATTAATTGAACCCACACAATCGTTTAACCGTTTCTACTCGATTCCTATGTACAATTTCAGTCTAAACACCTGAAATCATCGCACATAGAACCCTATCTCATCGCGAAATTGAGGCAGACCGAACTCCAGTCTTCGAACGTTTAACTTCTAATTAGTTGAGGGCTTAGACCGTGAGCATCACTCGAAGATTCACACAAGTTTAATTTGGTTTATATCAGCAATTGCACCTTGAACGGATTCAAGCCTCGGTCGCAACTCATCTGCAAGTGTTTTTGTCTGCATAAACATCGAATCGGGTAATTAATTGTGTCCGTAGACTCGTAATCACATGGGGAATCAAAGCCCCATGATCATTCGCGAAAACATATCGTTTCGGTCTTTGATTTTGGGTTGATCAATCTAGGGTTCTAAGGAAATTGGGGATTTCTGTGTTTATTGTATTTAGCTTTTTAAGGCGGAGTTTTAAACGCGGCTGGATGCCTTGGTTCACTGGTTCCCCACTTACATCCCGAATTAGAGGTCCCGGGTTCGAACCCGGCGACCTCCAATTCAATTGTTTTTGGCTTTTCAGCCTTTTAAAAAATGTATAAAATTCTCTAAAAATTATAAAAAGAGATTTTGTAAACTTCGGTTAATTTTAAAGCTATCCTACTATTTTTTTTCTAATTTACCACTTTAAAAACCTTAACATTTTCTTTCAAAATAAAAATTTAACAAAGTTATTTTTATAAGAATAGATTTTATATAATATTGGTAAATCATGTAATTATTATTTAATACTATACAATTAAGGATTAAATATGATAATTATAGAATTTATATATTTTATAATTAACCTTCACAAAGTGTTATAAAGGTTTTTTTTTTTTTTTAAAAAAAATGGATACATGACATTTTCTTTTAGATTAAGCTTTTATATGATATCTCTAACCAACGTCATGTAACACCGCAAAATACCAATTTGAAACCTTAGCATCGTTTAACTATTAATTATTCTAAATTGTAACCTTGTAAATATATACTTGTTTTAGGTGCGTTGTGAAGGTCTACGTTGAACGTTGCTTGTTATTATTCTTAATATTATCAAATATATATTATTTGGTCAAGTGAGTATTCCATACCCCTTTTTATACTTTCACACTTTGGGGTGAAACATGTTAATTTATACTTTGCACCTGTAAACTTATTTGAGACTTGTAAACTTTATGGCAATACATCATGTTAAGTTGTGGTTAGTTGAACTTGTGTGGTTACCATGTTATGGCGTTATATGTACAATCATTAACTATTGCTAGCCCAGCGAAGTCATAGATCTATGGAAGACAAGCCTGCTTGGTTGATCCAAGTACACTTAGCTGATCGTATATACTTTTAACGTTGAGACTTGTAAAATATTGTCAAGGTTTGATTGTTGCATGGACCATAGCATCCCTAATCACTATATTCACTAACTTATGACTTGATTTGCCATCTTTTATATATATGTATTGAAAACTATGGAATGCTCACCAACATTTTTTTGTGTTGACCTTTTATTTTTAACATGTTTCAGGAAACGCCCAAGTTTGATTCCTACACATTGAAGCTTGCACAATCTAGGAATGGACCTAGATTAACAAATAAAATAGAATGATTTGTTACATTCTATGTTATGCTTTTATTTTTTTTGAAACTTATGTTTGTAATGTGATAAATGAAACTTATGTTTAAATTATATTTGGATTATTTAATAGCGTTATGTGGCTGTGAACGATCTTAACTCTCACTCCTCGACGTTTCCGCCGTCAAGGTTGGGGTGTGACAGATTGGTATCAGAGCCCATAACTATAGGGATCTAGGTTATTAGAAATGGTGACCTAGGCTATAGTATGCATGAACCTTATAGAATTATATTTCTATCTTGTAAATTATATACTTTTCATGCTACATAATGCTATGCCTCTTACGTGCAATTTGATGCCTTAGCATAGGATTGCCTAACCATTGTTATTTGTCTCCCTAAACTTAACTTTGACCCTTTGACTCCCCCGAACATGAACTCTCTTAATCTTATTCTCGTCGACACGTGGAATCTTATGTTTATGTTATGACTTGGATCTTTAGACGTTACGTCTAATCTGTATAAATCTCATCAAGGTTTTGATTCTATGAACCTAAGAAATATTGTGTGACACATAGACACCTGTATCCTGGTTTTCCTGGCAAAAGGCCCTCGGGCTAAGGCAAGCATATCGCATAAATCCTACGGGACTAGTTATGCTTACCTGGGGATTTCTGGGATGAGTGATAAACTATGGTCAACATACACAAGTTTCTAAGGTAAATGGTTCAATTCACCTTGACGTGTCAATGTTTTCAAATGGTAATGCGTTACCAAATGGAAACATCCCGTGTACCTTAAAACTCTTAGCTTATCTTTGTTAAACTACTATCCTCTGTTATCCCCGCTCCTGTAACTAACTCATTTTGTATATCCAGCATGTCTCGTCACCATGGAAAGCGTGGAGTTCCGACCGTAAGCTAGCTGCTATGATTGCCCGACAAATGGCGGCCGTTCTTCCGACTATGGTTGCTGAACTTAATAGCACACTAATGGCTAATAGCAACAACAATACCAATGGGAACAATAGTGGTGCTAATGGAGACAATAGCAACAATCAAAACGGGAATAATCAACACGGGAACAATCATACTTGCACTTTCAAACACTTCAACTCGTGCAAACCCACTAGTTTTAGTGGAAAAGAAGGAGCCACGGGACTTCTCGAGTGGTTTGAAGGTATGGAGAACACATTTATTATTAGCGAGTGCCCCGATTAGCTCAAGGTTCGCTATGCTACAAGTGTTCTTCAACAACGAGCGCTAACTTGGTGGAATAGTGAAAAGAGAAACCGGGGAACTGAGGTTGCAATGGCGATGCCCTGGGAGGAATTCAAAGATATTATGATCCAAAAGTTCTGCCCAAGAAGCGAATTACAAAAGCTGGAGGAGGAATTCTGGAACCTTAAACAAGATGGTGGGAATCACTTGGCTTATTCCACCCGACATCATGAGTTGAGTATGCTTCTACCACACATGGTGGACACCGTGCCCCGTAACATCGAGAAATTTATCAAGGGGGTGCCATCTCAAATTCAAGATGCTGTGGTGGGTAGTAGGCCCACAACTTTGGAGGAAGCGATTACTATCACTGCACAGCTCACCGAGAATCATATAAGAGCTGGCACGATGTCGTCAAAGGGTTCCAAGGCTATGGTGAAGGTGACACCCGAGGCAACAAGAGAGGTAAAGGCCGAGTCATCTTCTCAAAACAAGAAACGTAAGTTCACTCCGACACGCAACTACGCCGTGACCGCTCCTAATGCTCCTCAAAAACAAATGATGATTGCAAATCAAGCCCCCATGGCTAAGGTTTATGCTGGTCCACATCCTATGTGTAACACGTGCAAGTACCACCATGCAAACAACATTCCATGTCGAGTCTGCTCTCTGTGTGGAAAGTATGGTCATTTAGTGGCTACTTGTCTTCGTGCGCCAAACAACACTGCCATGCTTACCAACCGAACCTGCTACAACTGTGGCGAGGCTGGTCATATTCGCCCTAATGTCCTCGCAATGCGGGAACTGTGCCATCGGCTCGTGAAGGGCTTTCAACATCAACGCCAACCAAGCGCAAGCCACAACGACGTGGTGAATGGTACGCCGTTAATTTCTTCTAGTCCTTTTCTTGTCTTGTAAAATTTTCCTATTTATGTTTATCATATCAATAATAGGTGTTACCAAACAGGTACGTATCTTGTAAATAATCTTTATGCATCTGTATTGTTTGATTCGGGTGCCGATAGGAGTTTCGTGTCCTTGGAATTCGAACCTATACTTTCTAAACCGCGTGCAAAACTAGAGAGATCTTTCACGGTCGAGGTCGCCGATGGAAAATCTATTGTCGTTGATGACGTGATACGCGACTGCACCTTGAGCCTTAACGAACACGAGTTCTCCGTCGACCTTATTCCTATGCAATTGGGAAGCTTTGATGTTATCATTGGCATGGATTGGTTAGCCAAACATCGTGCGGAAATTCTATGTTTCGAGAAGTGTATCCGAATTCCTTTGCCGACTGGAGATACCTTGAAGGTCTTTGGGGAGAAATCGTCCCAAAGACTCAAACTCATGTCTTGTATCAAGACCCGTAAGTGCTTAAGTAAAAACTACATGGCTTTCATGGCATATGTAGTTAATATGAAAGCCAAGGGTAAGGAGTTGAAGGACATTCCTGTTGTGCGAGACTTTCCCGAAGTTTTTCCCGAAGATCTTAAAGGGTTACCTCCCGTGCGAGAAGTTGAGTTCAAAATTGATTTAATCCCTGGTGCAAACCCTGTGGCTAAATCGCCTTATCGTCTTGCACCTTCTGAAATGCAAGAGCTCGCTAGTCAACTGCAAGAGTTGACCGATAAGGGTTTTATTCGCCCTAGTTCATCACCGTGGGGCGCACCTGTACTATTTGTGAAGAAGAAGGATGGGTCATTCCGTATGTGCATCGACTACCGGGAACTCAACAAACTTACTATCAAAACCCGATACCCTCTTCCTCGAATCGATGATCTCTTCGACCAACTTCAAGGGGCAACTCAATTCTCAAAGATCGATCTACGCTCTGGGTATCATCAACTACGTGTTCACAATGATGACATTCCAAAGACCGCTTTTCGTACTCGATATGGGCACTACGAGTTCATGGTTATGCCTTTTGGTTTGACCAATGCACCTGCCGTGTTCATGGATCTCATGAATCGAGTATGTAAACCGTATTTGGATAAATTTGTAATCGTGTTCATTGATGACATTCTTATTTATTCCAAGACGAAAATCGATCACGAGACACACTTGCGGCAAGTACTTGGACTTTTGAAGAAGGAGCAATTATACGCCAAGCTTTCCAAGTGTGAATTTTGGTTGGAGGAAGTTCAATTCCTGGGGCATGTGGTGAATAGCCAAGGAATTCACGTGGATCCTGCTAAAATTGAAGCTGTGAAGAATTGGTGTGTTCCCACAACCCCAACTGAGGTTCGTTCTTTTCTGGGTTTAGCGGGATACTACCGTAGGTTCATAGCAAATTTCTCGAAGATTGCTAAACCATTAACGGCGCTAACCCAAAAGAACCGACTTTTTGAATGGGGACCCGAGCAAGAAGAGGCTTTCGAGACATTGAAGCGCAAGTTGTGTAATGCCCCTATTCTCACATTACCCGATGGAAACGACGACTTTACTGTATTTTGTGATGCTTCTAATCAAGGTCTTGGTTGTGTTCTCATGCAACGAGGCAAAGTTATAGCATACGCGTCGAGACAATTAAAGGTTCATGAAGTTAACTACACAACACATGATCTTGAACTTGGTGCGGTGGTTTTTGCATTGAAATTTGGCGACACTACTTATATGGGACGCAATGCATAGTCTACACAATCATAAGAGTCTCCAACACTGTTCAATCAAAAGGATCTCAACATGAGACAAAGACGTTGGATTGAGTTGATTAGTGACTACGACTGCGACATACGCTATCATCCTGGAAAGGCGAATGTTGTAGCCGACGCACTAAGCCGCAAGGTCCACAACAAGACGGTCTCACTTCAAGAAATCCGAGATCGAAGACAATGGTTTGATACGTTAGGAGAATTTGATACCGAGATTCACATGGATGTCAACGAGGCTACTATCATGCTCCAAAACATAAGGATCGATAGTGACCTCGAGTTATGCATTCGCGAGGCTCAACAAGCGGCACTAACTGACGAAGGAAAAGATGAAGATTTGATGACTAACATTCGGTCACAATTGGAGACAAAACCGAACGGCATGTGGTATTTCCTGAATCGACTTTGGATCCCGAATCGCGACAACCTTCGGCACTTTATTATGAACGAAGCTCATCAAACCCGATACTCCATTCATCCTGGCTCCGATAAGATGTACATGGACCTGCGTGGTCATATTGGTGGTCGGGAATGAAGAAAGATATCGCGACTTATGTTTCCAAGTGCCTCACGTGCGCAAGGGTCAAAGCCGAACATCAACGACCAAGTGGTTTACTTGAGCAACCCGAATCCCTATGTGGAAATGGGAACATATATCCATGGATTTCATAACCAAGTTACCTCGTACACCTCGTGGTCATGATAGTATTTGGGTCATCGTTGACCGTTTGACCAAGACAGCACATTTCATACCCATACGAGACACGTACAAGGTTTCGAGGCTAGCCCGAATCTATGTTGATGAAATTGTGAGTCGTCATGGCGTACCCTTACACATCATTTCTGATCGAGATGCTCGTTTCACTTCACACTTCTGGTCTTCGATGCAAGAGCTTTTGGGAACTCAATTGGATTTAAGTACGGCTTACCATCCTCAAACCGATGGTCAAACCGAACAACAATCCAAACCTTGAAGATCTGCTACGTCTTTGTGTCCTTGATTTTGGTGGTGATTGGTACGCATTTACCGCTCGCGGAATTTTCGTATAACAATAGTTATCACTCAAGTATTAAGATGGCACCATTCGAGGCGTTGTATGGTCGTAAATGTCGTTCTCCTATCTGTTGGACTGACATTGGGGAAAATCTTATCACTGGTCCGGAACTTATTCAGGAAACGACTGACAAAGTTTTCAAAATTCGAAATAACCTTGAAGTGGCTAGAAGTCGCCAAAAGAGTTATGCCGATAAAAGACGCAAACCATTGGAGTTTCAAGTCGACGACATGGTTCTTCTTAAAGTCTCTCCATGGAAGGGTGTTGTACGTTTTGGGAAGAAGGGTAAGTTAGCCCCACGCTTCGTAGGACCTTTCAAGATTTTGAAAAGAATTGGGAAAGTGGCTTACAAACTGGAGTTACCTGCTGCACTTAGCGGAGTTCATCCTGTCTTTCATGTTTCAAACCTGAGGAAGTGCTTGGCTGATGAAAACTTGCATGTTCCACTAGAGGAAATTCAAGTTGATGAGTCATTGCACTTTGTTGAGAAGCCTGTTGAGATTATGGATCGTACCCTGAAGAAGACCCGAACAACTACCACACCTATCGTTAAAGTTCGTTGGGAAAACAAATGTGGAGCTGAGTTCACTTGGGAACGCGAGGATCATATGAAGGAGAGATATCCGCATTTATTCTCTTAGCTATTTCTAATTTCGGGACGAAATTCTTTTAAGTTGGGGAGACTGTAACATCTTGTATTTTTGGTTAGCTAATAGTTAATCTCGTTTATTCTGTAGGGACTATTAATGCCTTTTCATGAAACTTGTGGGTAGTTGTGTGATCTATTCTTAATCCTTTAATATAAAAGATTATAGTTTATCTATTGTTTTGAACATAAGAATTATGGTAAATAATATTTTATATAAAAATAATATCAACGCTAATAAAATAATATTAATAATTATAACAACAATAAATGATAACTATAATAATAATAATTTATAATAAAAAAAAAATCATTAAACTTAAAAATGTTAAAACTTAAAGTAATAAAGTTGAGGGGGTGTTTTTGCCATTTTAGAAACTTAATATGAGAGTTTTTACATAATGATAAACATTTGTAACTTGAGGGGCTATATGTGTAATTTTCGAAAGAAAATCAAATTGTTCCCCCGTAAAACCGGTGACCGACTCCGGCCACCGCCGGCCAATTCCCGTGAACTCCGGCAGCCCTAAAACCCCTTTAAAACGCCAATTTACGAACCTAAAACCGTTTCCAATCGATTCATGGGCATGATTCGACTCTAGAGGTGTGTAATAATCGGGTTTAATCGAGTTAAAGCTTCGGTTTCAGGTTTGAAGTATTCCATTAAACTTGCTTTCAATCATCGGACCGTTTGTGCATTAAAGATCAATAATAACCAATTAATTGAACCCACACAATCGTTTAACCGTTTCTACTCGATTCCTATGTACAATTTCAGTCTAAACACCTGAAATCATCGCACATAGAACCCTATCTCATCGCGAAATTGAGGCAGACCGAACTCCAGTCTTCGAACGTTTAACTTCTAATTAGTTGAGGGCTTAGAACCGTGAGCATCACTCGAAGATTCACACAAGTTTAATTTGGTTTATATCAGCAATTGCACCTTGAACGGATTCAAGCCTCGGTCGCAACTCATCTGCAAGTGTTTTTGTCTGCATAAACATCGAATCGGGTAATTAATTGTGTCCGTAGACTCGTAATCACATGGGGAATCAAAGCCCCATGATCATTCGCGAAAACATATCGTTTCGGTCTTTGATTTTGGGTTTGATCAATCTAGGGTTCTAAGGAAATTAGGGATTTCTGTGTTTATTGTATTTAGCTTTTTAAGGCGGAGTTTTAATCGCGGCTGGATGCCTTGGTTCACTGGTTCCCCACTTACATCCCGAATTAGAGGTCCCGGGTTCGAACCCGTCGACCTCCAATTCAATTGTTTTTGGCTTTTCAGCCTTTTAAAAAATGTATAAAATTCTCTAAAAATTATAAAAAGAGATTTTGTAAACTTCGGTTATTTTTAAAGCTATCCTACTATTTTTTTTCTAATTTACCACTTTAAAAACCTTAACAATTTTCTTTCAAAATAAAAATTTAACAAAGTTATTTTTATAAGAATAGATTTTATATAATATTGGTAAGTCATGTAATTATTATTTAAATACTATACAATTAAGGATTAAATATGATAATTATAGAATTTATATATTTTATAATTAACCTTCACAAAGTGTTATAAAGGTTTTTTTTTTTTTTAAAAAAAAATTGGATACATGACATTTTCTTTTAGATTAAGCTTTTATATGATATCTCTAACCAACGTCATGTAACACCGCAAAATACCAATTTGAAACCTTAGCATCGTTTAACTATTAATTATTCTAAATTGTAACCTTGTAAATATATACTTGTTTTAGGTGCGTTGTGAAGGTCTACGTTGAACGTTGCTTGTTATTATTCTTAATAATTATCAAATATATATTATTTGGTCAAGTGAGTATTCCATACCCCTTTTTATACTTTCACACTTTGGGGTGAAACATGTTAATTTATACTTTGCACCTGTAAACTTATTTGAGACTTGTAAACTTTATGGCAATACATCATGTTAAGTTGTGGTTAGTTGAACTTGTGTGGTTACCATGTTATGGCGTTATATGTACAATCATTAACTATTGCTAGCCCAGCGAAGTCATAGATCTATGGGTAAGACAAGCCTGCTTGGTTGATCCAAGTACACTTAGCTGATCGTATATACTTTTAACGTTGAGACTTGTAAAATATTGTCAAGGTTTGATTGTTGCATGGACCATAGCATCCCTAATCACTATATTCACTAACTTATGACTTGATTTGCCATCTTTTATATACTTATGTATTGAAAACTATGGAATGCTCACCAACATTTTTTAGTGTTGACCTTTTATTTTTAACATGTTTCAGGAAACGCCCAAGTTTGATTCCTACACATTGAAGCTTGCACAATCTAGGAATGGACCTAGATTAACAAATAAAATAGAATGATTTGTTACATTCTATGTTATGCTTTTATTTTTTTTGAAACTTATGTTTGTAATGTGATAAATGAAACTTATGTTTAATTATATTTGGATTATTTAATAGCGTTATGTGGCTGTGAACGATCTTAACTCTCACTCCTCGACGTTTCCGCCGTCAAGGTTGGGGTGTGACACGCAGGCATATGATCACCACCCGACCAAGCACGTTTAGGTCGACGTTTGATTTGCAGGAATTGTATGACGAGCGGAGGTGGTGGTGACTAAAGCGAGTAAGAGGGTGTGGTTGATCGGAACTGGAATGGGAGGAGGTTTGGTCGGGGTGATGCCTCGACAGGTAACAAAAAAGGCACGGGTGGATGACCGCCGCATGGCCATATGGGAGTTGGATCGAGGAGGTTGGCAAGTGTGGGAAGGAGCATGCGGGAGAATGTAGGCTGGGTTTGAACGTGTGCTTCAAGTTGGGAAACAGGCATATGGCAAAGGTTGCCTGGCAGGCAAATGTTTTAACCGTGGGGAAAGTGGTCATATGACAGAGACTGTAAGAAGTCGAGGGCTGAGGGTTCTGGTTGAAGAAGACGGGAATGAAGGACCGAGGGCGAGTGCCAAGGCATTCACTATGACACAGGAGAAGCTAGGACGGACCCTGATGTTGTGTCCGGTACGTTTCTAGTGAACCAAACTTTAGCTTCTGTGTTATTTGATTTGGTGCCACCAAGAGTTTTATTTCTGCTACTTTCTGTGCTCAGCTGCCTGTTAGTAGTAGACGTGTTGATGCACCCTTTGATGTAGAAACTGCCATAGGTAAGTCTACCAGATTTCTGAGATGATAGAATTGTGAGGTGGAATTAGAAGGTCATAAGTTTCCTGTTAGACCGTTCGTGATGACCTTGGGTGGTTTTGATTTGGTTCTTGGGATGGATTGGCTAGCGGACTTCGAGGTGAACATTGTGTGTCGCAAGAAGATTCGGTGTTCGTCGGCGCCTGACGGTAGTTCAGTACGGTTTATGGTGATCGGGTTACTATGATTCCGACGGTGATCTCGATGGTGGTGGCAGGAAAGTGTATGAGGCGTGGATGTAGTGCTTACTTGGCCTATGTAAAAGATGTGGATACGCCAACACCACAACTAGCCGATGTACCGGTTGTGTGTGACTTTCCAGACGTGTTCCCAGAAGACTTATCAGGAGTGTCACCTGACAGAGAGATTGAATTTCAGATTGATCTGATACCGGGTGCCCAACCTGTTGCCAAAGCACCGTATCGGTTGGCTCCGACCGAGATGAAAGATTTGATGGAGCAGTTGCAAGAGCTGCTTGATAAGGGGTTCATTAGACCGAGTATCTCTCATTGGGGTGCTCCGGTCCTGTTTGTAAAGAAGAAGGACGGTAGTATGAGATGTGCATCGACTACCGCGAGTTGAACAAGTTGACGGTGAAGAATCGATACCCCTTACCGAGGATAGATGATTTGTTCAATCAGCTTCAGGGTGCCAGTTGGTTCTCGAGAATAGATCTTCGATCTGGTTATCATCAACTGAAGGTGAAGGAGCAAGATATTCCTAAAACAACTTTTCGTACGCGCTATGGTCATTACGAGTTGCTTGTCATGTCTTTTGGTTTGACCAACGCGCCAACTGCTTTTATGGATTTGATGAACCGTGTGTGTCGGCCGATGCTGGATAAATCAGTGATTGTGTTTATTGATGATATCCTGATTTACTTGAGGAGCGAAGTAGAGCATGCCAGTCACATTCGGGAGGTTCTAGAGACATTGAGAATGGAGAAATTGTATGCTAAATTCTCCAAGTGCGTGTTTTGGTTGCGCGAAGTTTAGTTTTTGGGTCATGTGGTGAATCCTGATGGGATAATGGTGGACCCGGCGAAAGTGGAGGCGGTTATGCAATGGCAGTCACCGAAGACGCCATCCGAGATCCGTAGCTTATTGGGTTTGGCGGGCTACTATAGAAGATTTATCCAAGACTTATCTAAGATTGCTTCTCCACTGACTAAGTTGACCCGAAAAGATGTAAAGTTTGTTTGGGGTCAGGCTCAAGAGAAGGCGTTCGAGGAACTGAAGGCGAGGTTGACTCAAGCTCCAGTCCTGTCCTTACCCGATGGAAGTGAAGATCCAGTGGTTTATTCTGATGCTTCCTACTTGGGGTTGGGGTGCGTGTTAATGCAAAGAGGAAAGGTTATATCCTATGCATCTCGACAGGTAAAGGTTCATGAGGTCAATTATCCTACTCATGACTTGGAGCTAGCAGCCGTGGTCTTTGCGTTGAAGATTTGGAGGCACTACCTCTACGGGATGAAGTGCACCATATTCACTGACCACAAGAGTCTGAAGTACTTCTTCGAGCAGAAGGATCTGAACATGAGGCAGAGACGGTGGTTGGAACTTATAAAGGACTATGATTGTGAGATCCACTACCATCCGGGCAAGGCCAATGTAGTGGCTGACACCCTTAGCCGGAAGGAGAGACCCGCCGATTCAGGTGAAAGCATATCAGTTGATCATGACCTCCGATGTAATGAAGCAAGTCAAAGAGTTCCAAGATAAGGCGTTGAAAGAAGATCATCTTAACTCTGAAAGAATGAGAGGTCTGTTCGCGGAATTGGGTGAAAACACACTCGGTGTTAGTACCCGATTCGGTCGTGTGTGTATTCCTCGTTTTGGGGATCTACGGGTGAAGATCATGGATGAAGCTCACAAGACTTGATACTCCATTCATCCTGGTGCCACGAAAATGTACCATGATATGAAGAAAGATTATTGGTGGCCGGGTATGAAGCGCGACGTGGTGGAGTATTTGAGTAAGTGCCTTGCTTACAGGTGAAGGCCGAGCACCAAAAGCCGTATGGGAAGATACAACCTTTGGATATACCGGAATGGAAGTGGGAGCGCATCACCATGGATTTCATTACAAAGCTGCCGCGTGCCCTGAAAGGGTATGATGCCATATGGGTGATAGTTGATCACTTGACGAAGAGTGCTCACTTCCTACCGATCCGTGAGACATGTTCGTCAGAAAGGTTGGCTGATCTGTTCAACAAGGAAATTGTAACTCGTCACGGTGTGCCGGTGTCTATTGTGTCAGATCGCGACACCCGGTTTACATCTAAATTTTGGAAGAAGTTCCATGACGCTATGGGGACGAGGTTACATATTAGCACAGCTTATCATCCCCAGACTGATGGTCAGTCAGAAAGGACCATTCAGACACTGGAAGACATGCTTCGGGCATGTGTGATCGATTTTGGTGGAAGTTGGGATGACCACCTACCGTTAGTCGAATCCTCATACAACAACAGCTATCATGCCAGCATTGGCATGCCTTCATATGAGATGTTATACGGTAGGAGATGCAGAACACCCGTTTGTTGGGGTGACATTGGTCAAAAGGAATTGGGGAGCGTCGAGGTAATCGAGGCTACGACTGAGAAGATTGAAAAGATCAAAGCCTTTATGAAGGCAGCCAAAGATAGACAGAAGTCGTACGCTGATAAATGACGCAGGCCGATTGAGTTCCAGGTGGGTGACCGGGTTATGTTGAAGGTCTCACCTTGGAAGGGTATTATCCGATTCAGAAAGCGGGGCAAGTTGAGCCCAAGGTATATAGGCCCTTTCCGAATCATTGCTCGAGTAGGAGAGGTGGCCTATAGACTGGAGTTACCGGATGAGTTAAATGGAATTCACCCAACATTCCACGTATCTCATCTAAGGAAGTGCTTAGCAGATGAAGATATGATTGTCCCATTGGAAGATATCGAAGTAGATGAACGGCTCAATTATCTGGAGCAACCAGTGGCAATCATCGACCGAAAGGAGAAAAGGCAAAGAAATAAAGTGGTTCCTCTTGTGCGTGTACAATGGAAGCACAGGAAGGGATCCAAGTCAACGTAGGAGACTGAGGAAGAAATGAGACAACATTATCCACGTTTGTTTGACGAATAAAAGGTTTCGGGGACGAAACCTATTTAAGGGGGGTGGACTTGTAACACCCGAATATTTATCATTTTGAAGCCGGTGAAGAAAGAAAAGAAAATAAAGTTCAAAGTCGAGGGACCAAACTCGCCAACGAAGAAAAGTTGGGAAATGTGGTGATATTAGTAGGGAGAGGGCAGCCCACTCTCCCCACACACCCCACATTTCAGACTTCATAGAGAGAAGAAGAGAGAAAGGAGAAGAATAAGAGAAAAAGAGTGGTTCGGGTGATTCGGGTGACCAAACTCGTTGTGTAGCAAGCCAAATTGAAGCCCTTAACGTTGTGCTCGTTTATGTGAGTTCTAGGACCCCACTTTTACTTGTTTTCAACCGATTTTGGGGCTGGAAAGCATAAAAACCAATGTGTATGTGTTTGACCCATTTGGGTGTGATGTGTGTGATGCGTTTCGTGTATGTTTCCGGGCTTGTGTGTGCTTGTATGGTGTTATGGTATGCATTCCTAAGGTCCAGGAGGGTTGATTTAGGCTTAAAATGGGTTTAGATGAGTTTGGAGGCCGAAAACCCTCGGCTGCAGTCGGGATGAACTCCATTCTGCATCAGCTAGGGCTACGCGACCGAATGGAGGCCATACGGTCGATTGAGGGGCGATTGAGGGTCATTCGCATGATTGGGATTCATTCGCACGATTGAGGATTCAATCGCACGACTAAGGTTTCAGTCGCACGACTGGGAGTCCAATCGCATGGGGAGTCATGCGACTGAGGGTTCAGTCGCATAAGTGCTTTGTCGCATGAGTTCATTCGCATTAGATCAGTCACATAGGTGCCCATTCGCATTTGTTCCATCCGTATGAGGTTCATACGCACGACTGGATGCCCATTCGCCTAAATGTTCATCCGCTTGAGTTCAATCGCATGATGTTCAGTCGCATGGAGGCCATTCGACTATTGGGTGTCCATACGCACGATTAGGGCTGTTACACCCGAAGAAAGTGTAGTTAGACTTCTGGCTTTCGGGGGAAAGTGCAGATGTAAGTCTTGACGTAAAGGTTTCGTCTAAGAGCATGTAAGATAGCAGATATGACCTTAGAAGCATGTAGGGCATAGAGATGATGATGTTGCATGTTATGTATGTATGATGTTGCCCTATATGATGTGATGTGAATGCACGTTAATGTTCCTTAGTATGATGTATAATTTCTTTCCTATGGCTTTACTTATTATGACGAATGAACGAAGTATTATGTAACGTAAAGTGAAAGATAATGAAAGAGGAACATGATGATGAATGCATGCATTAATGAACGAATGAAAGAAGTCTTGCAAGCATTGGATATTAGGGCCCTTCTTTGTGATTGACCAAACGTGTAGTGCCTTTACCGCTTACCCCTAGTACTGTGGCATACGTTTAGCTGTTCATTTATTGACTTCGGCCCAGTAGCTAAGACTGATGGTTACTCCTAGTACCGTGGCATACGTTTAGCTGTTCATTTATTGACTTCGGCCCGGTAGCTAAGACTAGCCGGGGTGTAGCACATGGTATTGGTACGGTTGATGTCCGATGCGCAAGTAAAGTTATATAGAACGAATGGACGAATGAATGAATGAAGAAGATAATAATGATATTATCTATGCGTACGTATGATGTGTGATCACGTAAAAGTAACAGATGGTTTTATATTAAAGTAAAGTATGTTTTATAATAAAACTAGGACTCACTCAGCAACGCTGACTTTTTATATGTTTTCTAGTTGGCAGGAAATGATTGCTGTGGATGGCACCGTGAAGCTACTCAGCTCCTTTTGGGATGGCATTCTTTTGATTGATGTTTTTGCATTGTAATGCGAACAAACTATTTTATAATGAATGTTGTATTAATTTGCAAAAGCATTTACATGGAAATGAAAGATTGTTTTAGTTTTCCGCTGCGATTTTATGAAATACAAATGTAATTATACGTTTTATGTGCGATGAGAACCCAGCTGTAAGCGTCCCGGGAACGGGGCCTTACACCAGGCTGCTGTGCGCCATGACGGGGGGTCTAGGATAGACCCCGGCCCAGTACCCGCTTTATGCATGACGGTGGGGTAAATTTCATGCTTTTGATGGAATGAAAAGAAGTAATGATGAACGTATGAATGAATGAATGGAAGTTAATGAATGAATGATGAAGATAATAATGATATTATCTATGTGTACGTATGATGTGTGATCACATGCAAAAGCAAAGAACGGTTTTAATGAAAGTAAAGTATGTTTTATTATAAAACTAGAACTCACTCAGCAATGCTGACTTTTATGCATTTTTTCCGTTGGCAGGTAAAGTTGCTGAGGATGGCGTGGGGCAGTTACTTGGCATTTTGGATGACATTCTTTTGTTAACGTTTTTGCATTGTAATGCGAACAAATGAAAATGTGTAATGAATGATTGTATTAACTTTCAAAAGCAGTTATTATGAAATGAAAAGTTATTTTAATGTTCTGCTTAGATGTTTTATGAAAGTTAAATGTAATTATATGTTTTATGAGCAATGATTGGCCAGCTGTAAGCGTCCCGAGAACGGGGCCTTACAAGTTGGTATCAGAGCCAAAGTTTAAGTGAAATGGGTAAATTTTCATAATAAACCTAAACTTAAACTGAGAATGGGATGGAAAGGGAAGGGATGCCAGTCTAAGTAGCTGCGTGCCATAAGGTATTTTTCTTAATGATAACTGATATTATGTGCGCATGTTATGTGGTTTATGTGCTGTATGTAGATTTAGATACTGATGTAGCCAGGATAGGTAATGCTTAGGGTATGAAGAGTAAACTAAGTGGCTAATCACAACTAGCCACTATAATTAGGGACTTACTATACTTGACATAAACTGAGCTGTTCCCTTGAATGACTGGGTTGGTGTTTGAATCTTTCAGTGTGTGTTTTAGAGGATGGCAGGTGGTAGATCATCAAAAGCTTCACGTGGTGGAGGTCGTGGTGCTAAACCACGGGTTATGAGAGGAAGGCCTAGAGCCGAAAAGGTGGTTCATGAAGAACCAAAGACCCCTCATCCAGAGGGCGGTGATGAGAGTGCAAGTTAAGGGCCTCAATGATGGAGCCTGTTGTTGAAGAGGTGCATCAGGTCATGCAGAAAATCTTACCATCTGTGGTGACGGAAATTATCAAGGCTGTGAGGGAAGGAGAAAGGAAGGAAAGAAGTAGACCTACGGGCGAAAGAAGACAACCCGAGACTGAGACGGTTCTATCTAATGATGAAGAAGAGGAGGAAGAAGAAGAGCCCACGCCAGAGGCGGCACGAGGCTGTAACTATGGGGCATTTCAAAGGTGTAAGCCCCCTACGTTTGATGGTAACGGCATTGCTGCTGCTCACCGGTGGGTGAGAGAAATGGAAGTTGTTCTGAACATTAGCGATTGTCGAGAGGATCAGAAACTAGAGTTTGCTACCCACTCTTTTGTGGACCCAACTTTATGCTAGTGGGACAATATTGTCCAAGCTGAGGGTAGTCGGGCTATCGGAAGGATGAGGTGGTCTGCGCTGAAAAAGTTAGTGATTGAGGAGTTCTGTCCTCATCGGAAATGGATAAGGTGGAAGGGAATTCCTGAAGCTGGAGGTGGGAACCATGACACATCAACAATACACCACCAAATTTAACAAAATGGCACGGCTGGTGCCAGATCAGGTGACGCCTCTGTCGTGAAAGATCAAGAGATATATTCAGGGCTTGCCGGCGGATATTCGCCGGCACATGATCGCCGCTCGGCCAAGCACGTTTAGCTCGGCGGTGGATTTGGTAGGGAGGTTGTATGATGAGAGAACTGTGGTGGTGATCGAAGGTAGCAAGAAAGGTGGTAGTGACCAGAATTGGAAAGAAAAAGGTTTTGTCGGGGTGGTACCCTGACGAGTAACAAGAAGGCATAGGTAGATGACCGCCGTGTGGTCACATCTGGTGCGGGGTCGAAGAAAGGTGACAAATGTGGAAAAGAGCATATTGGAGAATGTAGGCTGGGATCGAACTTGTGCTTCAAGTGTGGGAGGATGGGACACATAGCAAGGGACTGTCATGCGGGCATATGTTTTAATTGTGGCGCGGAGGGCCACATGAGTAGAGACTGTAAGAAGCCGAGGGCTGAGAGTTCTGGGGTGAAGAAGACTAGAGGTGAAGGACCGATGGCGAGCGCCAGAGTATTTACGATGACGTAGGAGGAGGCTAGGACGGACCCTGATGTTGTATCAGGTATGTTTCTAGTAAACCAAACTTTATCCTCTGTGTTATTCGATTCTGGTGCTAGTAAAAGTTTCATTTCTGCTGCTTTTTGTGCTAAATTGCCTGTTAGTAGTAAGAATATAGATACGCCCTTTGATGTAGAAACTTCCATAGGTAAGTCTACCAGGAAATCTGAGATGATAGAAGGATGTGATGTAGAACTAGACGGTCATAAGTTTCCGGTTAGACCATTCATGATGACCTTAGGTGGTTTCGATGCGGTTCTTGGGATGGATTGGTTAGCAGACTACGAGGCGAACATTGTGTGTCACAAGAAGAAGTTTCGTTTAACAGCGCCTGAAAGGAGTATGGTGATGGTTTATGGGGATCGGGTCACAACGATCCCGAAAGTAATCTCAATGGCGGTGGCGGGAAAGTGCATGAGGCGTGGATGTAGCGCTTACTTGGCTTATGTGAAGGATGTAGAAACACCAACACCATAACTGTCTGATGTACCGATTTTGTGTGACTTTCCAGACGTGTTCCCAGAAGACTTACAAGGAGTGCCACTTGACCGAGAGATCGAGTTTTAGATTAATTTGATACCAGGTGCCCAACCTATTGCCAAGGCACCGTATTGGTTGGCTCCAACTGAGATGAAAGAGTTGATGGAGCAGTTGCAAGAGCTGCTTGATAAGGGGTTTATTAGACCGAGTATCTCTCCTTGGGGTGCTTCAGTCTTATTCGTGAAGAAGAAAGACGGTAGTATGAGGATGTGTATTGACTACCATGAGCTGAATAAGTTGACGATAAAGAACCGATACCCCTTACCGAGAATTGATGATTTGTTTGATCAACTTCAAGGTGCCAGTAGGTTCTCAAGGATAGATTTTCGATCAGGCTACCATCAACTAAAGGTGAAAGAGCAGGATGTCCCTAAAATAGCTTTCCGCACGTGTTATGGTCACTACAAGTTCCTTGTTATGTCATTTGGTTTGACCAATGCGCCAACTGCTTTTATGGATCTATTGAATCAAGTATGTCAGCCGATGTTGGATAAGTCAGTATTTATGTTTATTGATGATATCCTGATTTATTCCAAGAGTAAAGAGGAGCATGCCGGTCACATTCAAGAAGTGATGGAGACGTTAAGAAGGGAGAACTTGTATGCTAAATTCTCCAAATGCACATTCTGGTTGCGCGAGGTTCAATTCTTGGGTCATGTGGTGAATCCTGACAGGATTATGGTGGACCCAGCAAAGGTGGAGGCAGTGATGCAATGGAAGTCTCCAAAGACGCCATCCGAGATTCGTAGTTTCTTGGCTTTGGCGGGCTACTATAGAAGATTCATTCAAGACTTATCTAAGATCACTTCTCCACTAACCAAGTTGACCCGGAAATATGTAAAGTTTGTATGGGGTCAAGCTCAAGAAAAGGCGTTCGAGGAATTGAAGGCGAGGTTGACTCATGCTCCTGTTTTGTCATTACGTGATGGAAGTGAAGATCTGGTGGTTTATTCTGATGCTTCCTACTCAGGGTTAGGGTGTGTGCTAATGCAGAGAGGAAAGGTTATGCATCCCAACAGTTGAAGGTTCATGAGGTTAATTATCCTACTCATGACTTGGAGCTAGCAGCCGTGGTCTTTGCGTTAAAGATTTGGAGGCACTACCTTTAGGGGACGAAGTACACCATATTCACTGACCATAAGAGCTTGAAGTACTTCTTCGATCAGAAGGACCTGAACATAAGGCAGAGATGATGGTTGGAGCTCATAAAGGATTATGATTGCGAGATCCACTACCATCCGGGCAAAGCTAACGTGGTGGAGGATGTCCTTAGCCGAAAAGAGAGACCCGAGCCGATTCGGGTGAAATCTTACCAATTGATCATGACTTCAGATGTGATGTGGCAAGTCAATAGTTTCAAGATGAGGCATTGAAAGAAGATCATCTTAACTCCGAAAGAATGAGAGGTCTGATTGCAGAATTAGGTGAAAACACACTTGGTGCTAAGACCCGATTTAGGTGGATGTGGATTCCTCGTTATGGGGATCTACATATGAAGATTATGGATAAAGCTCACAAGACTTGATACTTTATTCATCCCGGTGCTATATATGTATATATATATATATGTATATATATATATATATATAATATATACATATATATATATATATATACATATATATATATATATATATATATATATATATATATATATATATATATGCAACCATTGATTATATTAATCAATGGATGAGATTAAAAAAGTATTAAAGTAATAAAAAAACTATCTATTAATTGAATTATAAATCAAAAGGGTAGAGATGTAAAATTGCATATTTAGTTTATGGAAACCCACTATTTTGAAGGGATGCCCTGTGTAATCTTTGTAAATCAAAATCAATTTCAAGACTCCAAATAGAAGCATCCATCGATGGTCCTTATGGTACCTTACCCATTAGCAATGACGAGTAAAGGTGTGAAGAAGCATCGGCTGTATGTTTTTAACCTTTAAACTAAAAGAAATTGATGATTGTATTATGGATTACATATAGTTGTGTAACAAGTAGTCGAGTGTTAGTAAAGATTATAGAGTAACTTTATGTTTTGATTGAGATACGTTCCAATTTGTATGTAAAGAACATGTTACAAAAGCAAGACGAGGTTTGTGATGTTTGAACCTTGGGTGGGTGTTTAAAATTTTTGATTGTTTACGTTGGATTGGGGGGTTGAGGGTCCAAACTGTTGGAAATTAGGATTCCTGTGAACAGAATTTAGGGATGGTTTTGTGTTGGGGAAAGTTACATATGTGTTTAGCGTATGCTAGTTCCTTATTGTATATGTAAAAGTGAAAGATGATTTTAATAATCCACAGGTTGCGTAGGTGTTTATTTCATAGTATTACAATGCACTATGATTGAAACAGGATCTGGTAAAGGGTTTTACATACATGTAAACATAGAGTTAGGATGTTGTATGAATGTCATTGATTTCGGAAGTCTAAAAAAATTAGACGTGGATGTATTACATTTTTACATATATGAAAACACAAAAGTGAGTATTTTTTAATTGTTCGTATGTGGTAAATGTAGATGTAACCTGATTATTGTGTACTGTAGGAATTATTTATGTACCTTAAATACGTATTTGTAATTTGAATATTAGGATATATATATGCAGGTGATATACGTACATGTATAATTAATTTGCTTGTTTTGATGTTAATGTATTTCTTAGTATGCATATATGTGATATGTAGATGTGAAATGGAAGGACATAGGTATATGTACATAAACATTGAATATTTGTACATATACAATCAGTATTAGTCTGATTAGTATATGAAAGTGTTGGTTTTATAACTAAATATATTGATCGAGTTATTAATTTTTATACGTTAATTTATAACATATTTACATATATGAAAACATGAAAGACAATATTTATAATTATTAGCATGTGATAAATGTAGATGAAACCTAACAAACGTGTACTCTAGGAATCAGTTATGTACTGCAGGACCGGTGAATGGTGGTCACTTACAACGCAACAACACAAAGAGGAGAGTAACTTAACTTAATCAAACATTAAACTGGATTAACCACAAGTAAAGACACTAAGAACACAAGTAATTTAAGAGACAGAACAAAGAGCAAGATACACAAGGAGATGGTTTTCAAGATTGAAGTATATTGCTTTCTCAATGTTTTATTACAAGTGTTAAAAAGCATAATAAGAAAGTTACAAGAATATGAGATACTTATACTACATCCTACAGTAGGCCATACTTTGAAGGCTAGCGATACAATTGACTAGACACAACACAAAATCAATTGTAGAGTCAAAAAGGCAGATTGCCTTTTTGACTTTGTGACTAGGACATTCCATAGCTCACATCCTTATCTATTACAAAAGGGATAAAGTACATGAAGTAGAAAGTTACAGACTCAAGACCTCAATGTACAATTACCAAAAGCATGAACCTTTTCACCAACTCATGTAAGTTGGTGACTATACAGAGTTGCGGCGGAAAGGGGTCCAGCTTTATGGAAAAGTACACCAGATAAAGCATGTTATTAAAAGTCTTCGAAAGAAATCTGTCTTCAAGATTTGAGCTTCGGAAGACTTTGTCTCTGAAGCTTCAAAAGACTTCATCTTTGGCTTCAGAAGATATTGGTCTTGGCTTTGGAAGATTTCACACTTAGAATATTTCTGTTGCTTGTGTGAAAATTCCAAAGCATTCTTCTTCAGTACTTGTGTGCATGCATGCAGAAAGACTTTGAGTGTTTAGTTGATTCAGCCTCTTCATATAATCTCTATAAATTCCCCCTAGGCTGATGCTACCAAAACACCTTTAAGACTTCAGATATCAACAGTCCTAATTAGGATAATGACCAACCCCTTCTTCATGAGATGATCAAGATCCTATAGACTCTCAAAGTGTCTTCTCATGTCAAAGAGATCATGCAAAGGCAGATTGAACATGTCTTGCCATGTGTAGACATCCTCAATGCCTTGATCTCTAATGACATGCCATCTTTTCAGATTTGTGGTGTATGTCCAGGACAAGATGGGTCTTCCTGATGCTAGAGGAGCTACTTGATTAGGAGTTGATAGAGCATCCTCTGGTTGCACACCCTCAAGATGTTCTGACTCATCCTGAGGTTCAGAAAAGGATGCAGCTTTCTTCTTCTTTGGCTTTGGCTTTGAAGCTATCCTTTTCTTTCTCTTTGTTACTTTTAACTGAGAAAACTAGCCTACAACACCTGATTGATCTTCATTGTCTTTCTCAGTTGGGTCTTCCTCTCTCACAGGTTCATAAGGAGAGGGAGGTTAACCCTGCTATGGATCAGAAGATGAAGCTTGCTGAGATTCAGCAGGAGGTCTAGATTGTGTTGTGTCTAGTTGTTCAACCTTAACCTCCACTTCAGGTGGAGCTTGACTTGGAGGGGAGTGTAAGTCAATCAGCTCTCCACTCTTTATCTTCTACTTGATCATCCTGATATGCTCATCCATAGTGGATAGAGACATGGGGCCAAGTCTCCTTCCAGAGAATCCATACAGCTTCAAGAAGCTCATCATCCTCTGCCTGTCTGTAGACTTCTTCATGCTCTTCTGGATGATGGCTCTTGACTTAGCTTCTTCCCTTAGTTTCCTTTTGGTTGCCTTTCTTTCCTTGACTATCTCCAGTTCAAGTTGTTTGAGATACTTAAACTCGACATAGTCATAGGATAAGGGAAGAAGTGCTTCTGCCTAATAGAGGCTTGTGGCACTCAGGTAGTTGATCATCTTTATCCTATCTTCTTCTTTATCTACCTGAGGTTCTTGTTGAACCACATCCTCATATGTAGGACTTTCTTGAACTGGGGAGAGAGTAGGCACATGCTTGTACAATCTTTTCTTTCTTCAGTCTTCTTGATTTGTACCAGTAGGTCTGCATCTTCTGCCTTTTTCTTCTCCATTGACCTTTCCATGTCAACCAGTTCATTTAGTTCTTCCAAGGGGAGAGAAATGACATTGTCAATGTCATAGTTCCTGGTCTGTAGGTAGTTGATCCTGACTGCCCTCAACTCATCATCTTGAGTGTTTGGTCTGGGGGCAACCCTGATTGCACTTTCCTAACTCTTGCAGACCCAGAAGAGGAACTTTATCCCCTTAGCTTCCTTTTCCTCTCTCTCTCCTCCTCCTCAATCTCCTCATATGTCATCTTTCTTTTCTCTTGTTACTTATAGACCTTTGTGACTCAGGGTGGAGAGAGCTTTGGCCTTCATTGCTTGATGTAGCTTCTGAGCTCTGGCCAGAGAGAGGTTGAGAAGCACCTTGACCAGCAGGTGTCTCAAAAAGGGTATAGATCTCTACAACAGTTGATGTTGATAGGATAGGGCTCTCAGGTTCTACCACTGGGCCTTCAGTCAAGGTTTCCCCTATGAACTAATCTTAGGGTTTGCCTCAACATCCGGTTGACCGATGGCATTGCCTGATTGCCGTAGTCTTCTTCTAAAACTAAACTTTGCAATGATCTATCCTGGATTCTTTGAGCCATTCTGTCAGCTTGTCTTGATTGGCTTGGATTGACAAGTGGCATGTTGACTAGATCCAGACTTTCATAGAAGTTCAAGGTGTGAAAATTGAAGATCTTTTGTTGCCATTGAACTGTAAGAATGATAAGGGCTCTTCTGTTGCTGTCATGCCTCCACCTAATGATGTGATTTGAAGATTGTGGAGATGACATAGCCCTTGGTATCCCTTCCTCAAACAGACTATGTATTAAGGAGTCTATAGAGTCCATATCAATATGAACTTGAGGAAGTTGCTGAGTATGCACAATTGCAAGTGAGGATGGTGCGTCCTTAATGTCCATACTCTCTGAAGAACTCCTAGGTTCTGTGATTGTAATGACTTTCTCCCCCTTTTTGGTAGCATCACCCACTTGCATAGGTGAGCCAGGAGTTAGGTCAATCACATCCATAGGTTCTTGTGTTCCTGGTTGAGCTCTTCTTAAAGGTCTCCCAACTAGTTTGTCCTTAAAATATGAAATCTCAAGTTGCTGATCATTGATCTTGTTTTGCAAGGTAGTCACTTGAGATTCAAGGTGACTAACCTTGGAGACTAAATAGGTGCATGTTTTAGATAGTTTTTGCACCTTTAGTCTTAGATTCCCCTCATCTTCATCAGAAGAAACATTGGGGGATAAGATGATTGGACCAGAGTCCTCACTCTCACACCAGCTTCAGGTTCTTGGCTGCTGGATTTCCGCTGCTCATTGGCGGTCTCAGTTGAGATGTCAATGGGCTGAGTTGCCACAGTTGAGGTCTTAATGATGGAATCACTTTCAAAAGTGAGAGCCTCTTCCATATGGACATCCTAAACAGGTTTAGAAGTGTCCACCTCTGTAGTAGGTGATTGATGTGGGATAGAAATAGGAGACTCAGGAGCATTCATCTCTTTTTGAGTAGGGGAAAAGAAGAGAGATTCATGATACTCACTGAAACCTAGATCTTCATCAGTATAGAAGTCAAGGTTGGGGATTGGTTGGTTTAGATCTAAAGGCTGGGGATGGTAACTGTCCCCTGAAGGTTGATCACTTGAGTGTTGAGACTCAGAGTGATGGCTTAAGGCAGTTGGGCTTATGAGCTCCTCAGGCTGAGCATGAGGAACCTCAGCACTGATCATTGAAGTAATGGGAGTGGTCTGCTCCTCAGGAGAAGTGAGAGCTCTAGTGTCCACTTCTTCTTGTATGGGTGAGTGTATAGGGGCCTGCACAGACTAAATAGCCTGAGTAGGGGTTCATTTGTATTTTCTTTGGTAGGTGAGGGTGATTTGTGGCTGTTGAGGTGGTTGGGATGTAGAAGGTGTGGGCTCAACATTAGCTGGTACTGCTAAGTTGTCACCTTGAGCAATGATCTCTAACATTTTTGGGACCACAGCTGTTTCTACCCCAGAGAAGCCAATTGTAGGCTTTCTCAGTATTCTAAAGATGCTGGGCTTCATCTGTCCCAATTGAAGAATATTACCTCTTCCTCTTAACTGTGAGCCCGGTTCACAGTTAAGAATGTATCAAACATATCTAGGGAACATATAATTCTCTAAGGAGTCCAAGTTTGCAAGTAGATTAGTATAGATAAACTAAGAGTACCTAAACTTGACCCCCTGAACCATTTCATGGACAATGAAGGAGAGATCCTTAGAAATCTGGTCCTATCCACCGTGCTTGTTTGATAAGCTGGAGCAAGAATTTCCATTGGGATAAGACCTTCCCTTTCTTAAAGGTCTTGACAGAGTAGTCTCCCTCATAGCCCATCTGCGTGAAGGATTGGTTAACAGCTTCTTTGGGAAAGAACACCTCACCTTCTTCATCATCCAGCTGAAGATGCATGTTGATGATGGCCGGAGTGATGAAGACTGTTCTCCCCTACACTGTGGCAGACAGTTCCTTCTCCCCATCCATGACGACCTCTTGGCAGGTCTTCTAGAATTCTAGCAAATGATCCTCATAAAGAGGAGGATCAATGGTTAGGGAGGTGAAATAGTTCGACAGAGCTAAGAAAGGGCAAACCTCTGAGAAATGAGGATCTTTCTCAAAGCTTAACAGAGCAACCTGGTTATGTTGCTTGTGTAACTGCATGGTAAAGTTTGGGTCATTTCTGTGATGAGGGTGATCATTTGGAGAGAGCTTAAGGATGAAGAAAGATGAAATAAAGAAATTTTAGAGAGAATTTGGGGTTTTAAGTCTGGAGGAAGAAGCAGATGATAGAAAGAGGGGGGGGGGGAACCATTGGTTTTATATGTGAAAAGGATTTCAGATAAAGTTTAATGAAAGATGACAAAGTTTGAAATCCGAAGTCGGTCCCACCTCTGAAAAAGTAGTTTACTTTTGCTCAAAAAATAGTTTTCTTAGAAGTCAAAAAGCTTTCGAAGGTAAATTATCTTCGGAAGTTTTAATGAAAAAGCTTTCGAAGCTAAAATGACTTCGGAAGATTTTCCTAAGAGTTGTGAAAATTTTGCTTCGGAAGAAAAAATTAAGACTTGAAAGCTTTGTTCAAATGAACAGAGCTTCCGAGAGTTAATTTTGCTTTGGAAGAGAATGGTCCTTGAAAACATATAAGTGTCCGAGACAAGTATTTAAGCTTCGGAAGATATTTCAGAAATTTCTTCCGAAGGTAAATTTCTTAGATAGTTATTTGTTTTGAAGGCATGATTTTCTTTCAAAAATAAAAGCATATCTTCCGGAGGATCAAAATTTTAAGAAATCTAAGGAAGTCTTCAAAAAGATTTTCATCCAAAGAAAACAAGAGCTTATGGAAGTGATGAACTAGACAACGTAGGACACACATATTTTAAGAAATAATAAGAATTAGTTTTAAGAAAAACCCACTCAAAGTTTATCATCCCAATAGCTGATATTAGATATTTAAATCTCTGTTCATCAAAAGCCTTTGTAAACACATCAGCATATTGTTCATCTGTGTGAACTTTGACTAGTTTAATTAATCCCTTTTCATAGTTATCTCTTATTAAATGATACCTGATATTGATGTGTATTGTCCTTAAGTGCTGCACAGGATTCTCTATGATAGAGATAGCACTGTTGTTGTCTATGTGAATGGGAGTCTCCTTGAGGTTTAACCCATAGTCCAACATCTGATTCTGAATCCAAAGCACTTGAGCACATCAACTTGTAGCAGCAATGTATTTAGCTTTAGCAGTTGATGGAGAGACAGAGGATTGTTTCTTGCATTGCCATGAGACAACCCTTCCACCAAGAAATTAACATCCCCTATATGTAGACTTTGCAGTCATGTTGCAACCACCATAATCACTATCTGTATATGCATACATATTAAAGTCAGAATTCTTAGGATACCACATACCAAGTGTTGAAGCACCTTTAAGGTATCTTAGAATCCTTTTGACAGTAATAAGGTGAGATATCTTAGGGTTGGCTTGATATCTTGCACAAATATATGTAGCAAACATGATATCTGGCCTGCTAGTTGTAAGATACATAAGAGACCCAATCATAGCCCTGAAGAGATGTTCATCCACACACTCCCCCTCAAGATCAGGTCCAAGGGAGTGATTCCTAGCTATGGATGTCATAGAAATCTTACAATCAGTCATGTTGAATCTTTAAAGTATGTCCTGAACATACTTTGACTGACTAATAAAGATGCCATCTTCAACATGCTTCACTTGAATTCCCAGAAAGAAATTGAGTTCCCCTATGGCACTCATTTTAAATCTGTCCTTCATCAGATTCTCAAAGTCTTTGCAGAGCCTTGGATTAGTTGAACCAAATATGATGTCATCCATATACACTTGAACTAGCAGTATGTCATTTCCCTGTCCTTTGATGAAGAGATTTCCATCTATAGTACCCCTCCTATATCCATGTTTGCAGAGATAACGAGATAGAGTCTCATACCACTTCCTGGGTGCCTGATGCAACCCATAAAGAGCTTTGTCAAGCTTGCAGATATAATCAGGATGATCAAGATCTATAAAACCAGGTGGTTGTTTGATATACACCTCTTCATCAATCACTCCATAAAGAAAAGCACACTTCATATCAAGTTGATGGACCTTGAAGTTCTTGGATGCAGAAAATGCCAGAAATATTCTAACAACTTCTAATCTTGTTACTGGAGCAAAGACATCAGTGTAGTCAATTCCTTCTTCTTATGTGTATCCTTGAACAACTACTCTAGCTTTGTTCTTGATGATAATGCCTCTATCATCCTTCTTGTTCCTAAACACCCATTTGGTTCCAATGGTAGTCTTCCCATGAGGAAGAGGACAAAGGTTCCAAACTTTCTGTCTTTTGAATTGAATTAGCTCCTCTTGCATAGCTTCAACCCAACTTCCATCCTTTAGATCCTCATCAAACTTCTTTGGCTCTATCTGGGACAAGAACAAGAGTGAAGACAAACATTTGCTTCATGGTTAGTCCTCTTGTCCTTACCCCTGTGTTAACATCTCCAATCATGTTTGTAGTGGGATGAGACTTATGGATCCTAAGCTGAGGGATCACAGCAAGTTGCTGAGAGAGATCCAAATTAGAGAAATTTAGATATGGCATACATGTTTCTCCCACCACATCAGCACACTTATCAAGAGAGACTTGATCCAAGGAGTGTGTGACATCATTGATGTTGTCATATACGGAGTGGTTATCAACATCAAGAAAGTATTGATCACTATCACCACTACCATCATTGTCTTCTGCATTTTAAGTATCTGACAGGATCAGTGATCTCAAGTTTGATGGATTAGAGTGTAACGCAGCGGAATAAGAACAAGAATTAGACAAATTATAGCAAGAATTGATATTCGTATGCATTAAGAACAAATACGGTTGTAAAGAGAGAATATATTTCTATGAAAAGGAATGTTTCAATAATATCAAATGTTTCTGCTCAATCATTCACAATTACAATAAGGTTGACACTCCTTATATAGAGTGCAATCACTGCTGATATCACGGGATAGTGACATCTGGCAGATTTGTTACAAAAATAACTAAAACTTAACAAACTACTGAAATGTTCACAACTACTGAGAACATATCAGAGTGCTAAGTAAAAAACATAAAACTACTATACGAAACTACTAAAACTACAACGACTGAAGAACAAGCTCTTCAGTCGTTTTACAAAACTACTGAAAGGAAAAACATAAAACTACTGAAAGAAAACCGTCACAACTACTGAAGAAGACCTCTTCAGCTGTTGTGACAATGTCTGATACTTGGTCTTCAGCACTTGTGTCTTCAGACTTTGTCTTCAGCACTTGTGTCTTCAGACTTTGTCTTCAGCACTTGTGTCTTTAGACTTTGTCTTCAGCACTTGTGTCTTCAGACTTTGTCTTCAGCACTTGTGTTCAGACTTTGTCTTCAGCACTTGTCTTCAGACTTTGTCTTTAGCACTTGTCTTCAGACTTTGTCTTCAGCACTTGTCTTCAGACTTTGTCTTCAGCACTTGTCTTCACACTTTGTCTTCAGCACTTGTCTTCAGCTGTTGTGGACTTCAGCAGTTGTTGTGATGTCTGTGGGACTTAAGGTTTTTCTGATCCGGCTCATTGGTTCTTTTGGTCCAACAAACTCCCCCTGAACCAATGCAGCCAAATCCTTAACTTTATTGAGGTCCCACTTATTGTTGGCAATAAGATTGGTCTTTTTCCTTCTTGATCAGCTAAGAAGATGACCCAATTAAGCACTGGCCTGGGAATAGATTTTTGAAATTTGGTTGGCATAGTATGGATAGGAGCCCTGACTTTGGGGAACTGGACACAGGGCTGTGGTCCTATCCATGAAATCTACTTCCCATGTATAAGCCTATAGGATTCTCTGGTGTATGCTCTGAGAAACATAATTTGTTCTTCCATGGTAAGATTTTCAGCTCCACCATCAAACAATCCTTCACGCCCATACAGCTCTGAAATGTACTTAGCCTGTTTGCCATTTTTGAGCTCAACTGTTGTGATATGTCTGTATGCAAACTCATCTGGGTGAGTCCCTTCAAGTATAGACTGAGCTTATTTTGTTTGAAGTTCTCAAGCCTCTTGTAGACTAACCCCTTTTCAATTACTCTGTTCTCTAACATCTTTTGGGTGGCTGTTTAGTTTCATAGGCCTTCTTGAAATCTTCTACAATTTCCCAGGGTGATACTACAAGGACCACTATGATCTCTTCATCTACGATCCTTTTTACTTGGCCCTTGTATCTCGAAGGAATGTCTTTCTTCACAATTCTGTGAGCCACCCTAGGATCAGGCCATATTCTCACCTTTTCCATTTGATATTGAAATGTGTTAGCAAGGGTGTACAATCTCAGAGCTTCTTTCTTCATACTGATTATTGATGAAGAAGCAGCATAAGTTTTGTCTATGCTTTTCAGCATCTCATCATCATGAAGCTTTTGCTGCTGTTCTTCTTCTATCTTTACTCTCACAGCTTCCATCTGTGAGGTGGGAGTGATGGGCATAGGTTTGGCTTTAGGCAAAGTTAGGACTACGGAAAGAGGCAGCCTTTTCTTCTCTCCTCATCCTCTTCTTCTTCTTCTTCTAGCCTCAACACCCTTCTCTTCTTCTTCTTGGGTGCATCATCGGCTGTTGGTTTTGAGGGTAAAGTTGGTTTAGTGGGTTGTGGTAGTGGTGATTTTGAAGTGGGAGGTTTTGCAGGTTGTTCTAGCATTCTTGTAGTGAGTGAGGCTTTTAAGTGTTTTGCTAGTTCCTTTCTGTTCCCAGCACTGCCTCATTTAGTGCTTCAATCACCAATCCCTTAGTGTATGCTTTAGACGAACAGATCTTGGTGGTTATTGCCAAGATACTGTCCCTGGTCCATGACTTAATCTCGATCAATGATCTCCCAAGGTACTTTGCAATGAATCTGATCATGATCTCTAGTCTTTCTCTTTCTAATGCATCATAACTTGCCCATCTTGAGTTAATTTCTTCAACTTCAAGTCTCCTAATCTCTGAGTCAAGCTGTGCAATATCGAACCCCTGTCTATACAGTTGATCAATAATGGAGTCCATTGATTTACTGTGTGTAGCATCTGCCATTTTGATCATCTCATCGAGTTCGAGTTCTTTTTCTTTTCCTTCAACCTTCCTCTTCTTATATGTGACATGAAAGTCTTTGTGACTTTCACCCACTTGATCAATGTCAGCTCCCTTCACAAACTCCTCTTCTTTCTCAGTCTCCTTTTTTTTCCCCTCTATGCTCTTCCTCTTGTTTTTTCACTGACTGACTCTCCCCCTTTTTGGTTGCATTGGTTGCAAGGGTTTGAGTAGCAGAAAGCCTTGTGCTGACAATCTCCTCCACCAGGGGTTGTATGATTGAGGGAGCCTCTCATCCATGGTTTTGATCACAATGTCTGTGATTATTGGGGTGATGAGAGGTAGGGATTGCTGAAAGATAGCAGCTGTTTGCTCAGAGGGGTTCTGTCCCTGAGAAGCAGTGCCAGAAATAGAAGCTGGTGGCTCGGAAGTTTTGAGTGGCTGAGTGTGTGGGAGACCTTCAGGTGAAGGTGCCATCTGTGGCTTTATGTTGGTGGCAGATGGACTTGCTTTTTGAGAGAATTGGTCAAGTAGTCTTTGTAGTCTACTGACTTCTTCCTCAAGAATTGTGTTCTGGGCCAGAACATCATAAAAAAGCCCAGGTCATCATCAGCAGATGCTGAATCACCTGACCTCCTGCTTGTAGCAGGATGTACATGCACTGGGTGTAGACCAGTTTTAGCATGTGCCCCTTTTTCTTGGAACTGGGGACTTCCAGCCTCAAGACGATGTCTTTCATCAGCTGTTGCCTTTGTGAGGTCTTAGCAATGTTACCAGCCTCAGTCTGATCATGTGCTGATTCAGAGAGTGGCACCTTCAGCCTCACAGATGTTCTGGTCTCCATATCCACACCAGGAGATAGAACAGTTAAACCCTCGTGCTGTGGGCTGTCAGAAGCATGTTGATCCTCTTCCTCAATTGTTGTGGTTTTCCTTTGTTGGTGTTTATTGGGGAGGAGGAGAGGCATGCAGCTGAGTCAGCACGTTTGCAATAATGAGAGTAGGACTTTGTGGGGCGGTTGCAGTGGGAGATGGGGTAAAAGCAGTATGCACCTGGGAGAATGGTGCTCTTCAATGGCAATCTCCTCAAATGAGGAAGATCCATATTAGTGGGTACCCCTTCTTTGGTTGCTGCAGGCTCCTTTTGAGAGGAATCCTGAGCGGCTGTGGCTGGTGAGTCCTTGTATCCACTAGGGGGTTATAACCAGTGGATATAGCCTGCGTTTGTGTTGCAGGGGCATCCTCAGGGGACTCATTTCCCTGAGTAGCCTTTTTTGTCTTCTTTTTAGTGGTTTGGTGGGGATTTGGATTTTGAGGCGGTGGCTGTGGGTTCCAGCTGCGTGGGTTTGCGCAGCTTGGCAGCCATTTTTAGTGATTGGTCAGAGTTGTGCCGGGAGTATACTTCAGGCAATACAGCCGTAGCAGGACTCCCAGCCAACAAGTCCCTCAGCATGAAGCTGGTTTTTAATTATGGCCATTATGAACCGAGGATATAATATCCAACGGTTAGCAAGTTGTTTTGGGCCATATCCTTGAGCTCTAAAAATAGTATTTCAGAAAAATTTAAAGGTTGTTGCTCAAGGATGGAGTACATTACCTGTTGCCACCTGTGGACATTTGATCCCATGATGAAGTCTTGGGGGCAAGGCAGACATTTACCAGGTGAAAGATGAGACGTTCGGCATCTTGGAAATGTTTCTTCTAATATGGTAGATGCACTCAGGTTACCCTGGTATCCATGCTGAGCAAATGATTGATTGATTGTGCCCTTTGGATAACCAGTTGGGAAAGTGGCATCATCCAGATTGAGGGTTTGGCGAAGAATGTCTGGAGTAATGACCACTTTTTGACGATGGACAAACGATTGAAGAGACTCTATGTCTTCTCCTCAGAGACAAGAGTGACGTTTTTCCAGAATTGGTTAAGAGATTCGGCATATATGGTGGGATTTAACAGAAAAGCCGTTTTGTAAGGTGACTGAACCATTAAATCAATGGCGTTGTGAAACTTGGTCCAGTATGGCGATTTTGTGAGATGTGCGACACAGTTGTGTCGAGGTTTTAGTTGCATGGTTGCATGATGAAGAGAGGTTACAGAGTTTTTGAACGTTAGGTTTGAGAAGAGAAGAAAGTAAAAACTCTGAAGGTGGGATAAGGTATTTAAAGGGTAGGGTTAGAAAACGACTGAAGGTTTTGGTGTTAGTCATCAGTTGTTGAAACTACTGATGACGTGGTATTAACTTTCAGAGGTTTGGAATGACTGACCGTATTGGTGTGATCAGCAGTTGTTATAAAACAACTGAAGACTTGGTTTTAACCGTCAGACGTTGAAACAGGAAGTCTCTGATTTAGTCATCAGTAGTTATAAAACTACTGAAGATTAGTCATCAGTAGTTATAAAACTACTGAAGACAGTTTTGACTTCAGGTGATGAAACAACTGAGGACTTGGTATTAGTCATCAGTAGTTGGGAAACTACTGAAGACTTTGGTTTTACCATCAGTTGTTGTAAACAACTGAAGACTGGTGTTAGTCATCAGTAGTTGTGAAACTACTGAAGACATGGTTTTGCTTCAGTTATTTAGAAAGAAACAGCAGTTGGGAAACTACTGAAGACAAAAAAGGCTCATCAGTAGTTGTCGTCAATTCATTGCTTTTCAGCTGTTTCATACTGTCCTCAACACGTACTCATCAGACGTTTTCATCTGTTTTCAGATGTTTCATAGGACATCAGTACGTATTTGTATTTCTGACAACAGTAGTTGTAGCTACATCAGCTGTTGTAACTACATCAATTGTTTTAACAATAAAGTACTTGAGTACTGAGAAGTTAAGCTCTAGTAGTTTAAAGAAAACTTCCGGTGGGAAAATAACTTCAGTAATATATATATGACAATAATAAACTAATGATCATCAGTACTTGTGAGCTGAGATCATCAGTAGTTGTCACTTATTCTAGCTGCAGCATACCAAGCCTTAACACTAGGTTTTGGAAAGTTGTGCTATCCAAGGGCTTAGTGAAAATGTCTGCAAGCTCATCAGCACTAGGAACAAATTTTGGATCAATCAGACCTTTTTCAAAACAATCTCTAATAAAATGGTGTGTTGATTTCAATATGTTTAGTCCTAGAGTGCTGGACAGGATTCTTGACAATACAAAGAGCTGAAGAGCTGTCCATTAACAATGGGGTCTTAGTCTCTGTTATGCCATAATCCAATAATTGGTTTTGAAGCCAGAGTACCTGAGATGTACAGCTTGCAGCAGCAATGTACTCTACTTCAGCAGTTGATGTAGCAACTGAGGTCTGCTTCTTACTCTGCCAAGAAATCAAGCAGTTGCCTAAGAATTGGCATCCTCCAGAAGTGGACTTTCTTGTCAACTTACACCCTGCATAGTCACTGTCAGAAAAAACAACTAATTTACCAGATGTCTAGTAGAATACCATAAACCTAGAGATGGAGTGCCTTGCAATATCTAAAGATCCTCTTGACTGCAATCAAATGAGACTCCTTAGGTGCAGCCTGAAATCTAGCACAAACACATGTAGCAAACATAATATCTGGTCTAGAAGCTGTTAAGTACATCAAGGACCCAATCATACATCTGTAAAGTGTTTCATCACCACTTTACCTTTCTGATCTGTATCTAGTTGTGTGGTGTTGCACATGGGAGTAGAACAGAGCTTACACTTTTGTAAATCAAACTTTTCCAAAAGATCTTTTGTGTATTTGGACTGATGAATGAAAATTCCATCAGCCTTTTGTTTGATTTGCAAACCAGAAAGAACTGTAATTCTCCCATGGCACTCATTTCAAACTTCTGTTTCATCAACTTTGTAAAGGCATCACAAACTGTGGATCAGAGGATGCAAAATAATATCATCTACATAAATTTGAACAAGTAATTATGCTGCCCAGCTTTCTTAATGAATAAAGTCTTATCTATGGAGCCTCTAGTGAAATTATTTTCCAGAAGAAAGTTTGATAATGTCTCATACAGGCTCTAGGAGCTTGTTTCAACCCATAGAGAGCCTTATCAAGCTTATACACCCAATTAGGATGTTTATTGTCCTCAAAACCTGGTGGTTGACATACATAAACCTCTTCTTTAATTTTACCATATAAAAATGCACTTTTGACATCCATTTGAAAAACTTTAAGTTGTGATAAGCAGCATAAGCTAAAAAACATCGAATTGCTCCAGTCTGGCTACAGGGGCAAAGGTTTCATTAATCAATACCTTCCTCTTGTGAAAACCCCTGTACAACCAGTCTGGCCTTGTTCTTAAAATAAGCCCATTTTCATCAGTTTTGTTCCTAAACACCCATTTAGTGCCTATTGCACACTTACCTGGAGGTAGAGGAACCAGTTCCCACACTTGCTGTTTCTTTAACTGAAGAAGCTCAAGCTGCATGGCTTCAACCATCCATTGTCCCTAGAGCAATGTGATAGTTCTTGGCTCTTGCTGACTAATGAAGAGAGCATAGAAGCGAAATTTGACAATTGACTTCTTGTTGAAATGCCAGCATTGATATCACCAATGATATGAGACATAGGGTGATTCTTCAGATCTTGGTACACAATAAGATCTGTGCAAGTGTTTGTAGCAGGCTTAGCAGCAACAGATGGTGATGGTGAAGCATTTCCTTGAAACCAATCAGTAGATGGTAATTCAAGGAAGTTGAAGTTGTAGAAATCTCATCAGCATTTGTTGTGGATTGTGCTACTGAAGCTACAGGAACATCAGGTCTAGCTGAATCAGGCAGTTGATCACTAAACTTGAAAAGTGATTACTGATATCATCATCATCATCAGTAACACCCGATGGATGACTAGCTACAGAAGATGATGGATTCATATGATCTGCAACAGCAGGTGGTTGATAAGGAACATATTGCAGAATGTCCAGATCAAACAACTCCACAGGGTTTTGTGGAATTGTATCCTTAGGGGATTCATTGAACTTCACATGCAAGGTTTCTTCAACTATCTTTGTCCGACAGTTGAATACTCTATAAGCCTTGCAAGTGGATGAATACCCAACACAAATACCCTGCATCCACCTTAGAATCAAACTTTTGGAGTTGATCCTTTGTGTTGAGAATGTAACAGGGACACCCAAATGCTCTAAAGAATGAAATCAAAGGGGCAAATGATGAAGAAATCATAAGGAGTCTTCATCAACCTCTGATTTACTAGAACTCTATTCTGTACATAGCAGGCTGTATTGACAGCTTCAGCCAAAAAGTCAGTGGCAGACCAGAATCAGCCAACATGGACCTTGCAGCTTCAATGAGGGTCTGTTCTTTCTCTCCACTACTCCATTTTGCTCTGGAGTCCTTGGGATGCTATACTGCCTCTTGATTCCCTTTGACAAGTAAAACTCATCAAGAGTGTGGTTTCTGAATTCAGTACCATTGTCACTCTCACACACTTAACTGGTAGGAATACTGCTTTCAACGTGTAACACAAAGTTCATAATGGACTGAGCAGCTCATCCTTTGAATGCAAGAAGAAGGTCCATACATATCTAGAGTAATCATCCACAATTACCAGACAGTATTTCTTCTTTGCCATACTCATTACCTTCACAGGAAAAAGATCCATGTGCAGTAGTTGTAAGCAGGCATTAGACTTGGACTCTTCTATGGGTGGGAATGAAACTTTATGTGTTTCCCTTTTAAGCATGCAGTGCAGATTCATCACAATTGAACTCCTTTATTGGAAGATCTCTCACTAAACTCTTGTGGATCAGCTGATTCATGTTTTTGAGATTAACATGACCCAGCCTTCTACGCCACAGTTTAGATTCTTGGAGAGAGGCCTTGGAGAACAAGCATGGATGGCCTCTCAACTCAATTTCTTTGACAGATCCAAGGCATATACTCTTCCTATCCTGTTAGCCTTCAGGAGAGTATTATCATCCAGTACTTTGTCAATCAGGCTCAGAACCTTGGAAGACAGAATCCTACAGTTCTGGCTTGTGAAAAGAGCAACATGTCTTTGTCACACATCTGACTGACACTCAACAGATTGTATTTGAGATTCTCCCATGGTTGACATCATCAAATCTAATATTCCATTAGACACAAATTCCTTTCCAATGATGTAACCTTTAGCATCATTTCCAAATGAGACAAATCCCTTCTCCCTGAGAGTATCATGAAGAAGAGAGCTGCTCCCAGTCATGTGTATGGATCCTCCACTGTCCACATACCAGATGCTTCTTGGCATGCTGAAGAACCCTGCACAATCATAAGAAACTAGTTAGCTTTGGAGACCCAAACTTTTTGGTTTGGGACTGACTTTATCAACAGATTTAACCATAGCTGGTTTCTCATGATTAACAGCTGATGAAGATGGAGATGGTGCTGAAATGGATTTGGACCTGGATTCCTCTCCAGTGGTTTGATCACATGGGCTTCAAGTTGGTTAACTCTCATCATAACAAGCTGTGTCTGATTTGAAGCTCGAGCTTTCAGTTCATTTGACACTCCAGAGCTTGTTTTTGATGAGTTCCTGTGACCCACCATTTCCTCCTTCTTAGACTTCACAGACTTAGTCTTATGTTTATCATGAGGAACAATATCAGCTGTCTTCTGATAAACCGCATCCTTCTTAGTGGATTTGGGTAAGGCCTTGGGTTTCAGGTGAGAGATTGTGGTACAAACTTGGTCTCAAACTTAGTTTTCATTTTATTTATTTCTAGTTTAATGAGCTCATCCCTTTGGAGCTTTAAACCCTTTTTGTACCAACATTCATCAGATAGATGATTGAATTTACCACAAATTTCACATGGTTTATTCTTCATCTTGGACATCTTTCTGCTGAAGTGGAAACTACTGAAGGTGTGATCTTCAGTACTTTCCTCCTATCAGTACTAGGTACTAAAGGATTTGTAACAGCTGAAGACTGGTAATTCAACTGTTTTCCATCCGTCCTAATAGACTGTTTGATGGATTCTCAGCAGTTGTTAGTCCTTGTATTTCAACTGATTTGAAATGCTTTTCAGATGTTGGGTCTCTTTCAGTACTTGGGGTACATTGAGGAACAACATCTGAAGTACTCAGCTTCATATGAGTCTCAGTAGTTAGACCATCAGTCAATTTATTTGTTGAGATCTTAACACTGGTTTCATTCTCTGATCTTAGATTATCATTGGAGAATGACTCACAAGATAATGTGGTTTGGAGATTGCTTTCACTTTCAGACTTAACTATGGAGTTAGAGTAAAGTCGTTGGGGTGCAGTATGGGTTGTAACCAATGCCAAACTTCACTTTGAAGCAGTTTGCTTGCTAAGAAGCATTTCAAATCCCTTGCATGATGAGACCCAGCGTTCACACTCAACTTGGGTCACTGCAAGTTTTTCTTTGAGACTCCTGTGGTCTTCCAGAATAACCTCTAGCTTGCCTTTTCATCATTTAATTGGCATTTAAGCTTATAAATCATCACTTTTACTGTAAGAGCAGACTCATGCTCAGCTTTTCTTTTGAAAATGGTTTTCTCAAGCTCAAGTTTTTGATTTATTAATGCTACATTTGCCTCTCTAATAGAGACAAAAGGCAGCTATGCATGATTCAGAACATAACTTGGCTTTAGCCTCTGAAGATACCTGAGTTACCTGTGAAGATGATGCATTTGAACAGGAACCCTCAGTAGACTCCAGGGCCATGAGAGCAAGATTTCCAAAAGGGTGTTCACCACCATGTTGACTAGCACCAGCATGTATTGCTCAGTGTGACCAGACAAGTTATCAGGTAAGCTACTCCAGTCAACGACTCCAGGTGTGAAGAAGCTGTGATGAGGTTGTGATTGAGATGGAGATGGTTGAGGTTCTGGTAGTGCATGAGATTGTGGTACTATAGGAGCTTGAACTTGATTTGACTGTGGCATATAATAGCAGGGATAAGGATATGGCATTTGACCCTGAGGAACAAAATATGCAGGAGATTGAGGGTGTGATGAATGACTAGAACCAGCAGAGTGTTGCCCTTTGAATTGTGAATTGTTATTTGGAAAAGTCAAAAGGGTGCAGAAGTGTTAGATCCAGTTGATCTACACTCTCTTGCAAAGTGTCCAAGCCTGTGGCATTTGTGACACTTCAACTTGCTCTTGTCAAAACGACTTTGGTTTTGTCAGAGAGTCCAGGAAATTTCCTGCCAGTTCTCTTGTAGAATTTTGAGATCTGATATTGATCAAGGCCATTTGGCTCAAAATATCCATCTCTTCTAAATCATCATTAGCAATGCCCTTCAAATCATCCATGATAAATCATAGATTGTCACTATTATTACCAGAATGACAATCAACACTCACAAAGGCATGATTAGAATTGTTTGAGGTGAAATCAATATGCTCATCATATTGGCATTCTGATCCTGCATACTCTGACTCATGACTTACCAAGGCAGTGTTTCCTGGTACAAAATCATCAGTGAGCTTTCCAGATGATGACAGTTTTCGTTTCTGTTCTATCTCTCTCTCAAATGTGAGCAATTTCCCATGGAGTTGGGTGAGAGATAGTTTGTCCAAATTTGCACTGGAGCGTAGGACAATAGTATATGTGTCCCATCTCTCAGGCAGTGATCTGAGAAATCTATTATTCATCTGGCTGTTTGTGTACTCATGTTTGACCATTTTTAATTCAGAGATCAAACAAAAGAACCGCTCAAACTGTTGAGTCAGTGTCTCACCCTTCCTATGAGAGAATGTCTCATATTGTTTGGCAAGGATTTCTCTATTATTTGCCAAGACCTTATCTGTTCCTCCAAATTGTTCTTTCAAGGCATTTCAGAGGTCATGGGCAGTTTCATAATGCATTAGCCCAGAATAGATTTCATTGGGCAGTGCCATGGCCAGAATTCCATGGGCTTTTGCATCAATCTCAAACAATTTCTTATCCTCATCTGAGTATTGCTCCTCCTCTTCGGAACCATTTGATTGGTTTCCGGGTTATTCACCATAGGCTTGTGTGGACCATGTACCACTGATGTCCAACAACCTGAGCTGTTAACAAACAGGTGATGGAGCATTCGTCGTTGCCATATGTTGTACTCATTCCTAACCAGCATCGGAGGCTTGGTTGAGGAACCAGTATTGTGAGGATCATTGGAGGAGTAGTCATTTTAGGTCCAAATACAATTTAATTCAAGACTTTAAAAGATTTACACAGACAACAGACTCAAAGAAAACCAAGAATAAATCTCAGGATGAATGACCAAAAACACAAAAAATTCAATCTCTATAACCGTTTCTTGCAAAAATGCTAATTCAATCAAACTTGGATCTTGGATAGCAGTTTCAATGATCAATTATTAGATCGATCAATGATGAACCTGCTCTGATACCATTTGACAGGATCAGTGATCTCAAGTTGATGGATTAGAGTGTAACGCAGCGGAATAAGAACAAGAATTAGACAAATTATAGCAAGAATTTGATATTCGTATGCATTAAGAACAAATACGGTTGTAAAGAGAGAATATATTTCTGTGAAAGGAATGTTTCAATAATATCAAATGTTTCTGCTCAATCATTCACAATACAATAAGGTTGACACTCTTTATATAGAGTGCAATCACTGTGATATCACGGGATAGTGACATCTGGCAGATTTGTTACAAAAATAACTAAAACTTAAAACTACTGAATGTTCACAACTACTGAGAACATATCAGAGTGCTAAGTATAAAACATAAAACTACTGATACGAAACTACTGAAACTACAACGACTGAAGAACAAGCTCTTCAGTCGTTTTACAAAACTAGAAAGGAAAACATAAAATACTGAAAGAAAACCGTCACAACTACTGAAGAAGACCTCTTCAGCTGTTGTGACAACGTCTGATACTTGTCTTCAGCACTGTGTCTTTAGACTTTGTCTTCAGCACTTGTGTCTTCAGACTTTGTCTCAGCACGTGTCTTCAGACTTTGTCTTCAGCTTGTGTCTTCAGACTTTGTCTTCAGCACTTGTGTTCAGACTTTGTCTTTAGCATTGTCTTCAGACTTTGTCTTAGCACTTGTCTTCAGACTTTGTCTTCAGCACTTGTCTTTAGACTTTGTCTTCAGCACTGTCTCATGACTTTGTCTCAGCACTTGTCTTCAGCTGTTGTGGACTTCAGCAGTTGTTGTGACGTCTGTGGGACTTAAGGTTTTTCTGATCGGCTCATTGGGTCTTTTGGTCCCAGATCTTATCTGGTTATGGAGCCTTGAGCTAGAATTTGAAGGCTACCAGATGTATCAGTTGAATTGGTCATTGTGTGACTCATAGAAATCCTTTGCAGAATGTAGTTCCAACTGGAGCTGAAGATTCATTTCTTGAAGTATTTGAAGCTTCAAATCTTGTAAGGGATCACCTGTAGGTCAGATTTCTAAGATCCTGAAACAGTCTCACAAGATTTGTTAAAGCAGTTGGTAACTAACTCAAGATAAAAAAGCAAATCAGAACCAGAACTAGCCACCAGGGTGTGTGTCATTAAGTCACGTTGGCTGACTTCTCAATAATTCTAGTTCTGAGATTGTATACTCTGTAAGCCTTAGCTGGGAAGTGTATCCAATGAAGTGTCCATCATCTGATTCTCAGCAAATTTGGTAATTTGATCCTTGGTATCAAGATGTGCAAGGAAACCAATGACCTGAGAAAAACACCAATGAAAGATTTCTCTTGTGCCAAAGTTCATAAGGAGTCTTGCATGAGTCTTAACCACAAAAAACTCTATTCTGCACACAAGCAGACAGTGTTGACTGCCTCTGCCCAGAAGGTGATGGGCAACTTAGAGTCAGACAGGATGGTTCTTGCAGCTTCATAAGTGTCCCCTTTCTCCTCTCAGCAACACCATTCTGCTGAGGAGTCTCGAGAGCACTGTATTTTCTTGTATACCTTTTTCATCACAAAATGCATCAAGGATTTGGTTCTTGAATTCAGTTCCCTGATCACTATATGATTTTGACCTTGTGATCAGATTGATCTCAATCCTAGGATGAAATTCTTTAGAATCTCAGGAGTCTCTCATCCTTAGTTCTAAGGAAAAAGACCCAAGTGACTCTTGTAAAGTCATGTGATCACCAAACAATATAAAGTCCTTCCTAGACTCATTACACTGGTGGGGCCAAAGAGATCCATATGTAATAAGTGTAGGGGTGTAGTGATAGAGTTTCTTTCCTTAGGCTTGTGAGATACCTTATGTTGCTTCCCTTTCAGGCATGCAACATAATGGTCATCACTTGTAAACTCTTTCTTTGGCATTCCAGTTACCAAATCATTCTTAATCAGTTTATTCATGTTCTTAAAGTTAACATGGAAATTCTATTATGCCATAGGAAAGACTCATCACTATTGGCTTTAGACAGAAAGCATGGAACTTCTCTAGAGGGAGATGTTTCTTGCAAATCCATCTTGTACATGTTCCCTTTCCTAGGGGCTCTAAGCAGGATATGCTCATGAGAAATGACCATCCCGGGCTTGAGAACAATGCACTCATGCTCAGTAAAAAGCATGTTATGACTCTAGATCACAAAATTGGGATACACTCAAAAGATTGTACCTAAGCTCCTTGACAATGTTTACCTTTATAATGCTAAGCTTACCATTTGTGACCTTGCCCCTTCCAGAAATGTAACCACCTTCATCTCCTCCAAAAGCAACTGGCCCTCCATCAATCCTTTCAAAGTTCTGGAGTAGTGACCTATTGCCTATCATGTGCCTGGAACAGCCACTGTCAATGATCCAGATATTCTTGTTTGTCTTGAGCTGTTCCTGCACAAAGAAAATGATTAGTTACATTTGAAAACCCAAGCCTTACTTGTCTTGGGCTCACTAAGAGAAACAGAAGGTAATGCAACAGTAATAGATCCTATGGTTATGCTTGGAGGATCTTGAGTTGTTGTTGATGGAGAATTTTCAGTCACTTGGTCTTTCTTAGACTTCCACACCACCTTTGGAAGCTTGGACTTGACCTTCAACACTTCAGAAGCTTTTGAGACTACGGAAGTTTTGATGACTGGACCTTCGGAAGATTCGGCAAATATTGCAACAGACTTAAGTTCTTCGGAAGTATTCCTTCCTTTCGATACCAACTTTTCTTTCGAAGGCAATTTTCCACTTGCCTTCTACCTAGTTTTGGAGCTTCCGAAGGAAACAAGTTTTCCTTCCGAAGCTTGAATCTTTTTGGAACTCTTGGAAGTCCTTGTCTTGGTCATATGAAGAGTACCTTTAGGATTGTATGGACAATACTTAGCAAGATGAGCAGTACTTTCACACATGACACACTCCATTTTCTTCTTCCCAAGAGCCTTCTGCTAGGAACAAGACTGACTTTGGTCACATCCCTTCTCCACCCTCATCTTTGTAGATGCTGAGACAGTCCTTTTGGGCTGATGACTATTCTTGTAGTTGGATGGTCCAAGCTATGTAGCAGTGGTACACAAGAGATCAGCCTTCTTCTTGCTACAGATATGATTTGAACATTAACCAGAACTCTTAGCAAAAGAGTTTAGGTTGATGTCTTCAGTCTTTGCCACTTCAAACCCTGCAGAGATAAAAACTTTTTTCTTCTTAGAGTCAAAAGTATCCTTGATCTCTTGAGCCTTCCTAGCTTTCCTTTTGCTCTTTCTGATCAAGTTCTTTCTTATTGACTTCGTCATCACACTCTTCTTTTTCTCCTCAGAAGGATAGTGGCCCTTCTTAGAATCCTCCTCTTCACTCTTCTCAGTGGAATTCTTCACTATCACTTCATCATCCTCTTCACTCAAAGGATCTAGCTCATCTTCACAAGTTCCACACCTAGGTGATCTTACAGACAAGATTGTGTGTGGAGGAGCTATCTCATTGGATCCTAGTCCCTGCTTTTTTTGATAGCACACTTTGTTATGAAAGGATGAGGATATCATTTTCTTGAAGGTCTCTTCTTTAAGAACATGTTTTTCTACCCTGGCTTTGCTGATCATAAGCTTAGCCTGGCATTCAGTTAGCTTAGTTATGACATCCTTGATCTGAGTCATGTAGTTTGTATGCTCATGTTTCAAAACTGAAATGGTTTTCTTTAAGTCCTCTATCTTTAGTTTATACTCATTTTCAGTTTTTTTGAAATCAGCCTTTAGAATGTTTAAGGACTCAAGATCAGATCTCGCTTCCAAGTTATAGGACATGTACCTGTTAACTTTAGCAATGCATTAAGGGGTACAGAGATGTTCCAATACCTTGGCTTCATCATAATCTGCCATAAGTGCTTGGTTTGGAGAAGCATCTTCCACTTGAAAGCTCCAGTCAAAGCCTCCTTCTTCAACAGCAACAGCAGCTTGCTGTTTTGGCTTCTCATTCTGGAAAGCTTTATCAGTGTAGTTTGGTCTGGACTGTGCTTGGCCATCATTTGTTCTTGGTGCCTTACACTCCCTAGAAAAGTGGCCCATCAAGTTACAATTGTAACACTTTACTTTGCCTTGTCTAGTCCAAACTTTCCATTGGTTACATTTCTGGGGAACTTCCTTCCAGTCCGCTTGTAGAACTTCTTGGCTCTGTGAGTGAGAAAAGCCATCTGTGGGCTATCTCCATGTACTCCAGATCATCTGGATGGATATAGTCCAGGTCTTCAAGGGTGAAAAGAAAGTTGCCACAACTTTCGTCAGGAGACACAAAGGCTTGAGAAGAATTTGCCTTTTGGAATGGACTTCCTTAAGTGTAGTTCTCCCTTGGTGTCTCAGGGAAGGTGATGAAAGGACCCTTTGGTGAATTCTCAGGGTAGCATATGAGATGATGTGGGGTTCTATGCTATCCCTTTCAACCACATGAAGGGCAGAACCTATTTGATTGTTGGAGTTGCCAGATGAACCTTGCATGTTCATCTCCATCTGGTAGCCACTGAGAATCCTATACAACTCTGTCAGAGTAAGAGTTTTTAGGTTCTCAGTCCTCTTGATAACCACATAGTAGTGTGTCCATTACCTAGGAAGTGAGGACATGATCTTCCTTACAATGTCTCTATTCTCAAGAGTAACTCCTCCATCCACTAGGGTATCCATAATCTCAACATACCTAAAGTATTGTTGAGTCATGGTTTCACCTGCTTTGAAGGTGAAGTTTTCAAACTGCTACTTCAAGAGATCTTTCTTGTTCTCCTTTGCTTCAAAGTAACCCTCATACATCAGTTTTAATGCATCCCATAGCTGCTTAGCTATTTTGCATTTCTTGAAACCTCTGTATACAGAGTTAGGAAGAGTAGTCTGAAGGGTTTTCATGGCCTTCCGGTCAATCTCTACTCTCTTTCTGTCTTTATCTGAGTAGTCAGCCACAGCCTTGGGGATCATACCACCACCAGTAGCAGAAGGGTTGTATGGTGGGGATTTGTTCATGGTTCCAGTTTCCATATCACTTTTGGAAATGGCTGCCATTTGAAAAGTTGAGTATTTGTGTGTGTGAGGGATCTTAAGATGGTGAGATCTTATATCAAGAGCCTGAAATGCTCTGATACCAAATGTAGGACCGGTGAAGGGTGGTCACTTACAACACAACAACACAAAGAGGATAATAACTTAACTTATTCAAACAGTGAACTGGATTAACCACAAGTAAAGACACTAAGAACACAAGTAATTTAAGAGACTGAACAAAGAGCAAGATACACAAGGAGATGGTTTTCAAGATTGCAGTATATTGCTTTCTCAATGTTCTGTTACAAAGCATAATAAAAAAGTTACAAGAACATGAGATACTTATATTACATCCTACAACCGACCATACTTTGAAGGCCAGCTGGATACAATGACTAGACACAACACAAAATCAATTGTAGAGTCAAAAAGGCAGATTGCCTTTTTGACTTTATGACTATGACATGCCATAGCTCACATCCTTATCTATTACAAAAAAGATAAAGTACATGAAATAGAAAGTTACAGACTCAAGACCTCAATGTACAGTTACCAAAAGCGTGAACCTTTTCACCAACTCATGTAAGTTGGTGACTATACAGAGTTGCAGCAGAAAGGGGTCCAACTTTATGGAAAAGTACATAAGATAAAGCATGTTGTTAAAAGTCTTCAGAAGAAATCCGTCTTCAAGAGTTAAGCTTCGGAAGACTTTTTCTCTGAAGTTTCGGAAGACTTCATCTTTGGCTTCAGAGGATATTGGTCTTGGCTTCGGAAGATTTCACACTTAGAATATTTTTGTTGCTTGTGTGAAACTTCTGAAGCATTCTTCTTCAGTACTTGTGTGCATGCATGTAGAAAGACTTTGAGTGTTTGGTTGATTTAGCCTCTTCATATAATCTCTACACGTGCCTTAAGTACGTATATGTAATCTATATGTAATATAAATGTTAGGATATTTGTATATACATGTAGGTGATATGCGTACATGTGTAATTAATTTACTTGTTTTGATGTTAATGTATATCTCATATGCATATAAGTGATATGTAGATGCGAAATTTAAGGACATGGGTATATGTACATAAATGTTGGATATTCATACATATAATATCAGTAGTCGAATGAGTATATGAGCACATCGGCTTTATAACTATTGTAACACCCGGTTATTTTTAGAAGACTCAAACGAATGAATAAAGTGAAGAAAAATAAGGAACATATATATTACCCAAGTTAAGGGGTAAAAGGATTAAAAAGGTACAAAATTTATTTTATTTTGTACAAAAGTAGCATGGCCGCCCATGCCATGCCACTTTTCACCTTTTCTGCCGATTGTTGAGAGAGAAAGAAGAAGAGCAGAAAGCTCTCGGGTTTTGAAGAAGAACAAGAAGAAAAGTTTGAATTCAAGGTAAGAATTCGTGAGTTTATGATGTTCTTAACTGGTTTATCCTCAGTTTTATGCTTATGTATATTGTATGTGTTTGGGTGTGTGTTTTAGTGGGTTTCTAGGCGGTTGAACTCAATTGCAAATGGGTTTTGAAGAAGTCATACCTAAGAGGCTACAAAGATGAGTTTTAGAACCCCCTTTTTACTTGTTTTAAACTGCTTTGGGGCTGGAAATGCATGTATGAACTTTTTTATAAAGTTGGGTTTTATACCTGTATGTGTTTATGTGTGTGTTTGTGGGTGGGGTTTGATTTTGGGCTATGTGTAGGTTTCATGTTGTTATGATTGTGTTTCTAAGGCTTAGAATGTATGATTTAAGCTTAGAACATGATAGGGGATGTTTGGAGACTGAATTATGATGTTTAGGATGACTTAGACTGCTCATGCGCCTAATCAGTAGCCTATGCGCCCCACGGAAATAACTGCCTAAGTGTCCCATGCACCCAAATAGTACTCATGCGCCTAGAAATAGGCTGAAACTGACTAAGTGTTCATACGCCCAGATAGTTCATGCGCCTAGGCACTCATGCGCCTGCATAGTGCCCATGCGCCTAGAATTGCACAGAATAGACTAAGCGTTGCTCATGCGCCCCAATAGTGCTAATGCACCTGAAAGTTGCCCATGCGCATAAGTGTTCCCCATGCACCTAAAAGGCAATGCGCCTGCATAGTGTCCATGCGCCTGCATAGTGCCCATGCGCCTAAAGACTTAGAAATATTTTCTGATTTTGGGGAAAATTGTAAAAGTAGGCTTTGACTTGGGAGGTTCCCGAGGGCTATGTAAGTTGACTTTTTGAAGTCATAGATGATGTGATGGGTGATGTATGATATGATTTGTTGATGTATGATTGATGCTTATGCATGATGGTATGTATGATGAATGTTATGTATGTATAATGGTGCCTTGTATGGCGATGTTTTGTATGATTATGTTATTATTCCTTATTATGTATGATTATTTTCCCATGGCTTTCCATTGAACGTTAATGAATGAAATGAAAAGAATTATGTAACGTAAAGAGGAAGATAATGAAAAGAGAAACAAAATGAAAGAATGCATGTATTAATGAATGAATTAAAGAATAAAAGTATGAAAGGCTTGCAAGCAAATGTATGGAGGTTCACACCCAATAAAGGGTGCTAGCTCAACTGTGTGCGGGTTAGCTACCCCAAAAGGATGCACACTGGGGTCTAATCCTTGTGATTGACCATATATATGGGATCCTTGCCGCTTCCCCTAGTACTGGAGTCAGCTTCGTGCATAATGTTCAAGGTCTATGAAAGACCTCAGGCCCAGTAACCACTTCATGCATAATGTTCGGGGTATAGCATATGGCATTGATCCAGAATGAAAAGAGAAAAGATAAATGGTGAATGTACTTGCTCCAGGTACTGGAGTCAGCTTCGTGTACAATGTTCGAGGTCTATGAAAGACCTCAGGCCCAGTAACCAGCTTCTTGCATAAAGTTCGGTAGTTATACATTTATCGAAAGTAATGAACGTATGAATGAAAGTAAGAAAGTATGATGAAAGCGAATGAAAGTAAGAATGTATGATGAAAGTGAATGATAATGACACGATGAATGAAAGAAGGTTAATGAATGGATGATGAAGATAATAATGTTATTATTGTGGGGTTTTAACAAGTTTATCAAAGCTCATAAAACATTATATATATGAGAAACGTAGCGGAAAATAGGTTTTAAAACATGTTAATAATCTAGTTATTAAACCCATTTAATAAGCAACCCCAAACCATGGATCATTATACGAATATCATACAAAGTAAAGAACATAAGAAGGTAACAAGAAACCTTTAGGGCTGCTGGAAAACGAGATTAAAAGGGATTATAGGATGAGTTCTTTTGGCTGAAACTTCAATGTAGAAGCCCTCAAGATGACATACCCCAAGCCCCAACAAAACACCCTCTTGCTAGGCTTTGAACACCAACTTGTAGTACCCTTCTCCTTGTGGAACTTTTCAGCCAAGAACCTTTCTTGTGAGCTGAAAATCCTTTTCTTTGCTTCAAAATTCCGAAAAATTTTGAGAGAGAGAGAGAGACCTCTTGTGTGTGTAGGTTGAGTGTGAAAATGGAAGAGTGTGTGAATGGATTGATTGCAAGTGCTTAGAACAAACAAAAGGGAGTTCCCAAGATTTTTTTAAACCAAGGGGCGGCCGAATGCCCTTATTATCCCCTCTCATTTGATAATTTTTTTTAACAAAATTATACTCTTGCATTCCACCTTTTATAAAATTAAACCATTTTAATTTTATAGTACTTACACATTATCATTTGTTATTGTCTAACTAACTTAAACAATGAACAAGAAATCCCTCATGAACAAATCAATATATATATAATGATGTTCATCTACAAAAGCAATAATCTAGAAAATCTAATTTTCTAAATTGCTGTCATTACTTATTTGTATGATCCTATCAACAAATAAATTATTTTTTTCGGTGTTTGTTTGGCTTGTTATGGGTATGACCCGACTTGGATCATATCACACTAGCCACATCAATTAATATGAATCTTGGGCAGATCAATTCCTTCAATCTCCCACTTGCACAAGATTTATAGAAGATTGATGCAAGCAGCAAATAACGCCTAGCAACGGTTTGCTGCCCCTAATGTATATGACTAAGTGCCATTCAATAACATCATCCTTTTCAAGTACCTTACTTGAATATGATTTAGGTGAATTAATCATCTATCCTTTTATTACAGATGTCATGTTAAATCCAAGAGACACAAAATTGTCATTCTCCTCTATGGTTTAACTTTAACAGGCCTTAGACATCTAACTCTCAACGAATAAGAGGAACAAATTCCATCTTGATTACATACGTCTCTCAATAACCACCTCATATCATACCTGAACCCAGCCTTATGTACTGCCATTTTTCAGAACAGCAAAGAACTAAGTCAAAATACAATACTCGGAGAATATCAAGGCCAATATGTATCTCAGGTCTGAGGATAAAATGATATTTGCCTTTACTCAATATCTCTTATGACTAATCACAAAGATTCTATGCAGAAATAATTGAGAGCGGGTCGGTCCAATACCTATATCCCATAGATATCAATGAACCTTGTAGCAATCTCTTGCTTTATACTCATACCTTATGAATATCAACCAATCCAAGTTCAGTATAGTCTTACATTCATAGTTGTTCCCACAAGTATGATCGACTACGGACGTTGAGAATAATTTATTTATTCACGGATTTAAACATGCTAAAATAGAAGAACAAATGAAATTATAAACATATAATTAAGTCAAATAACATTAGTTCCAATATCCAAATACAAAATACAACATCAAACTCAGTCACTTGAATATCTAAGTCCCATGGCACAAGCATGACCTTCATGCTTGCCTTTCAAGGAGTTTTGTGAGTGGATCCGCAACGTTTTTATCAGTGTGGACTTTGCGAATACATATCTTTCCTTTTTCAACTTCATCCCTTATGTAGTTGAATCTCCGTTCAATGTGCCGAGTCTTTTGATGAGCACGAGGTTCCTTGATTTGATCAATCGCACCCTCATTGTCATAAAAGATCTCTAGGGGATCCTGAATGGAAGGGACTACCCCTAGATCGGCTATGAATTTCTTCAGCCATGCAGCTTCCTGTGCTGCCATTGAAGCGGCGACGTATTCTGACTCTGTAGTGGACAACGCTACGACTTCTTGCTTTGAGCTTTTCCAAGAAACAGCTCCCCCATTCAGAATAAAGATGTACCCCGATTGAGATCGTGAATCATCTCGATCGGTTTGGAAACTCGCATCCGTGTAACCTTTTACAACGAGTTCCTCTTCACCAGACCCGTAGATCAAGAACATGTCCTTAGTCCTCCTTAGGTACTTCAGAATGTTCTTGACAGCCATCCAATGACTATCACCAGGATTTTGCTGGTATCTACTTGTCATGCTTAAAGCGCATGACACATCTGGTCTAGTGCATATCATTGCATACATGATGGATCCTATAGCAGATGCATATGGGATTGCCTTATATTCTATTTTGCTCCTCCTTGGAGCTTGGACATTGAGTTGTACTCAATATGGTCCCTCTTTGAATAGGAACATTACCTTTCTTAGAGTTTTCCATCTTGAACCTTTTCAAGATTTTGTCAATGTATGCACTTTGATTCAAACCAATTAGCCGTTTTGATCTATCCCTATAGATCTTTATTCCCAGAATATAGGCAGCTTCACCAAGATCCTTGATGGAAAAACAACTTCCAAGCCAGGTTTTTACACCTTCCATGGTGGAATGTCGTTTCCAAACAGTAGTATGTCATCAACATACAATACTAGGAAGGTTATTGTGCTCCCACTAGCCTTCTTATACACGCAAGCCTCATCAGCGTTTTTTATGAAGCCAAATTTTTTACTTCATCATCAAAACGGTGATTCCAACTTCTTGATGCTTGTTTCAATCCATAGATTGATTTCATTAACTTGCATACTTTATTAGGATATTTGGATCGACAAAACCTTCAGGCTGAACCATATAGACATCTTCCTCAAGATATCCATTTAGGAAAGCGGTTTTGACATCCATTTGCCAAATCTCATAATCATAATGAGCTGCTATGGCAAACAATATCCTTATAGACTTAAGCATTGCAACAGGTGAGAAGGTTTCATCATAATCAACCCCTGAGTTTGAGTGAAACCCTTTGCTACAAGTCTAGCTTTGTAAGTATCTAGTTTCCATGCATATCGGTTTTCTTCTTGAAAACCCACTTACTTCCAACTACTTTGGAATTAAGAGGTGGCTCAACAAGCTCCCAAACTTGATTGTCATACATGGATTGCATCTCAACGTTCATGGCCTCAAGCCATTTGTCACAATCCAAATGGACACTGCATCATGATATGTGGCTGGTTCATCTGAATCCACCACATAGCATCCATCCATGAAAAATCCGTATCTTTCAGGTGGATTATAGTTCTACCACTTCTGCGAACGTTTTGTGTGTATTGATCAACCGCTTGATCCCTCAACATCCTCACGTTGAGTGCTAGTTTCAACCAAACGTGCATCGGGCTGTGTTTCTTGATCCTCCTCAAGGTCCACTGTTCTACTGCTAGTTCCTTCCATAAGGAACTTAGTTTCTAAGAACTCACCCTTTCTGGCAACAAACACCTTTTGTTCCAGTGGATCATAGAAATAATATCCCATAGAATCTCTAGGATATCCAACAAAGATACACTTGGTGGATCGGACATCTAATTTGTTGGGGTGGGAGTCTTAACATAAACCTCACAACCCAGACCCTTAAGTACGATAGGGATGGAACTCTTCCATGCCATATCTCAAAAGGTGTCTTTTCCACCTTTTTGGTTGGGGCCATATTCAGAATACGGCCCGCGGAGAGCAAAGCGAAACCCCAAAATGATAGAGGTAATGTGCTTCTAGCCATCATAGATCGAACCATATCCATAAGGTTCGATTCCTCCTCTCAGACACACCATTATGTTGTGGTGTTCCAGGTGGAGTGAGTTGTGAGACAATCCCACAACTCCTAAGATGATCTTGAAAAACATCACTTATGTATTCGCCACCTCTATCGGTGCGGAGAATTTTAATTGACCTGTTGAGTTGATTTTCTACTTCATTCTTGAAGATTTTGAAATTTCAAAAGCTTCATCTTTGTGCCTTAATAAGTACACATACCCATAGCGACTATAATCGTCGATAAAGGTAATGAAGTATCTTTCACCATTCCTAGTCATTGGCTTAAAAGGACCACATACATCCGAATGTATGATACCTAATAAATCTTTTGCCCTTTCGTTAGTTCCACTAAAGGGTGCCTTAGTCATTTTACCTTGTAAACAAGATTCACATACATCAAATGAATCATATTCATTTGTTTTTAAAAGACTGTTCTTTTGAAGTGTTTGTATACGTTTCTTGTTTATATGACCAAGACGGCAATGCAAAGGTAGGTATCACTCAAATCTAATTGAGTCTTTTGGTGGTTGCTTGGTATATTGAGCTATCATATGTTGTGTTCTCATGAACCAATTCATAAATACCATTACAAGGTATGGCCTTAAAATAAAACATAGATTTAAAGAAACATGAATATCATTGTCAACAAACTTGAAATCATAATCATATTGTCTTAAACGGGAAACAGAAATTATGTTCCTAGTCAAACTAGGAGCATATAATACATTATATAAAATGACTTCCAAACCACTTGGAAGCTTCAAAATGTAGTCTCCTTGGGCTTCAACGTGAACCTTTGCACCATTGCCCATGAATAGACTATTTCCCCTTTTGCATAATGCTCATTTCTTTTGAACCCCTGCAATAAATTGCAAATGTGAGTTCCACATCCGGTATCTAATACCCATGTGTTAGAAGAAATAACATTTAGTTCAACATGTATCATGTAAATTATACCTGAGGTTTGCCCTGCATCCCTTTTCTCTCAACTCTTTGAGATAGACTGGACAATTCTCATCCAATGCCCTATCTCACCACATTGAAGCATGGGTCGTTTACAGCAACCTTTTGCTTCTTTTCCTTAGGCTTCGGAGGTTCCGCCCTAACAACCATCTTCCCCTTTCTTCCAACGTGCCCCTTTCCTTTTGCAACATTTGCCTTAGGAGGGGGTAGAGACCTCTTCTTCTCCCACCTTCATTAATGGTGAGAACGGGTAAAACCATTTTACCCATTCCCACCTCAGCTGATTTGAGCATCGAATGAAGTTCATTTATGCTCTTGTCCTATCCGTTCATGTTGTAATTCATGACGAATGCCTCAAACCTTTTAGATAGGCCATTAAGGATCAAATTTGTGGCCAACTCCTTTGAGACGGGACAATTTAGCCTTTGAAGGCGGTCGATGTGGCTTTTCATCTTAAGAACATAAGACGAAACTGATTGGGATTCTTCCATCCGACATGCATGAAGCGCTCGAACCGTTTCGAAGCGCTCCACTCTAGCTTGCTGCTGGAACGTTTCCCGTAATTGAGTGATCATGTCATAGGCTCCATGGAGCTCATACTCCTTTTGGAGTTCGGGTGTCATACTTGCTAACATTAAGCAAGAGACTTGGACGGAGTCTTCCACATATTTAACCCAATCATTATAGGCCTCCACATCCTCCTCGTTAGGTTCATCGGGGATGGGATCATCAAGAATGTAGGCCCGCTTTTCTTGCTTGAGAACAATTCTCAAGTTGCGGTACCAATCCATGAAGTTGTTAGGTGTTAGACGATCCCTTTGAAGGATCGCCCTAAGAGATTGGTTGTTTTGGTTTGGTACATCGTTATTAGTGTTGGTGTGGTCGGCCATCTACAAGATTTTACAAAGTTCCATTTTAGTAATCGTTGATATAATTATATATTTCATTTATTAATACCCTTTACGTCTCATGGTATAATAAAAAAAAAAATTTTTTAGAATCCAATGTTATATTTAAATATTGGTTAGGTGACCTTTATCCCATTATTTAAATAAACAAGGTAGCCAAAAATGACAATTGCAACCCATTGCAACTTCTAATGGTATGGGATCGTTTGAACATCTTATGTTTATAACGGCATGTTTACCCCATCAACACCTTTTATAAAACACATTTTAGGTGATCCATTCAATATATTTTATAAATCAAGTCGTCCTACTTACACACACGTGTGAGTTTACCACATAAGTGGTTAGGTGACCTTTATCCCACAAACATGGCATTATCACCTCAAGTTACAAGTCCCTCAAAGTGGTTAGGTGTCCTTTTATCCCACTAAGAGTTTGCAAGTAACCTAAGTGTTGTGTAAAAGGATGGTGTTTAACTTGTTTCTCAAAAGGGATTTTTAATTTCAATTCTGTTTTAGAAAAGACCATGTACTATATGATTGTATGCATTCAATCATATGGTATCCTTTTGGTTCTTTTAAATAAAACCATTTTATTTTGCAAACCATTAACTCCTTTATAGACCCATTTAATTTTGCTTAATGATTTGAGAACCAATTTTGTAATAGCTTGTTCTAGTTGATGGTTTGTTAATGACATCCAAATATCCAAAACAAAACAACATCATAAGCATTCAACAAGCATAACCAAACAATACATATATGCATAACAAAGCATACTAAATTGAGCACACTTGTTTAGCCAAAACAAGTGTGTCAAAAGGTCTTGTCCTAAGGGTTAAGAACATGACACATGGTTGACAAAAGGAACTCCCACTTGAATCCACATCTTCAAGCATCCTCTTTGTCCATCCTTTCTTCAAGTCTTGATTTTGAGCATCCTTACAAATATCAATCCTAATACATTTTTCTAGTAAAAAAACAAACTAATCTATTTATTACATACCATATGAATAAATAAATTACAAAAACAAGACTTGAAACATAAAATAAACTTTACATAACCAAATGAATATAACATGATAACCAATAAAACAATCCACAAGGTCTAGGCTTTGTTATGCATAAACACAAACATCAATCCCAAAAAAAAACACAAGAGAATCGATTTTGGCAGCCCCTTATAGCCCATGTTCTTGGCCAACATAAACCAAGAACAAATGGGTTTAGAACATACAAACAATCTAGAGTTTTAAGGATCCTTATATGCATAAAGAGGCATCTTTAAAACATCAAAAGGGGTGACCAAAACAACCTCTAACTCACGGGTATGTGGTGTCAAACACCACAAAACCGTGAACAAGCAAGAAAATACATGTATGCATTCGTATAAGTGGCTCTTGATGCCATTTGTGGGGTTTTAAAAGTTTATCAAAGCTCATAAAACATTATATATATGAGAAACGCAGCGGAAAATAGGTTTTAAAACATGTTAATAATCTAGTTATTAAACCCATTTAATAAGCAACCCCAAACCATGGATCATTATACGAATATCATACAAAGTAAAGAACATAAGAAGGTAACAAAAAACCTTTAGGGCTGCTGGAAAACAAGATTAAAAGGGATTATAGGATGAGTTCTTTTGGCTGAAACTTCAATGTAGAAGCCCTCAAGATGACATACCCCAAGCCCCAACAAAAACCTCTTGCTAGGCTTTGAACACCAACTTGTAGTACCCTTCTCCTTGTGGAACTTTTCAGCCAAGAACCTTTCTTGTGAGCTGAAAATCCTTCTTTGCTTCAAAATTCTGAAAATTTTGAGAGAGAGAGAGAGAGACCTCTTGTGTGTGTAGGTGAGTGTGAAAATGGAAGAGTGTGTGAATGGATTGATTGCAAGTGCTTAGAACAAACAAAAAGGAGTTCCCAAGATTTTTTTAAACCAAGGGGCGCCGAATGCCCTTATTATCCCCTCTCATTTGATAATTTTTTTTAACAAAATTATACTCTTGCATTCCACCTTTTATAAAATTAAACCATTTTAATTTTATAGTACTTACACATTATCATTTGTTATTGTCTAACTAACTTAAACAATGAACAAGAAATCCCTCATGAACAAATCAATATATATATAATGATGTTCATCTACAAAAGCAATAATCTAGAAATCCAATTTTCTAAATTGGTGTCATTACTTATTTGTATGATCCTATCAACAAATAAATTATTTTTTTCGGTGTTTGTTTGGCTTGTTATTGGGTATGACCCGACTTGGATCATATCACACTAGCCACATCAATTTAATATGAATCTTGGGCAGATCAATTCCTTCAATTATATGTGTACGTACGATGTGTGATCATGTGTGAAAGTATAGTTGATTTTGAAAGAAGTAACGAACGGTTTTAACAAAAGTAAAGTATGTTTTATCTTAAACTAGAACACACTTAGCAATGCTAACTTTTATGTGTTTCCAGTTGGCAGGTAAAGGTTGCTGAGGATGGCGCTATTTTTATAATGTTTTTTGTGATGTAATGCAACAATTATTTTGTAATTTGGTAATGATGTATTATTTTGCAAAAGCTATTATAATGAAATGAAATGGATGTTTAAATGTTTTCTCTGCATGTTTTTAGTAAGTTAATTCAAATATATGTTTTATGTGCGATGATTGTCCAGCTATAAGCGTCTTGGGAATGGGGCTTTACTACTATATGCATTCATACTGTTATTAGATTTTATACCTGAATATATAACACATTTACATAAATGAAACCATTAAGACAATACTTTTAAATTATTAGTAGGTGATAAACGTTTATGTAAACTAAGAGATGTGTATCGTAGGAATTAGTTATGTATATTAATTATGTATTAGTATATTCTACTTCGTAATTTATTGTTTTGTTTTATGTAAAAAGCATATATTTGTGCAGTATTTACAAAGAGTTGGCCACAAAAAGTACGGTGCTATTTTAGGATGCATATCGGTTAAAACAACTCCATTGGACTACAAAAAATAACCTTATTGACTATGATGTGTTCATAATGGGAAATAAAGTAAAGAATTGGTCTTGCAGGGTTTTAAAATAAGGTGCAAGGCAGGATGGTCATTTGAGAAAGCAAAAGATCATATTTGTTTATTCTTCTATCTGAAGCGAACAAGCAAAAGGATAGGGTAATGAAAGAGTCTTGTTATTTGTTTTATAATGAATGATGGGTTTATATGATAGTGTGTAGTTTTGATTTTTGAGCGTTTAAGTACTCTGAATATTGGTTAACCCTGTGAAAATTTGGTTTTAAAACGATGTGAAACGTTTGGTATGTTTTGGGTATGGAAAAGATTAGTATGTTGTAGGATCGTTGAAGGGTTAGTTAAAACACAACAACACAAGGAGGAGATTAACTAAACTTTAATCAAACAGTAAACTGGATTAACAAGTGTTGAGATACTAAGTACACAAGTAATGCAGGAGACAGAACACAAAGAACACAAGTGTTTGGTTTTCAAGAATGCAGTATATTGCCTTCTCTATGTTCTATTACAAGTGTTACAAAGCATATTCGAAAGATGCAAGAACATGAGATACTTATACTACATCCTACAGCCGGCTATACTTTGAAAGCCAGCTGGATACAATTGACTAGACACAAACAAAATCAACTGTAGAGTCAAAAGGCAGATTGCCTTTTGACTTGTGACTATGACATGCCATAGCTCACATCCTTATCTATTACAAAAAGGATAAAGTACATAAAGTAGAAAGTTACAGACTCAAGACCTCAATGTACAGTTACCAAAAGCATGGCCCTTTTCACCAAACCATGTAAGTTGGTGACTTGTAGAGGCACAATGAAAAGGTGTCCAGCTTTATGGAACAGTACATCAGATAAAGCATGTTACTAAAAGTCTTCTGAAGAAATCTATCTTCATGAACTTGAAGCTTCGGAAGACTTTGTCTCTGAGGCTTCGGAAGACTTCATGTTTGGCTTCGGAAGATATTGGTCTTGGCTTTGGAAGATTTCACACTTAGAGTATTTTCTGTTTCATGTGTGAAACTTCCTAAGCTTCTTCTTTAATGCGCTTGTGTAGCATGCAGGAAAGACTAAAGATGTTTAGGTTGCATCAGCCTCTTCATTAATCTCTACAAACTCCCCCTAGGCTACCAAAACATTTTGAAAACTTCAGATATTAACAGTCCTCATTAGGATGATCACCAATCCTTTCTTCATAAGATGATCAGGATCCTTTAGGCTGTCAAAGTGTCTTCTCATGTCAAAGAGGTCATGCAGAGGCAACTAAAACATATCTTGCCATGTATAAATGTCTTCAATGCCTTGATCTCTAATAACATGCCATCTTTCCGAATTTGTGGTGTATGTCCAAGACAAGATGGGTCTTCCTGATGGTAGATGAGCTGTTTGAATTGGAGTTGGTGTAGCATCCTCTGGCTGCACATCCTCAGGCTGTTCTGATTCATCCTGAGGTTTAGAAGGGGATGCATGCTTCTTCTTCTTCTTCTTAGATTCTGGTCTAGAAGAAATCCTCTTCTTTCTCTTTCCGAATTTTAACTGAGGAGACTGGCCTGCAGCACCAGATTGATCTTCACTGTCCTTCTCAGTTGGGACTTCCTCTCTCTCATGTTCAGATGGAGAGGGAGGTTGACCTGCTGTGGATCAAAAGATGAAGCTTGTTGTGCATTAGCAGGAGGTCCGGGTTGTTTTATGTCCGGTTGTTCAACCTTAACCTCCACTTCAGGTGGAGCCTGACTTGGAGTGGAGTGTAAGTCAGTGAGCTCTCCACTCTTAATCTTCTGCTTGATTACCCTGATATGCTCATCCATAGTGGATAGAGACATGGGTCCAAGTCTCCTTCTGGAGAATCCATACAGCTTCAAGAAGCTCATCATCCTCTGTCTATCAGCATACTTCTTCATGCTCTTTTGGATGATGGCTCTTGATTTTGCAGCTTCTTCCCTTAGCTTCTTCTTTGTTGTCTTTCTTTCCTTGACTAGCTCAAGCTCAAGTTGTTTTAAGTACTCAAACTCAATATAGTCATAAGGTAAGGGAAGGAGTGCATCTGCCTGATAGAGGCCTGTGGCACTCAGGTAGTTAATCATCTTGATTCTGTCTTCTTCCTTATATACCTGAGGTTCTTGTTGAACCGCATCCTCTTGTTTAGGACTTTCCTGAACTGGAGAGAGGGTAGGCATACCTTTGTATAGTCTTTTTCTTCTTCTCTCTGCTTTGAGTTGTACTAGGAGTTTTGCATCTTCTGCCTCCTTCTTCTCTCTTGACCTTTCCAGGTCAACAAGTTCATTCAATTCATCCAAGGGAAGAGAAATGACACTATCTATGTCATAGTTCTTAGTATGCAGATAGTTAATCCTGACTGCCCTTAACTCATCATTCTGAGTATCTGGGCTGGGGGCAGCCCTGATTGCAGACTCCATGAGTCTTGGAGACTCAGCAAAGGAACTTTCTCCCCTTAACCTCCTTTTCCTCTCTCTCTCCTCCTCCTCAATCTCCTCAGATGTCATCTTTCTTTTCCCTTTGTCACTCACAGACCTTTGTGACTCAGGGTGGAGAGAGCTTTGGCCTTCATTTCTCATTGCAGCATCTAAGCTCAGGCCAGAGAGAGGTTGAGAAGCACCTTCACCAGCAGGTGTCTCAAAAGGAATATGACTCTCTACAGCAGTTGGAGATGATGAGACAGGGCTCTCAGGTTCTGTCACTGGGCCTTCAGTCAAGGTTTCCCCTATGAAGCTAATCTTAGGGTCTGCCTCAACATCCAGTTGACCGATGACATTGCCTGATTGCCTAAGTCTCCTTCTTAAGCTGAACTCTGCAGTGATCTTGTCTTGGATTCTTTTAGCCAGTCTGTCAGCTTGTCTTGATTGGCTTGGGTTGACAAGTGGCATGTTGACTAGATCCAGACCTTCATAGTAGTCCAAGGTCTGAAAATTGAAGACTTTTTGCTGTCCTTGAACTCTTATGATGATAAGGGCCTTCCTTTTATTGTCATACCTCCACCCAATGATGTGATTGCAAGATGGTGAAGGTGACATAGCCCTTGGTATCCTATCCTCAAATAGACTCTGTATGAAGGAGTTTGTGTAGTCCACATCAATGTGAACTAGAGGAGGTTGCTGAGAATGCACAGTTGTAAGTGAGGATGGTGAGTCCTCAATGTCCATTCTCTTTGAAGAACTCCCAAGTTCTGTGGCTGTAATGACTTTCTCCCCCTTTTTGGTAGCATCACCCATTTGCATAGGTGTGCTGGAAGATAGGTCAATCACATCCATAGGTTCTTGTGTTCCTAGTTGAGCTCTCCTTAAGGGTCTCCCAGCTAGTTTTTCCTTAAGATATGAAATCTCAAGTTGCTGATCATTGATCCTGTTATGTAAGGTAGTCACCTGAGATTCAAGGTGACTGACCTTTGAGGCTAGGTAAGTGCATGTTTTAGATAGTTTTTCCACCAGTAGTCTTAAATTCCCCTCATCTTCATCAGAAGATTCATTGGGGGATGAGATGATTGGACTAGGGTCCTCTCTCTCACCACCAGCTTGAGGTTCTTGGCTGCTGGTTTTCCTCTGCTCACTGGCAGTTGAGATGTCAATGGGCTGAGTTGCCATGGTTGAGGTCTTAATGATGTAATCACTTTCAGAAGTGAGAGCCTCTTCCATATGGACATCCTGAACAGGTTCAGGAGTGTCAACCTCAGTTGTAGGTGACTGATGTGGGATAGATGTAGGAGACTCGAGTACTCATCTCTCTTTGAGTAGAGGGAAAGAAGAGAGATTCATTATACTCACTGAAACCTATATCTTCATCAGTATAGAAATCAAGGTTGGGAATTGGTTGGTTGAGATCTATAGCCTAGGGATGGTAACTGTCCCCTGAAGGTTGATCACTTGAGTGTTGAGACTCAGAGTGATGGCTTAAGGCAGTAGGGCTAATGAGCTCATCAGGCTAAGCATGAGGAACCTCAGCATTGATTCTTGAAGAGATGGGAGTGGTCTGCTCCTCAGGAGAAGTGGGAGCTCCAGTGTCCACTTCTTCTGTATGGTTGAGTATATGGGGGCCTCCACAGACTGAATAGTCTGAGAAGGTTTGTTTGGATTTTATTTGGTAGGTGTTGAAGATTTGAGGCTATGTGGGTGGTTGGGAAGTAGCAGGTGTGGGTTCAACACTAGCTTGTGCTGCTAGGTTGTCACCTTGAGCAATGAGCTCTAACATTTTGGGACTAGGGCTGTTTCTACCCCAGAGAATCCACAGTGGACTTTCTCAGTATTTTAAAGATGTTGGGCTTCATCTGTCCCAATTTAAGAATGTTACCTGTTTCCTTTAACTGTGAGCCCAATTCACAGTTAAGAATGTATGGACATATCTAGGAAACATGTAATACTCTAAGGAGTCTAAATTAGCAAGTAAATTTGTATAAACAAACTGAGAATACCTGAATTTGATCCCCTGAACCATTTCATGGACTATGAAGGAGAGATCCTCAGGAATCTGGTCCCATCACCATGCTTGTTTGATAAGCTATGGATGACCACATGGAGCAGGAATCTCCATTGGGATGAGACCTTCCTTTCCTAAAGGTCTTTACAGAGAAATCTCCGTCATAACCCATCTGCTCAAAGGAATGATTGACAGCTCCTTGGGAAAAAAACACCTCACCTTCTTCATAATCCAGCTGAAGATGTCGGTGATGATGGCCGGAGTGATGAAGATTGTTCTCCCCTGCACTGTGGCAGACAGTGCCTTCTCCTCATCCATAATGACCTCTTGGCAGGTCTTCCAGAATTCAAAAACTGATCCTCATAGAGTGGAGGATCAATGGTTAGGGAGGTGAAGTAGTTTGATAGAGTTAGGAACAACAAACCTCTGAGAAATGAGGATCTTTCTCAGAGCTTAACAGAGCAACTGATATGTTGTCTGTGTAGCTGCATGATAAAGTTAGGATCATTTCTGTGAGCAAGGTTGGCCATTTTGAAGTAGCTTAAGGATGAAGAAAGAAGAATGAAAGAAATTCAGAGAGAAATTTAGGGTTTTAGGTTTGGAGGAAGAACAGATGATAGAAAGAGGGGGGAAACCGTTGGGTTTATATGTGAGAAGGATTTAAGATAAAGTTTAATGAAAGAGGATAAACTTTAAAATCCGGATGTCGGTCCCACCTCTGAAAAAGTAGTTTACTTTTGCTCAAAAAGTAGTTTTCTTGGAAGTCAAAAAGCTTCCGAAGGTTAATTATCTTCGGAAGTTTTAATTAAAAAGCTTCCGAAGCTAAAATGACTTCGGAAGAGTTTCTTGAGAGATTTGAGAATTTTGCTTTGGAAGAAGAATTAAAACTTGAGTGCTTTGTATATAAACTAACAAAGCTTTCAAGAGTTAATTTTGCTTCGGAAGTAAATGGTCCTTGAAAATGAGTAAGTGTCTGAGACAAGTATTTAAGCTTCGGAAGATAAATTTGAAGACTCTTCCGAAGGTAAATCTTAGACAGTTTTTTATTTTGAAGGCATGATTTACTTCCGAAGTTAAAGCATAACTTTAAAGTATCAGAAATTTTCAAAAGTCTAAGGAAAGTCTTCAAAAAGAATTTTTTCATCCAAAGAAAACATGAGCTTATGAAAGTGATGAACTAGACAACTTAGGACACACATAAATTTTAAAGAAATAATAAGAATTAGTTTTAAGAAAAGCTTACTCAAAGTTTATCATCCCAATAGCTGATATTAGATATTTAAATCTGTGTTCATCAAAGGCCTTTGTAAACAGATCAACATATTATTCATCTGTGTGAACTTTGATTAGTTTAATTAATCCCTTTTCATAGTTATCTCTTATTAAATGATACCTGATATTGATGTGCTTTGTCCTTGAGGCTGCACAGGGTTCTCTATGATTGAGATAGCACTGTTGTTGTCTATGTGAATGGGAGTCTCTTGAAGTTTAACCCATAGTCTAGCATCTGATTTTGAATCCAAAGTACTTGAGCACAGTAGCTTGCAGCAACAATGTATTCAGCTTCAGCAATTGATGCAAAGACACAGGATTGTTTCTTGCATTGCCATAAGACAACCCTTCCACCAAGAAATTGACATCCCCCATATGTAGACTTTGCAGTCATATTGCAACCACCATAATCACTATCTGTATAGGCATACAGATTGAAGTCAGAATTCTTGGGATACCATAGTCCAAGTGTTGATGCACTTTTGAGGTATCTTAGAATCCTCTTGACAGTGATGAAGGTGAGACATCTTAGGGTTGCTTGATATCTTGAACAATACATGTAGCAAACATGATATCAGGCCTGCTAGCGGTAAGATACATAAGAGACCCATCATAGCCCTATATAAGTGCTCATCTACACTCCTCCTCAAGATCAGGACCAAGAGAGTGTTTCTGGCTATGGGTGTCTTAGCAATCTTGCAGTCAGTCATGTTGAATCTCTTAAGTATGTCCTGAACATACTTTGACTGACTTATGAAGATGCCATCTTCAACTTACTTCACTTGAATTCCTAGAAAGAAATTGAGTTCCCCCATGGCACTCATTTCAAATCTGTCTTTCATCAGCTTCTCAAAGTCTTTGCAGAGCTTTGGATTAGTTGAACCAAAGATGATGTCATCCACATATACTTGAACTAGCAATATGTCTTTTCCTTGTTCTTTCATGAAGAGAGTTCCATCTATAGTACCTCTCCTGTATCCATGTTTACAAAGATACTTAGATAGTGTCTCATACCATTTCCTGGGTGCCTGATGTAGCCCATAGAGAGCTTTGTCAAGCTTGTAGACATAATCAGGATGATCAGGATCTACAAAACCAGGTGGTTGTTTGACATAAACCTCTCATCTATCACTCCATACAAAAAGGCAACTTCACATCAAGTTGAAAGACCTTGAAGTTCTTGGATGCAGCAAATGCCAGGAATATGCTAACAACTTCTAATCTTGCCACTGGAGCAAAGACATCAGTGTAGTCAATCCCTTCTTCTTGTGTGTATCCTTGAAACACTAGTCTAGCTTTGTTCTTCATGATGATGCTCTATCATCTTTCTTGTTCCTAAACACCCATTTGGTTCCAATGGTAGTCTTCCCAGAAGGAAGAGGACAAAGTTCTAAACTTTCTGCCTTTTGAATTGAAAAAGCTCTTGTTGCATAGCTTCAACCCAACTTCCATCCTTTAGAGCTTCATCAACTTTCTTTGGCTCTATGGGATAGAAAACAAGAGTGAAGACAAACATTTGTTTCATAGGTTTGTCCTCTTGTCTTACCCCTGAGACAACATCTCCAATGATGTTTGTGGTAGGGTGAGACTTGTGGATCCTAAGCTGAAGGATCACACAAGTTGTCGAGAAAGATCTAAATTAGAGAAATTTAGATCTGGCATGGATGCTTCTCCCACCACATCAGCACACTTTTCAAGTGAAACTTGATATAAGCAGTGTGTGACATCATTGATGTTCTCATCAATGGTGTGGTTAGTGGCATCAAGAATTCTTGGTCACTGTCACCACCCCCATTGTTGTCTTCCACAGTTGAGGTGTTCTTATCTGGTTGTAGAGCCTCTGAGCTAGAATTTGAAGAAGCATACCAGATGTATCAGCTGAATTTGTCATTGTTGGGCTGATAGAAACCTCATTTGCAGAAGTGGTTCCAACTGGAGCTGAAGATATATGTCTTGAGGATCTTCTTCCTAGCTCAAATCTTGGATCAGGATCATCTGTATTTAAATTTGCTACAGATCCTGAAACATTCTCACAAGATTTGTTAAAACATTGGTAACAAATCAAGATCAAACAACCAATCCGGACCAAAACCAGCAACACAGGGTGTGTGTTCATTGAAAGTCACATTGGCTGACTCCTCAACAATTCTAGTTCTGTGATTGTATACTCTATAAGCCTTAGCTTGGAAGAGTATCCAATAAGTGTCCATCATCTGATTTCTCAACAAACTTGGCAATTTGATCTTTGGTATTCAAGATGGTGCAAGGACATCCAAATGACCTGAGAAAATCAATGAAAGGTTTCCTCTTGTGCCAAAGTTCATAAGGAGTCTTACCATGAGTCTTAACTACTAAAACTTTATTCTGCACATAGCAGGCAGTGTTGACTGCCTCTGCCCAGAAGGTGATGGGCAGTTTAGAGTCAGACAGCATGGTTCTTACAGCTTCAATCAGTGTCCTGTTTCTCCTCTCAGCAACACCATTTTGCTGAGGAGTCCTAGAGCACTGAATTTTCTTGTAATACCCTTTTCATCACAGAATGCATCAAGGATATGGTTCTTGAATTCGGTTCCTTAATCACATCTTATGATCATGACCTTGTGATCAGACTAATTTTCAATCTTTAAGATGAAATTCTTCAGAATCTCAGGAGTCTCATCCTTAGTTATAAGGAAGAAACCCAAGTGAATCTTGTAAAGTCATCTGTGATCACTAGACAGTATAAGGTCCTTCCTAAACTCATTACAGGTGGGTCAAAGAGATCCATATGTAACAAGTGTAGGGGATAGTGATGGAGTTCTTTTCCTTAGGCTTGTGAGATACTTATGTTGCTTCCCTTTCAGGCATGCAACACAGTGGTCATCACTTGTAAACTCTTTCTTTGGCATTCCAGTTACCAAATCATGCTTAATTAATTTATTCATGTTCTTAAAGTTTACATGGCACATTCTTTTATGCCATAGGAAAGACTCATCACTATTGGCTTTAGACAGAAAGCATGAACTTCTCCAGAGGAGAGGTTTCTTGCAAATCCATCGTGTACATGTTCCTTTCCTGGGGGCTCTAAGCTGGATATGCTCATGAGGAATGACCACACCATGCTTAAGAACATGCACTCATGCTTAGTAAAGAGCATGTTATGACTCTGATCACAAAATTGAGATACACTCAGAAGATTGTATCCAAGCTCCTTAACAAAGTTTACCTTTTCTATGCTGAGCTTACCATTTGTGACCTTTCCCCTTCCAGAAATATAACCGCCTTCATCTCCTCCAAAAGCAATTGGTCCTCCATCAATCTTTCAAAGTTCTGGAGTAGTGACGTATTGCCTGTCATGTGCCTAGAGCAGCCACTGTCTATGATCCAGACATTTCTGTCTGTCTTCAACTGTCCCTGCACAAAGAGAATGATTAGTTACATTTGGAAACCCAGCCTTGCTTGTCTTGGGCTCATTTGCAAAAGGTAATTCAATAGTAATAGATCCTATGGTTGTACTAAGAGGATCTTGAGCTGTTGTTGATGGAGAAATCTTAGTCACTTGGTCTTTCTTAGACATTCACACCACCTTTGGAGTCTTGGACTTGACCTTCAAAACTTTAGAAGCTTTTGGAACTTCAGAAGTTTTGAAGACTGAACCTTCGGAAGATTCTGCAGACACTGCAGCAAACTTCTGTGCTTTGGAAGAATTCCTTTCTTCCGAAACCAAATATTCTTCCGAAGGGAATTTTCCACTTCCATTCTTGATAGATTTGGAGCTTCCGAAGGAAATAGGTTTTCCTTCCGAAGCTTGAATCTTCTTAGAACTCTTTGAAGCCTTTATTTTGGTCATATGGACAATACCTTTAGGATTGAAGGGACAATTCTTGGCAATGTGAGTGGTACTTTCACACATGACACAGTTCGTCTTCTTCTTCACAAGAGCCTTTTCTTTGGAATAGGACTGTCTTTGGTCACATTCCTTCTTCACCTTCATCTTTGTAGATGATGAGACAATCCTCTTGGGCTGAGGACTGTGCTTGGACTTTGATGGTCCAGGCTGTGCAGTAGTGGTACACAGCAGATCAGTCTTCTTCTTGCTGCTAAGATGAGTTGAACAAGAACCAGAACTCTTAGCAGAAGAGTTTTGGTTGTTGTCTTCAGTCCCTACCACTTTAAACCCTGCAAAGATAAAAACTTGTTTCTGCTTAGAGTCAAAAGTAGCCTTGATCTCTTGAGCCTTCCTTGCCTTTCTTTTGCTCTTTCTGATCAAGTTCTTTCTCATGGACTTGGTCATCACAGTCTTCACTTTCTCCTCAAAAGGATAGTGACCCTTCTTGGAATCCTCCTCTTCACTCTTTGCAGAGGGATTCTTCACTATCACTTCTTCATCCTCTTCACTCATAGGATCTATGAGAGGAAGCTCATCTTCACAAGTTTCACACCTAGGAGATCTTACTGACAAGATTATGTGTGGAGGAGCTATCTCATTGGATCCCAGTCACTGCCTGTTTTGATAGCACACATTGTTGTGCAGGGATGAGGATATCATGTTCTTGAAGGTCTCCTCTTCAAGAACACTCTTTTCTGCCCTGGCTTTGCTGATCACAAGCTCAGCCTGGCACTTAGTTAACTTGGTTATGAGATCTTTGATCTGAGTCCTAAAATCTGTGTGTTCATGTTTTAGAACTGAAATGGTTTTCTCTAAGTCCTCTATTTTCAGCTTATAATCATTTTCAGACTTTCTAAAATCAGATTTTAAAATGTTTAAGGACTCAAGGTCAGATCTCAGTTCCAAGTTGTAGGACCTGTACCTGTTAACTTTAGAAATGCATTCAGGAGTACAAATATGTTCTAATACCTTGGCTTCATCATGATCAGCCATTAGTGCTTGGTTTGGAGAAGCATCTTCCACCTGAAAGCTCCAGTCAAAGCCTCCTTCTTCAACAGCAACAACAACTTGTTGCTTTGACTTCTCATTATGGAGAGCTTTGTCAGTGTAGTTTGGTCTGGATTGTGTTTGGCCACCATTTGTTCTAGGTGCCTTACACTCTCTGGCAAAGTGGCCCATTAAGTTATAGTTGTAACACTTGACTTTGCCTTTGTCCAGTCTAAATTTTCCACTGGTTGCATTGCTTGGAAACTTCCTTCCAGTCCTCTTGTATAACTTCTTGGCTCTGTGAGTGATAAGAGCCATCTGTTGGACTATTTCATATATTCCAGATCATCTGGATGGATACAATCCAGGTCTTCAAGAGTGAAAAGAGAGTTGCCACAACTTTCATCAGAAGACACAAAACTTGAGAAGAGCTTGTCTCTTGGAATGGGCTTCCTTGAGTGTAGTTCTCCTTTGGTGTCTCTGGGAAGGTGATGAAAGGACCCTTTGGTGAGTTGTCAAGGTAGCATAAGAGATGATGTTTGGGTTCTATGCTATCCCTTTCAATCACATGTAGGGCTGAACCCATCTGATTGTTGGAGTTTCCAGATGAACCTTGCATGTTCATCTCCATCTGGTAGCCACTGAGAATCCCATATAACTCTGTCAGAGTAATAGTTTTGAGATTTTCAGTTCTCTTGATCACCACATAGTAGTGTGTCCATTGCTTAGGAAGTGAGGACATGAACTTCCTTACAATGTCCTGTTTTCAAGAGAAACTCCTCCATCCACTAGGGTATTCATAATCTCAGCATACCTGAAATACTGCTAAGTCATGGTTTCACCTGTTTTGAAGGTGAAGTTTTCAAACTGCTGCTTCAGGAAATCCTTCTTGTTCTCCTTGGCTTCAGAAGAACCCTCATACATCAGTTTTAGTGCATTCCACAGCTGCTTGGCTGTTTTGCACTTCTTGAAACCTCTGTATATAGAGTTTGGAAGGGCAGTTTGAAGAGCTGTCATGGCTTTTCTGTCTATCTCTACTCTCTTCCTATCTTTATCAAAGTAGTTAGCCACATCTTTGGGAATCATACCAACACCAGTAGCAGAAGGGGTGCTGGGTATGAAAGGTCCATTCTCAATACACTCCCAATTCTTGAATCAAGAGACCTGATGAAACCTTCCATTCTTAAACACCAGGTATCAAACTCATCAAGAGTGATCAGTGGGGACTTGCTCATGGTTCCAGATTTCATATTAGTTTTGGAAATGGCTGCCGTTTGAAAAGTTTTAGTATTTGTGTGTGTGAGGGATCTTAAGATGGTGAGATCTTATATCAAGAGCCTGAAAAGCTCTGATACCAAATGTAGGATCGTTGAAGGGTTAGTTACAAGACAACAACAGAAAGAGGAGATTAACTAAACTTAATCAAACAGTAAACTAGATTAACCAAGTGTTGAGATACTAAGTACACAAATAATGCAGGAGACAGAACACAAGTGTTTGGTTTTCAAAAATGCAGTATATTGCCTTCTCTATGTTCTATTACAAGTGTTACAAAGCATATTCGAAAGATACAAGAACATGAGATACTTATACTACATCCTACAGCCGGCTATACTTTGAAAGCCAGCTGGATACAATTGACTAGACACAAACAAAATCAATTGTAGAGTCAAAAGGCAGATTGCCTTTTGACTTGTGACTATGACATGCCATAGCTCACATCCTTATCTATTACAAAAAGGATAAAGTACATAAAGTAGAAAGTTACAGACTCAAGACCTCAATGTACACTTACCAAAAGTATGGACCTTTTCACCAAACCATGTAAGTTGGTGACTTGCAGAGGCACAGCAGAAAGGTGTCCAGCTTTATGGAACAGTACATCAGATCAAGCATGTTACTAAAAGTCTTCGGAAGAAATCTGTCTTCATGAACTTGAAGCTTCGGAAGGCTTTGTTTCTGAGGCTTCGGAAGACTTCATGTTTGGCTTCGGAAGATATTGGTCTTGGCTTCGGAAGATTTCACACTTAGAGTATTTTCTGTTTCATGTGTGAAACTTCCTAAGCTTCTTCTTTAATGCACTTGTGCAGCATGCAGGAAAGACTAAAGATTTTAGGTTGCATCAGCCTATTCATTAATTTCTACATATGTTTTATAGTATTTACTACTATATTGGTATGAATATTATGTTTTTGTAAACTGAAAATTTTGAACTGTTAGTTGCTAGTACGCGTTGGTTATAAATAAACAAACTAAATAAACATGATGTTTTGTGTTGAGCATGTTTATATATAGGAAAATCTTATTAATAACCAACATATGGAAATGTTTATTATTTTGAGGGACCTCCAAAATTCAATAAATAGAGTACGAGTAAAAAATCACATGGTAATAATTTAAGTAAATCTCCTTGTTGACATGTTGACATGTATGTAAATATTTGTATAAACAATTAACAAGATAATTAGATAGTTATGGTTGAGATAGTTATGTAAAGTAGTTATTTGGTTTAACTTAACATTCTGGTGCTCAATGTAATGCTTGCTTACATTTAGGTAAAAGTAAGAATAATGATTTAACTTAATACATACATGCTGATAATTTAAAATTAGTTGGTAAAAGTAATAATAAAGAATATAACGTTTATGCTAAAACTAATCTTAACATTATGGTGCTCAATATAATGTTTGCTTACGTATAGATAAAACTACATACATGGTGACGATTTAAAATTAAATGGCTATCACATAAAACTAATGAAATACGATGTCTCATTTACATATTTTATTTAACATAATTCATTTGCATATGTATAAACAAAGTACATAATCACACATGGTACCGATGACAAACCTGGAAGTATATGATTTGATTTATAATTAAGCACATTTACATATACATAAAACAAAGAACTTTAAAGTTAAAGATCGTTATGGTAATCAAACAATTATTAAATGAACAACAGAACTAGTACAAATATTAAGGATGTATATATTATAGACATAACAACAGTAATTAAAATATATAAAATTTATTTTTCTCGATCAAAGTTCCAACATTATCCCAGAATTAGATAAACTACTATTGTTTAAAAGGATAATTCTTAGTGTCTTAGTAACCGAAACCACGATAGTAGCAACAAAAACGCTTCCTCCGTATGAACACATGCAGTATTACCTTCTTCATCAACATCAGCTTCACTAACCATTTGCTCCATTTAGTTTTTGATAAAAACACCGACGGGATTGACGTTTATTTCGCTATCGAATGAAAGAGATTAGACAAGAATTGTGATATGGGATTAATCACAAATGAGTCTATTTATAAAGAAATAAGCTGATAACTATTTAAAAAAATCGGATAGTATTGCATAATTAATTGTAAAATATCTTCAACTCATATGACTGATTTTTACCTTGGGATGAAGCTATAGAAATTTGATCTTGATTTTAAGAATTGCCAGTGAATAAGAACTCGAAGATGGTTATATGATGAATGTGAAGCAGGATTTATAAGAAGAAATGTTCTGGTAATCAAGATGAAGATAATGATGATGATGATGATGGGTCGATTAATACACATACATAAAATGTTTCTAGTAATTGAAGGAAAAGATTCGTGAATCATGTTTATTTAAACAGGACACCTAAATGTTTTTTTCCTTGTAATGTTGGTAATTGATTAAGAAAATTGAAACTATCTTAAATAAATCAATACAATAAAAAATTCCAATTAATACACACATAAAATTAAATAAATACCCTTATTACTCAATTAAACTAAAAATAAATCTAGATTAATCAACGACTAAGATGAGTTCTCGCAGTTCTCACAATCTTTAAGAATCCTGAAAATATCCTGACCATATATATATATATGTATATATATAGGTATATATATATGTATATATATATACATACATATATACATACATATACACACACACACACATATATATATATATATATATACATACATACACATACACACACACACACACACACACACATATATATATAGATGTATATTTATACATATAGATGTATAGATGTATATATATACATATATATGTATATATATGTATATATATAGATATATATATGTATATATACATCTATACATATATGTATACATCTATACATATGTATATATATATATGTATATATATACGTATATGTATATATATATACATATATGTATATAATACATATATGTATATACATATATATATATATATATATATATATATATATATATATATATATATATATATATATATATACATATATATATGTGTATATATATATACACACACATATATGTACATACATATATGTATATATATACATATATACATATATGTATATATACATGTATATATACATATCTATATCTATATATATATATATTAATAAAAGAAAGTTTTTTTGCCACTTGTTATATTCTTAAACAATCTTTTTGACACTTGTCAATTTTCTAAGTATTCTAATTTTATTTTCCCTCTAGAAGGGTATTAAAGTAATTTAAAAACTTAAACAATTTCTCTTTCTTCATAAAAACTAATTTGATCAATTGATATGTTTTTCTCTCTCATCTATATTTTTTAAAAATCAAACTATGTTTTTAAAAACAAATTTTATTAAAAAAATTTAAATGAATATATTTTCTAAAAATTGAACCTTTTGAAATAAAATATTTTAAATTAGTAATTTTATAAAATAATTATAAAAAATATAAAATTTTCTAAAAGTAGTTTTAATATATCAACCAGAATAATTGGAAACTTAAGTTTTTAATAAACAAGATTTTTATAATAAAATATTAAAAAAATTTAAAAATGAAACTATTTAGATAAAAGATTTAAAAATAGTATAATTGTTTTATCTCTTGAACAAGTCTGTATATATAATTTTATACATATTTTATATTAAAATATCGTACTGTAACTTTTCGTCTTTATTACTAACTATAATATGTTTAACTAGACTATCTATTTATCTATATATCTATCTATCTATAACCTATCTATTGTTTATTTATTTGAAATAATATTCATATGTAATTATAATCATATTCTTCAAACATGGTTTTGTAATTTATAATTTTTTATTACTAATTATTTATTAATTTATTTATTCAACTCGTGTAATACACAGGATACTAACCTAGTATATATATATATATATTTATGTATGTATGTATATATATATATATACACACATACATATATATGTATAAAGAATATGTGGAATCGAATGAGAATTAGAGAAACAAAGAACAAAATCATTATAGTATATGTTATGGAAAAAGGTAATCTTTTTCTACTTTATATTTTACAAATATATGTTTTCTAGTCATGCCTAAATATAATTGTATCTGCGCAACCAATCATATAAATCATTTTCATTACCTTATTGCATATGTGTATGTAAACTTTTACATATACATAAACAGGACAAGACACTTTCAACATAAACACAAAATATTTGAGAAGATGAATGAGGAAGATGTAGACATTTTGAACGTATATACATAACTAACCAGTAATCTAAACTCTTTGCATTACCTTGGTACATATTTGTAAAACCAGTGGCGGAGCTTAACCATCTTTATAAGGGGTTGAGGGCGAAATGATTTTTTTCAGGGTGGGCGAACTCGATATTTATATAAAAATTTACACTACCGGGCAAAAAATTTACACTACCGGGCTAAAATTTAACACTACGGACGAAAAAATAAGGGGGCGGCGGCCCCCCCGACCCCTTAAAAGCTTCGCCTCTGTGTAAAACCACATTTACGTATTTGTAAACACATGGTTGTACGTTTACATATAATGAAACATTATTTGAACATAATAACTAATAATGAAACATGAGCTTTTAGAATGTTAAACGGAAGAACTAAGAATGTTATCATTTCATTTTTTATTGAACAGAGCAAAATAGATAATGGAAGGAACCAAAATCGATAATTGAACCATCTTGGTGTGGTGGCTCGCCGCCATTGATGATTAAGCGAACCACCTTGATTGTTTGTTGATTACTCGACCTAGTCATTGGTTTCAATCCGACCTAGCGCTTTGATGATTGCTCGACCCAACATGATTTACATAAAATAATAAAATTTTACTTGATTTACATAAAATAATAATACATAAGGTATGTCCTGCCTAGAATTCCTTTTTACCTTTGTTATATGATCGAATGATACCTTTAAACAGAACTAAAAGTTTCACTGAAACCGTAAGAAAGAAGTGTTACACAAGTTTAGTCCTCATAAATTGAATTTAAATTATTATGTAGAATAGAACCCCCAGCCGCCAACTAATACGAATTGTTCAAAATAAAATATTCAAAGTTGATGACATTTCGTCTATAAGACTTTACTAAATCAAATTTTGCGATCTTGAAAATGACATGGCCGTAGCAAATTATCATAATTCAATATATTAGTGGTTGGTATTTAGTACGATTGCACAAGCTTTAATTATTTGTGTAATTTATGCCTTAGCGTAATGATGGGAGTTCTTAATTAGCAATTAATCTAAAATAAGGTATTTTGTTTAATTTTATTCACAATTAAAAAAACATAAAAGCATCAACATGTTTGTGTCACTCTTAATTTCTTTTTACATGACCGATATGATGAGAAATGTGAGAACTAGAGATGGCAAAATGGACAGGTTGGATTGGGTTTATTATTGGGTTAATACGGGTTTGTGTCAGGATGAGCTGATTAAAATAAGGGTAGTAATGGGTATGAATGAGGATAAGTATAGGTTTGATGAATTTGATTTTCTTGATATCTAAATTCAGAGCTTATTCAACAAAGCTTCTTGTATGATATTTGTTGCTGAACAATTATATGTGCATCTGGGCTTCCAATCTGTGCAACATGAACAATATCAATGCATTAGTGCATTGTAACGTATAACCTAGTTATGCACAATGAAATGAAATTCCGGTGAGAGATGCCATACCTAGTGGATGAAGCATGTTGTATTCGTAAATGTGCACGTGCAAAATGAACTAACCGAGTTAAAACATAGAATCAAGAGCACATAGCTACCACTTAAGACACTTAGTGTAAGGTCTATGTGAACTGAACATTTTGATACATCTAGACATATTTCATAATCTAATACCCAAATTATTATGCTAAAATGGTAGTTTGTATGAAAATTAAACAATCTTTTAAGTGAATAATTAAGTATATTTATTGCTATGGAAAGCTTTATGGGCTCACCGGCTAATGCGAGCATTTTTTTATGTCTAGTGAGACCCTATATAGTATTTATATGTAGAGATTTGATTAATAGTTATGTAAAAGCCTAATGTATCACATAAAACAAAAAGTAAACACGCATTATGCGATTTTTGTAGTTCTCAACGAGTGTGTGTCGGGAAAGAGGGGGGATCTTGCATTATATTTTTGCTACATGGGATCTTCAAAGAAAACCCTTTAAGTAACTGCATCTTTTGACTAACGGTCTATCTTCTAAAAGACAAATCCTTCTAATGTACTAAATTTATCCAAGTTTCTAAGAAGTAGTGGAGAAACATCAACTCTACATCTATTAAATATCCTCTTCTCTTAATCATTAAATATGTTATTTATTCTATGATTACTTTTTTGTATCCAAATTAAGCACACAATTGTTGTATAGTATATATCACATTGGTACAGTATACCACATTATGTAGATCAATTTTCATAGTTTTTCATCGATCTCAAGTCCTAGTATAGACTTTGTACATTATTTTCTATTGTTTCTTTCAACTAGTTGCCTACGATCCATTATCTATAGACATTAGTATAAAACCTGTTAGTATGACACTGAAGTGTTCACCCTAATTTACACTTGTAAGTTTGCATTGTATTTATAATTTGCACGATACCGAGTGATATATACTTTAAACTTGAATACTAATGTGGTACTGTCTAATTGTTCTTGTAAATTATGTTTATCTTGCTTGTGGTACTGTTATTGTTCTTGTAAATTATGTTTTATATTCTCTGTTATGTGAATCAACAAGGATCGAATATGATGATTGAGTCAATGATTGTAAGGCAGAATCAAACAATCAAGGAACATTGAATGCAAGAAATACTCATAAATGTTGTTTGTATTAATGAAGGTAATCGGTTACAATGAATGCAAGGGTAAGAGCATTAAAACGTAACAAGACACCTTGTAAACATAAGACTAAACAAAAGATTCTAATTGTCTAGAATGTGTATCAATAGTCACCTCACATACGAGGTTTTCTATTCTATTTATGGGTTGACAAGATGTCATTTACAAAATGAATAAACTACCCCTCACCTATACATCAGATAACTAGTTTAAGTCTTCATCAGCATTTATTTTGTTCATCCATATTGACTAATGCGGATGTGTTGATCTTGATCAGCATTCTCTTTGGTCTTCAGCATTAGTGTTTGGTCATTAGCATTGACAAATGCGGATGAACAAACACATGCGCATTTGTCGGGCATCCGCATTAGTAAATGCTGATGTACAAATACCATGAGCATTTGTTTCCAGCTATCCACATTTGTTAATGCGGATGAACAAATACTTGTTAGCATTTGTTCTATGTCATTCGTATATACAAATGCGGTTAGCCGACACTTGTATTCTTCTTTTCAGATTCTTCATCCGCATTTGTTCTTAGACTTGTGGGATTTCCAGTAGTTCAACCATCAACTCACCACTTGAATTGCCATGTATTATCCTTTCAGTGTCCAACAATACTCCCCTAAGGATTATACAACCTAAGTTCTTCAAGGGTTTGATGGTGGTTGAGGTTGGGAAGATTCTGCTAGGTCTTGTGGAGGAATAAGAGGTTCTTCTGAGATGGATCCAGAATGGCCTTTATCATGTTGACAAAGTCATTTGCATAGACATCTTCTCTCTATTCAACACATGGATCTTCACCTGGCTTATTGTGTAGATGGCTTCTAATGATAGTTTCTCTAGAGAAATGGGTTCCCATATTGACACTGTGGACAACCCATCTCTATGAATCAACAGAGCTCCATCCACATCCACCTCTAACTTCACAATATTCCCCAATTGCAGATGAGTCTTCTTTTTCTTCCTCTGCTCCCTCTTGACATTGGTTCTATCTAATGCCATTTTAAAATATTTATACATTTAAAAAAGAAATGTAAATCTTCTTCTCCTATTTTTATCCTTATATCTCTAAAATGTCTTATGTATATGTAGTGGATATAGGATTCATCTAACAATCTCACCTCATATCCACTAAATAGCCTGATTTCAGCTCCTTCCTTTCCTCCCCATCTTCTTTCAATCATCAACTCATATGTCTTTTCATTATAATAGACATTTGAGATTGGTTGGAGGAATGAGTTCCAACTACCATCTTTCTTTTTAGAGATTCAGTGGGCTTCACCTTTAGTTCAGGGAATACGACTTCTTCAGCTGGTGTTGTTCTTTTCTTCTCTAAGGGTTAACAAAGGATCTATATTTTTTTATGCAGATAGCCTTGAGAGATTTGAAGTTGTCTATTCTTTTAAAAATCCTCAGAATATTTTCAAACTCATAACCCCTGAACATAGCCTTGTGACTGATCAACTCTAAATTAGCTAGTTCTTTCAGATCATGGATTTCCAGGGAGTTCACTAGAGCAGAGTACTCTGTGAAGAATTGAACTAAACCTGAAATCCTTTCGATCATGAACATGTTCTAGTCACTGTCATACTTCCAGGCAACTATCTTCTGATCAGTTTTTCTTTTTGGAGTAGACACGCCTCTAATCATCTCAGCAATGGTGAGCCCTTCTTGAAGCTTCACTTAAGAGGGCTCAGCAAACCACTCTGGAATCTTGTGCACAACAGGTGCCAGAGAGTCATGGTCTCTATAAGTGAGCTAGATGACTTGTGCAGAAACTCTTGTTCTAGGCTTTGTGCTAATAATCTCTTCTTCAATTTTCTTTAGCTTTTCTTCGTTTCATTAATCATCCTAAGAATAGCAGACCTTAGGGAATTTTTCTTCATGTATTCCAATTTTCTTCTAGTGAACCCTTGATTAAATAGGTAGTCCTTATTTCCCTATCAATCATAATGTAGGGATCAAGATATAGTAATTGAGAAGCGGAAGTCTGCTTTGCCTTTGAGAATGACTTAAGCACTGGAGCTTTGGGAGAAAGAGTCTTTTCATACTCAATCTCATAAGTAGGGTCCAACAGTTTGTTTAACTTGTCTTCTTCTGCCTTCATTCCCTCATAAGTTATTCTGAACACCTCATCAAGGTCATACCCATGATTGATCAATAACATAGCCTTCACCATCAAGTCATTAGTTTGGGCTTTCTCTACCATCTCCTTTACCGATTCCTCCTCTTTCATAGCGCTTTTGTGAGCTATTGATTCATTAACCACATAGCCACACTCTATCTCTCCTTCTTCTAGATCAATGAATTCAGCCTTCTGTTTTAATTAGGTTTCAGCCTTTTCATGCTCCTCTAAGAACTCAAGAATTGCTGCAAGGCTTCTGGGGTCATCTTTTCCTTGTTTTTTAATCAGTTCTTCTTCTGCCATTGGTCTCTCCCCCTTGCCTTCTCAGATAAATATTTCTCCTTCTGGTATAGGTTTGCATTCCTGAACCGGATGAAGTTTCAGCCATTTCAGCTTCTTGAGGCACCTTTTCAGCCTCTGATTTTTCTTTATCATTCGTAACAGCCGATGATTCTTCTCTCTTTTGTTGCTCTTCACATAATCTTCTAATAAGCTTTTTTGTTCATTAGTCAATGATACAGCAGGAATAATTTGCATACTTAATTCCTATTCAATTAGGACATGAGATTGAGAAATGATTACTATTGGTTCTTCATTTTGCCCCTGATCTACAAGGAACTCCCAAAAATCATCATCTATAATAAACTCTCTACAGTGAAAGAGTCAAGAGCTTTAATCAAATCACTGAATTCAGCCTCTTTAGAGTGACCTTCTTCAGGTTTGCTTGTATAGATCACCATCTCCATGCTAGATTCATCATGTTTTGATTCACTAGTTTCTGCCCCTTTCTCAATCTCAGAGAATTTCATCTTTTTGGTAGGAGGGGAGTTATTAGCACTTTTCGGTAGATGAACTTTCAGAACTATCATCTCTATCACTTTCCTTTGTCTTTCTTTCTCTTCTATTTTCTCTCCTTTAGCTTTCTCCATCTCAGCTTCTCTTTTAATCATAATAAGCAGCTCTAACTCAGATACTCTCTTGTTTAGAATTTCTATATGTTGCTGCAAGTCTCTGATAATATCATATTGTTCATCAATTATTCCTTCTTTTCTTCCATGGCTATAGTTTGGATGGCTAAAGTGTCAACATGACCACTTATTTCATCCCTTGAGTGTTGGAGAGCTACCTTTAAACTTTCAATCTCCTTTCCTTTTCTTTCTTCTCATTTTCATATTTTTCGTTCATATCTTTCAACCCCTTCTTTCTCATCCTGTTCCAAAAGTCTGTCTTGAATGATGCCAGATCTTCTATTAAGTAGTCTTTCCATCTTGGCTACCTTTTATAGTAGTTCATAAATCAACTCATCATTTTCATCAGGCTTGTTGACTCCTAATTCAGCATAACTTTCTAATGGAGCAGCCTCAGAAGCAACTTGCCTAACAGGCATCTGTCTTAGATGATCCTCCTCATTAGATGATGATTTGGATTCCTCTAAAGAGCTAGCAGAATCACAAACTCAATAGGCTTAGTAGTAACATGAGATATTTGAACAGGTGATATGGGTGAGTGATGGATTAGAGATATATGTGGAGAGATGATGGGTTGTGCTTGTGGTGATGGGATAGGCGTTCTTTGGGGTGATGGTATGGTGTTTTTTGGGGATGGTATCGGTGTGGGCATAAATGTTAAGGCCATATCAGCATCATGAACAGAAGGCCCAGTGTGAAGATCACCTCCTATATCCACTTAGGGTGACATTGACCTCTATCTTCATCCCTTTCAACAGCTTGCTTAGCAACAGTTTGTTGGTCATGAGCAGGTTGTTTCTTCTTGAACAGGCTCATACATGAGTCTCTTGTGCTTGTTCTTCCGAATTTATCTGTTGTAACATCCAGGGCAACAATGGAAAGAAGGTTCCACTGTAAAAGTTCCTAGGATCTCTCTTCTTGATGTACTTGTAAGACTTGGCATATAATGAGGAATATCTAGCATAGGCCCTTCAGGTACAATGTCAAGAAAAGCTTCATTGATGAGACATTGTAAAAACCTTGGATACATCAGGAACATATGTCTTCTCCCTTACTGAATGTTTGATACCAGACCATTAAACACATAAGCTGGCATGTTGAATGGCCTGCTAGTGCATAAAGCACATATAGCAGATGAGGTGATCACTAGAATGTCATTCCATCCACTCTTCCTCTTTAACAAAGAATGTTGGTAAAGATGAATCAGGAACCTCCATTGTAAGTCAACCAAACCTTTAACAATCTGTTTGCCTTCATATCCTCCCTCATATCAAATATTGGCAAAGAAAGAAGTAATATCATCATCTTCAAGCTCTAAGGGAGTGTTGACATCATCCCCAAACTGTAGACACTGTCTCATAGTTTATTCATTGATGTTTAGAGTATGATGATCAGTGATTCTTCCAGATAGGGTCCTTACACCAGCTATCTCTATCATCTTAGTAGTGCTCCAAAAATACCTTATGAATCTCTTATAAATGATTGGTCTGACAGTGATTCATGAGCAACTCTAGTAGTGGATATAAATCTGATCATGTCTTTTAGACCTTCTGCCTCCGGTACATCAGGGTCAAGATAACCGTTGACACTATGGAGCTTGCTCCAAGTGAGATTTGCCATGTACCCTACATTAGAGGCATATGAATTAGTAAGATTGATAATACTTAACAGATTGTAGAACATGCATCAAGTGAAATTTCTCATTTTGACTTTTTATGGTCAAAATTGAATGCTTATAGGTACTGTTCCATAGGACTTGTACCGATACTTGATGTTATCATGAATAATAACTGTTATTTTGTTATACTTACTTGAAGTGACCATTTTTGTTGTTTTAACTCATTTTAGCTCTTAGAATCAAGATTTGTTTTCTCATTTTTAATCATATATTATGCTCTTTCATGCGATGAACAAGTTAGTGAAAATCATGGTGAAAATCACTTGTTTTGTTATCTTCTTAGTTAACTTGTTTATTGCAATTGAAAATCATCATCATTTCTTAATCCATGTTTGATTTTGAAACACCATGTTTGACCTAGGGTTCTAAGTTCATTACAGTTTCAAATGTCTAACATTTTAGGTCATAAATTTCAAAGATTATCACCTTTTGTTTGATACTATAGTTGTAGAGAATCTAAATAGAGGTCAAATGAAGTAAGATGAAAGTAGAACTCAAGTTTGATGATGAAGATGATGAGTGATGAAGAACAGTAAATTTTGCTCGTCGCACTATAAAGTCTCTCAAATTTGAAAAGTATTAAATGACCTTTTGAAACGGATTTCAATAGTCAATGAATGTCTTCTACAAAAAATTATAAGTTTTAGGACAAATGCGATCAGTTTTTAAAATCACTATAGCAAATGCGGATGAGTTTTGTTCATCAGCATTTGTGTACTGTTACAAATGCGGAAGAGTAAAAACTTAACAACATTTGTTCATTGTAGCAAATGCGATTGAACAAGGTTGTAAGTATTTGTGTACTGTTACAAATGCGGCTGAACAAAGTTAGTCAGCATTTTTGTACTGTTATAAATGTGGCTGAACAAAGTTAGTCAACATTTGTGTATTGTTACAAATGTGGCTGAATAAAGTTAGTCAGCATTCGTGTACTATTACAAATTCGACTGAACAAAGTTAGTTAACATTTGTGCACTGTAACAAATGCGATAGAGTAAAATTCCTTCATCCACATTTATTTCAACAAATATGGCTGCAAATGAAGATGTCCGCATTTATTGACTTTCATCATGATGACAGACGAGATTAAGCACTTGTTTTATTCATTTTGATACACATGAAGTGTTGATGTCAACCACATTAAAGAAATATGGATGAGTAAAAATAAATGCGGCTTTGCAAATGTCTTCCGCATTAACAAATGTGGTAGAACACTTTTGTCCGCATATGCTTTTAACCAAACTTTCATGTATTTTTTTACATAAATACGGTAGAGTTGTCTTGTCCACATTGGTTTCACTTGGTTTTAAATGACATAAACCTTTACCCGCATTGGTCATATGCATGGGTTACCTTCACCCGCATTAACCAATACACTTACCTGCATTAAATTTTGACGTTAGTCAAAACTTTATGTTTCTGCAAAGATATTATTCTTTTTTATTTTTCTTTCTTGTTATGAAGAACTGTCTTTGATTGACTTGTGTCTTATGAAGTTGTTGGGGTTGTCAATTCTTGATTGGGTTGACTTGTATATCAATGATGATACAAGTTTTCCATTGATTGACTGATCTTGGACTTCTTATGTTTTCATGAATCTGCATAAGCTGAGATACATAGTATAACTTCTGCACCAACACAGACAGTTTCTTTTATATTTGTTTTGAAGTTTTAAGAAAGTAAATATCTATACAAACTGATCAAAATTTTAAATTACTTCCCCTAAAGTATATATCCATACCTAGATAGAAACTTTAAAAATTTAAAAATTTTGAATATGAATTATTTTTTATTTTTTATTTTTTTTCTAATTTAAGAATGAAGAGAAGTATACCTTTTGTTGGGAACATATCAATCTTACATTACACATGTGCATTCTTTTGTAATAAAATGGACATGTTTATGAACTTATTGATAGAAGGTATGTTTGCCCTCTTAAACTCATACCTGGTTAATATTTGAATGCATGTGATATTTATCATGTTTTTGTTTGTTTGATTATTCAACATGTACCACACACACAAAAGCATAGAATGATCGACCATCCTCATGTAATTTATAGTAGAATTGTTTCACAACTTGATTTACCAAGTCACTTAAGTTATGAGATCTCATTTTCACTAATCCTCATTGGGATTCTTTTACTTTACTCCTTTTCATGATGATCCACATTGGGATTCTTTTCACCTTACTTTGGAAGGTGATCCATGATTGGATTCTTTTGCTCATTCATAAGGAATGTATTGTTATTGTAGATTCATCGAATTTGGATGTTTTTCTTCTTGAGAATCTTTTGGATCAATACTCTTTATTATGTGTTTGTTTCTTCAGGTCTTTGCTTAGCATAACAGAGATGAAACTTGTTGATACATGTATGTCCCTAGATCATGATATGAATGTAATAGATCTTGTTTGTCTGATTCTGAGGTAATGTTTGGAATGATTAATGAAATGACATTGTTTGTTTGTTATTTATAATGTTTAATATTTCATTAATGACTCGATGTTGAATTGGTTAATTAGGTTTGTGGTTGTTTGAATTGTTACACATAATGTTATATTAATTAATACATTCAAACTTAACAAAATGAAGTTTTCATGCGAATGGCCTATGCGAATGGACCATAGCATGAATGAATAACTTCATACGAATGACTCAGTCGCACGACTGAACCAGGAGACTGGATCAGTCGTATGATTGTAACATAAGATTGGCTCAGTCGCACGACTGAACACTCGTGTGCAGAAATCAACCGCATGGTTCATCGCACAACTGAACCATACTAATGGTTCAGTCGCACGAATGAACAATACTAACCTATAAATACAACCCAATTTGTGGAAAAACAGGGCATTCATTCTATTTTGACTCCAGACGTACCCTAGCCATCCAGAAGCCTCCAAGTTGATACTCCAAGTTCATAGAACGCTGTAGATCGATTCCTAATCGATTCTTAACGTTTGATTCAATACTTTATTGATTCTACGTGCGTTCTCACTGATTGGATCGCCAATCAAATAGGATTCCGCACTATTTGGTTTGGTTTACACGTTAATCATTCGGTATTTCGTTCAAATACCAGGTCCTAACAAGTGGTATCAGAGCTTTGGCTCTTAATTACGTGTGATTCAATCAAGATTGATAAAAAGTTTGTGTTTTTTCACTAAAAAACGCAATCTTTTGTGTCAAAAGTTGTCTTGGACGTTCCTGCTCATCAAGTTTCGGTTTCTACGGCCTTAGGCGATTAGGGTTTGCGAACTTTCGAATTTTACGGCTAAACACGTTTAACCTAGAAATTTTCGCAAAAAGACAGCTTCAGTTGCACGAGTGAGCCATTCGCACGACTGGACTTCATTAGCATACACCAGACGCACGATTGGACTGAGTCGCATCTCCATTCGTACAACTGAAACCATCCGTTCGCAGTGTTCATACGCATCAGCTTCATTCGCACGACTGAACCAATCGCTTAGTTCAGCCGCACGATTGAACCAATCGCATAGTTCATTCGCACGGATAGCCCATTCGCATCACCCAGTCGCACTAGTTTGATAGTTTGTTTAGTACACTTAAAAGTTAATCGTGAAGGAAGATCAGATGTCAGCGTTTAATGTCAGCAAGGACTCAAGGATCCAGGACCTACTGTTGCTTGAGAGTGAAGTGGGGAATCATAATAAACCACCAAAACTCTTAACGTTAGATGAGTTTCCCCACTGGAAACAACGTTTTGAGATCTACCTTAATGGAGTGGTTCCAAATTTGGGAAGCTATCGAGATTGGGTATAGTATGCCGGTGGGAGCGGATGGGGTAAAGCTTACTTTGGGAGGGATGACTGATGCTCAAAAAGTTAAGTATAATGCAGAGAAGAGAGTTTATGCATTGATTACATAGTCTATTCCTAAAGATATTTTCCACCAGTACTCGGAGAATAAGCAGCCAAGAAATTGTGGGATGAGCTGGAAAAGAGATACGACGGGAATGCTTCGGTGAAGGCAATTAAAGCTAAGGAACTGAAGAAAGAATTTGACAACTTCTCATCGATGGGAAACGAGAGTTTGGACGATGTCATTGATAGATTCTACCATCTGATGAGTGAAATGCATACACATGGTATTGCTACTACCATGGAAGAAAAGGTGTCAAATTTCGCAGACGGATTGCCGGAAAAGTGGGCTTCATTTGTATCAAATCTGAGACAGAATGAGATGCTGGCAAAGTTGGATATCAATGACTTCATTCTAAAGCTGCGAGAAGAAGCACTTAGGATGAAGTACAGAGCTCAGAAGTCTTCGCACACTCAGAATCCACCTTTGTACAATGCCACGCCTCAAGCTAAGACGTCTGGAGCACCTCTTCAGACTGCATTTGTGTCTAGCTCATCGGGTCCTTCACAAGCTTCTCCTTCAGGTTCAGAAATTAGGGTCTTCATGTACCCATTCCATTGAACTGAAGCGAATGCTACTAGACTGAAGATCGAGAACCTCGGTAATGTGACTGTGGAAGTAGCTCGAGAGCACATGGATCTTTTGGCAGCAGTGGTTCATTCTTATGATGGACTTGTTGCTGGGAAGTTGGAAACTGCCATCTTGCAGATGAGGACTACGAGCAGGTGGATGAAATGGAGCTGGAGAGAATGGACATTATGTGGGCCTTAGCTAATGCTTTCTGGAGGGCGAAGAAGTTTGTGAAAAAGACCGGACAGAACTAGGTTGCTACTAAGGATACCACATTTGGCTTTGACAAGAGTAAAGTGACATGTTTTAACTGTGGAGAAAAGGGGCACTTCAAGAGAGAATGTCTGAAGCCAAAGAAGACTGGGAGCGGGAACCCATTCTCGTCCTTCACTCGTCAAGACAAGCAAGCTAGCAGTTTACTTCATCAAGCAAGGATCCAAAAGCCTTGACTACTTATGATGATGAACGACAGGACTGGAGCTTTTGGTTTGTCTTTCCAGGGGAATCTAATATTGCCAGTGTAGAAGATTTAGATGATGATTCCGCGAGTGAGGGAGATATTGCAGTTGAGATAGCGATGTCAAATATTGAAGAGACAACTGCAACGAGGTCAGCTACAAGCCTGAAGAAGTGATTTCAACAGCAAAGACAGAATCACCAGAACCAGAGACATCTGATGCTGCGTTGATGGCTAACTCTTCTGAACCTCCTCAGGTAAGTACCACTGACCAACTGTTTAAAAATCATGCTTGTTCTGATTGTGATACTTTTAGAGATAGCATAGATGAGAAATTTGGTAGGTTATTAGATCATAATGATAACTTAGTAAAGGATTTGCAACTGTGCACTGAGGCTAATAGAGTTTTAAAACAAAATGAGCATAGTTACAAAGAAAAGATAGACCTTTTGACCAAACAGCTTAGGGAAACTGAAGTAGTTGCATTTAACCAAGCTAATGACATTAGGTACTATCTTAACTCCCTAGAAGACACTAAGAAGCAAAAGGCAGTTTTAGAAGTAGAAGTAAACTCATTAAAAAAAAAAACTGCACAGTTGGATAAGTTCATCACACATTGTCCAACACTTAGTGAGAGAAAGAAACAATGGGAGGGTTTGGGTTATAAAGTGGTTCCACCACCACCTGAGACCTTGATAAACACTAAGAGTAGACCAATAAATAACAACCCCATCAAGGATCATGTGGTGTCTACTCCTCTTGTTAGTGATCCAGATTCCTCATGTTCATCAATTGAATCTGGAACAAAACAAAAGAAGGCCACTACAAAGGCAAAGGGTAAAATGCCTTGTGTTAATCTGGAAAAAGAATTTGAAAAGGTTAATATAAAGTCCGAGTCAAACAAAGTCCAATCTGAATCTAAACGGACTGCTAATGGTAATCTTTCACAAGCTTCATGTCAAAAACTAGTTAACCAAAAGGAAAAAGATGTTAAAATGTTAAAACAATTGATTTTGTTAAACAAAGAAAACATCAAAAGGAACAGAGTCAAAACCCAAACTAAGTGATGTTACTAGGTGTCACACACATCTCCACAAAGAAAGTTTAATCATAAGTTGATAGCAGGTCGTGCTACAACTGTGGAGAGTGTGGACACATTGCTTCCTTTTGTCCTTACTATCAGACACCTAGGAAGAAGATTGAACTTCAGGACTCAAAACCTAGGTATTCTAAGAGGAGTTCTTTAACTCCACCTAGAAGAACTAGTGAACCTAACGTTCAACCCATTAGCCAGTTGAATGTTTATCACAAACAGGCATTGCACAAATCTGGCTTATGGAAAGAGAAGTCATCCTCTGTGTCTGATAATGATGACAAGAAGGAACCTGAGCTACCCTCACCCTCTAAGGGTCAATGGGTTGAATTCATGATGTGTGATGCCTCTGGGAAACCCAAGCCAGTAAAGGCTTGGGTTCCTAACCTAAACTAATGTTTTACATTGTATGTGCAGGGTGTTCGCTACAGTGCTGAAAACAACACGTGGATTGTAGACAGCGGAGCATCCAGGCACATGACAGGAAACATGGCTCTTTTATCAAACGTCAAGCAAATGAAAGGAGGGAATGTTTCGTTTGCTGGAAACAAGGGAGGCTATATCACAGCTCAGGGAGAAGTTGGAAATCAGAAAGTTAAGTTTGATAAGGTGAACTACGTTCAACAACTTCAAAACAACTTACTTTCTGTTTCCCAAATCTGTGATAAAGGGTTTAAAGTCATATTTGAAAACAAGAAATGTTACGTCCTAAAGAAAGACTATGGGATTCTGGAGGACCAAGTTCTGATGACAGCTTCAAGATATAAAGACTTTATGTTTTGGATCTCTCAACGGCTTCCACAACGGATCATGAAGTTCAGTGCTTCCTATCAAAAGCTACTGAGAAGGACTCCATTCCTGGCACAGGAGAATGGGACACATAAATCAACGGAAGATGAATCACTTGATCAGAAGGATCTAGTGAGAGGAGTAATGTCAAGAATTTTCAACTTCCTGATTTCTGTGTAGCATGCAAGAAGGCAAACAGACGAAGAAAACTCATAAGGAAAAGAAAGTTCATTCTATCGAACTTCCTCTTGAACTTCTTCACATGGATCTGTTTGGTCCAGTCAGTACAAAGAGCATTGCAGGTGACCTGTACTGTTATGGGGTTACTGATGACTACTCAAGATTCTCTTGGGTAATGTTTTTGAAGTCCAAGTCAGAAACATTTGATCATTCAAAGAATTAGTAACCACACTGGAATCTCTCTACAAGCTGAAGGTGAGACAAGTACGCTCAGACAACGGGACTAATTCAAGAATCAGTGGATGGAGGCTTACTGTAGGAAAAGGGAATTGTGCATCAATTCACTTCTGCCTACACGCCTCAGATGAATGGTGTTGCTGAGAGAAAGAACAGAAGCTTGATAGAGACAGCACGGACAATGCTGGCAGACTCGAAACTACCTATCCAATTCTGGAATCAATTCTGGAATAAGCAGTGGCTAATGCATGTTATACACTGAATCGAGTTCTGATAGTCAAGCGCCACGGAAAGACATGTTACGAGCTACTACAACGATGTAAACCGAATCTGGAGTATCTCGAACTATTTGGTGTGCCGTGCACACTTCTGAAGAAACTCAAGAAGGAAATTTAGCGAGAAGACTGATGAAGGATTCTTCTTAGATACACATACCGAACAAGACAGTTTACAACAACTCAACGGTTTAGTAGAAGTGTGGTGTAATGTTGATGTTCAGAGATATACCACACCACCTACTGGCAAAGGACCCACCTACTTTTTCGACTATGATGGATTCTTAAGTCCTTCAACATCTCTATCTCTCTTCTGATGATGAGTTAGCTACCGAATGATGTATGATATCTTGAATACACCATCTCTTGATTCAACACATCATCGAGTTCACAGGGAGAATCATCTAGTCAATCAGGGGGAGTAGTCGACGACAGTGACTCCTACTCTGAAGATGAAGGTGAAAGAAGATGACCAAACAGAACAGTCAGGAGGAACAAGTTCTAGTTCCTGAAAGTCAACAAGCATCTAATGGTGATGCACCTTCGACTTCGGAACCTCAAACTCCTACCTCAGATGCAGAACCAAATGTTCATAATCTTGGCTCTAAGGTAGCTGTTCCTACTACTCCAGGATCACATCTAAACGTTATCATCCCTTGAACAATGTCATATGGATGTCAGATGATCAGTCAGGAGTACAAACCCGAAATCAACTGTACTCAGCTGATTATGCCTCTGTTATGGAAAAGGGATACATTCATGATGGTGTTTATCGGTGTTTTGTCTCGCAGTTTGAGCCAAAATACATTAGTGATGCACTAAACGATGAGGCATGGGTGAGTGCCATGCAAGAAGAACTTCTTCAGTTCAAGAAGTTAGGAGTATGGACTCGGTAGATAGACCTAAAGGTGCTAAGGTCATTGGCACCAAATGGTCTTGAAATGCAAGAAGGATGACAAGGGGTCTTTATCAGGAACAAGCACAAGGCTCGATGGTTGTTCAGGATTTCGCCAAGTCGAGGGATTGACTAAAATGAAGTGTTTGCACTCGTGGCAAGGATGGAAGCCATCCGTATCTTCCTTGCATATGCATCGTATATGAAGATTAAAGTCTATCAATTAGATGTGAAGAGTGCATTCCTTCATGGGAAAATTCAAGAGACAGTGTATGTCAGTCAACTCGAGGGATTTGAAGATCCTTATCATCGGGACAGAGTTTACAATCTCGACAAGGCCTTATACGGGCTTCATCAAGCTCCAAGGGCCTGGTATGAGAAACTCTCAACTCATTTTGTGAAACACGGCTTTCGCAGGGGAGTCATTGACTACACTCTGTTCATCAAAGAAAAAGATGAAGACCTACTGCTAGTACAAATCTATGTCGATGACATAATCTTCGGTTCAAAGAACGAAGAATTATGCAAAGATTTTGAAGCAGTTATGAAGAAAGAGTTTGAGATGAGTGCTATGGGGGAGATGAAATTCTTTCTTGGGTTCAGGTGGATAGACACCAAATGGGATCTTTCTACATCAGACCAAGTATGTGGGGAGCATTCTCAGTTGGTTTGACATGGAGAATGCTTTGGCTGCGGGACTCCACTTGCTACAAATCATGATATAGCACCTGACGAAATGGAGATTTGGTAGATGCCACGATGTACCGAGGAATGATTGGATCCCTCATGTATCTCACTGCCTCAAGACCTGATATCATGTATGCTGCATACATGTTTATGTTTCTAGATATCAGGCTAAGCCTAAGGTTAACCATTGATGGGGTCAAAAGGATACTTCGTTATCTGAAGGGTACACCATACTTGGGTTGTGGTATCCTCATGATGATGACTTTGAGCTCACGGTGTATAGTGACTCGGATTACGGGGGCTACAAGATGAACTACAAGTCACATCAGCAGGGTGTCAATTCTTTGGGAGGAGATTAGTTACTCTGGCAGTGTAAGAAGCAGACCTCGGTTGCATTGTCAACCTGTGAAGCCGAATACGTTGCTGCTGCAAGTTTCTATTCACAAATCATCTGGATTCAACAGCAAATGCGGGATTACGGTTTAAAGTTTTCTTCTACTCCTATATTTGTTGATAACTCTGCTGCAATTTCAGTAACTAAAAATCCGGTACAACATCCAAGACCAAACACATCGGTATTAAATACCATTTCATAAGAGACTGTTTTGAAAAGAACTTAATCGATGTGGTAAAATTAATACTCTGACTTTCAACGCGCTGACCTCTATACAAAAGCCTTTGATAAACCACGTTTTCTATATCTGTTAGAGGTCAACGATGTTAAAAGAAAAGTGATGTTATTCCTGATGATGATCATGTGTAGTCCGATGCATTGTAGTTATATTTTCTTATTTATTTTATTCTGTTTAAATTAAATTCATGTTATTTAGCTGTCTGTTAAAATCCTAAAATAATTAAATCCAGTATGATTTTAGAATTTTAGGGGGAGAGTAGGTCAGCTAGTAATATTAAAAAAACGAGGGAGAAGGAGTGGATAGCTGATATAAGGTAGATCCTATCTGTGATACCGATTCAAACCTTTTGGAAAATGATAGTACACAGGAACAAATCAAAAGGACTTTAAAATTTTAATTTAGAAAAGATACAAAATTCAAAGTATAAGTCTGTGTAGTCTAAGCAATATAAAAGGGAAGATGATAGAAAAACTGGTAACTACTAAGGTAACACAAAGAAAGTAGACCTAGAGGTTGCTAGACCACAAATGATATGTCGATAGATTCAACACAATAGATGATTAGACCTGACTGGTGATCTCAAGATCAAACTAAGTTGTTCAACTGACTGTGGGCTTCCATCTTATCACTGGTTAACACAATCAACAATATTCCAATAAGGGGTAATGAGCATGTAAACACCCACATGTGTGCGGATGACCATAAATAGAGCAAAGCACGAAAAAAATGAAAGAAAATGCTATCAAGCTAATGACATATGTTGTTGGTTCATTCTGTGCAAAAGAAAATTTAGTAGTTGCTCTAACAAGAAGATAGGGCGTGTGCCTCCCTGCTGTGCGATGGCACTGACCTGAGGATAAGCATAACTTAGATATTCTAGAATTCATTGTTGTTTACTGCCTCTCTGCTGTGCGATGGCACTGACCTAGGATTGGCTTCTCTTTGAAAGCTCTAAGAAGTCTCTTCTAGTAAAAATACCCTTAGACCGCTCAAAAGCTCCTGAGGAATGATGATTACCATATAAGTGTGGGATCCAAAATGTTAGTTGAAATAATTAAACCTAAAACATCACTAGTTTGTGTCTAAAGTCTGTGTATGGATTTAAGAGGACAAATATACTGACAATCATGTGTGCTGCAATTCTTGAAAGTTCAAATCAATGTGGGAATCTAATATTACCAGTGTGATTTTCTAAATTTGCTAATGACTCTGGACGAAAACCAGAATTGAGCATCAAAAGGTTTTGATAACAAGTCCCAAATGATTTGACTTGTCTGTATGATTCCAAATTTGAATTGGTCCAGGTGTGGTCAAACTAAATTGAAACTGCCTATTCTGGAACCAAATCCGTAGATGTGTATCTTAGGATTTATCTCTCACAAAAAGTCAAAAACAAGTTTTATTTTTGTATTTAGTTTAAGTTTCTAGTTAGTTAGTCATTTTAGTTTGTTTGTTCGTCGGACTATATCATGAAAATCAGTATGGGATTAACTCACCGAAAAGGGTCATGTCTGAGATGGCCACATGTGTTTTCAAGTTAAAAGGGTCACGTCTGAGGTGACTAAATGTTTAAAAGGATCACGTCTAAGGTGATCAAAAGGTTTTCAAGTTAAAATGATCATGTCTGAGATGATCAAATGCTCATAATGTTAATTTCAACAGGTAAAAAGGGTTTAAGTGCTAAATGTTCATAAGTGTAAACCATTCGCATGAATGGATCATAAGTATGGGCCAACCATGCGAATGGATCCCATTCACACGACTAGACATGAGATTGAGACATTCACCCGAATGGCTTATCAGAATGATCCATTCGACCAAATGAAAGGGTGCGAATGAGTTAGTCGACCGACTGAGACTCAGTCGGTTAACTGAAGGTGCGAATGAAAGGGCACGAATGAGTCAGTCGACCGACTGAGACTCAGTCGGCCAACTGAATGCGACTGACTGCGCCAATCGCACGACTGAGCCTTAGTCGCCCAAATGAACTAAGCGAATAAGGCCAGTCGGCCGATTGAACTCAGCTTCAGTATTTAAAGGGCCATAGTCGATCGCATTCCACTCATCACCCTCAATTGCTCCTAAATCGCACACAAGTACCGTTACTCTGCCGAAATTCCTCTCGACCTTGTTTTTTACATCTTTATTGATCTTCTGACGTGCGTTGACGTTTATACAGGTATATTGCAGTGAAATCTCACCGAAATCAGAAGACATTGAACCCAAATTCGTGATATTCGAGTGAAACAAGAACCGGACTGTAAATGACCTATATAACCAACATAAACTAAGAAAAATGTTAAAATTAAGTTTAATAGGTTATTAGTGACAAGATGGCGAGTCTAATGGACCATCAAACCAGTTAAATTACTTGATTTGGTCAAGATTCAAACCACAGGCGATTGAACAGTGGGACAAGCGACTGGTCGACCGGATGAACTCCAATCGCACGATTGAATCTTGCGATTGGGTCAATCAACCGAATGCACCATGCGAATGAACTCAGTCGGCCGACTAAAACCATCGCAGACTCAAGCCAACAGATTGAACTCAAGTCGCATGTCTCATTCACCCGAATGAGCTCAGTCGCATGAAAGGACAACCGACTGACTTCAGTCGCATGATTCATTCGCACGAATGAATCAGATTGAATTTAAACTATATCACTTGAACTGAATTTCGAATGTATGACTTTCTAATGGTTCTATGTTTTGTTTCAGGTAAATGGCTGATAGATGGTCCATCAATCCAAAGCACAATATATGTGCTTTGGACCATACGACTCGGAATGGGGCCGAGTTACAGAGATTATTGTGTCCTTCGACGTTCTCGGATACATAAAGCCATATCCACACCGTGTACTCCTTACAGGTTGTTACATCAGGCTTTCTGGGAGAATGCCTAGATCGTTCACGTGAGCCTTACAGCATACGGAGCTCCATTCATGGTCATGATATTGAGATTACAGCAGCTGACATCCAAAGAGTACTTGACTTTGGGGACGATACTGGTCACCCCACCAGACTAAATCCATTTACAGTAAGAGGTTGCTTCCTCAAGATTAAGTACGCTGGGGACATCAACTCAGGTGTGCTCAACAAGAGCAACCTGTGTCCCCAGTATAAATACTTGGCGCATGTGATCCTGAAGTGTATTACTTCTCGGAGGGGTGGGTTTGATGACCTGTCAGACCAGATTCAGAATGCCTATGTGGCACTGGTGCTGAACCACCCTTCAGCTTCTCGAGCATGATCTTCTCATATCTGGTGGAGAATTTGGAGGCCAAGGGGAAGGAGGGGTTTTGTATGTACCCCATATTTCTGCAGCTGATCTTCAACGAGAAGCTGCCATTACTTCCCAAGGAGAGCCATGATGCGGTTTCCCTAGAGATTATGGATGACACGACCTTGGGCCGCATGAGAGTGTATCGGGGCAAGCAGGTAAAGCCCCAGGTAAAGAGGTTGATTGGCCATCTGGCCAATGAAAGATATGTGACGCCAGGTAGACGCAAGTGGCGTCATGATGACAGCAATTCAGACGATGAGAGGCTATTGCTCCCAGAGCATGATTCAGACGATGATGACAGTGGGGATGATGGGGATGATATGCCTATTCCACCGAGGGGCATAGCTTCAGATGTTATACCCCCAGTATCTGCCCCAACAGGTGACATAGCTGAGTCTGCGGGTTTCCACCAGGACTTCATAACTGGTGAGGAGGAAGAAGAGCCGGATGAGGAGCCCTTGACGAGGACTGTGGGAAGCAAGTTGTTCCCACAGAGTATGGACTCCGGGCGGTTGGTGAACGCCCCAGGGATTCGGGAGACACGACTGCAGATCCTAGCTATGCCCCTGAGTCAGCTAGCCATGTTCTAGGGGGAGCATCCACCTTGACTGGATCGAGGAAGAAAAGGATGGCTCAGCCCCACGGCTAGAAGAAGAAGAAGAGAAGACTCACCTTCGTCACCACCACAGCCACTACATCTACCACCACAGCTACCACTACCACCACCACACCTCCACACCACTATACATATGCCAACCACCAAACACCTCCCACCACTGTACACATGCCAACCACCACCATACCTTTCACTTCTACATCACCTCCACTATCTCACAGACCCAACCCCATCTTCACCACATCCGCCACCACCACCACTAGCCACCAAGCAGGACCCTCATCCCATCCCGCACATATATATGGATCTCCTCTACCTCCAATTGGGGTAGAGGAACAACTTTCTGCGCTGAATCGGATGGTGATGCGTCTATTAGCTGCTGATAAGGAGAAGACGTCGCAGATCCGTCATCTGACAAATCTTACAGCAGCGCAGTCTCAGCAGATCTCGGAGCAGGCTCGGTTGCTGGATGAGCAGGCCCAACAAATGGCTGCTCAGAGCCACGAGATCGCCCAACTCCAAGAGCACAGTGTCACATCTACTAAGAAGATTGAGGAGTTGGAGGAGGCTAAGAAGACCATCATGCTAAAGCTTAAGGGATCTAAAGACGAGCCACTAAAGATTAAAGAGGGAGACGAGATGATGAGGATGATGATGATGAGACTGAGGATGATGTGGGGATTGAGGACGAGAGGATAGAGGAGAGGTATGAGGATGATGATGAAGAAGGAGGGATGCAACTACATCTGCCTCTACTCAAGGTCAGGATAGGAGATCCAAGAAGAAACAAGACCAACAAGCTTCCTCCTCTGCTCCACAAGCGATGACAGTGATCCAAGAGAAAAGTAATGATTAGATGTCTATATTCGATTACTTTTGTATTTGAATCATGTATTTAAACTTATGTATTCAATGTTTATATTAAAACTTAATGCAATCTGTTTTGATTATTAACTACTGGTTGATGTGTGTTACATGTTTAAATCAACAGATCCAAACTATCAGAGGGATGGTTTGATGTTACTCCCCTTCAGCAGATCAAAACTCAGCTAATAGATTCTTGATCTGCAAGGGATTGTCAGAGGTCGGTGAGTTATACCCCTGAAGAAGGGGAAATAATTCACGATCTATCAAATGAGCAATTAGCGAGATCTTCAAGTTAAATCCCGATGAGATTGTGAAGGATGCTCCAACGTGTGACTCGACAAGTGACGAAGACCTCAATGACGTTGATGAAATAGAGATAGAAGATGACACTGTAGAGCACTACCCTCAGTATGCTGACAATGAGGGAAATGTGGTCCCCAATCTGGGTGAATCCCTTGTCAGTGATACATTTGAGGTGTTAGACAAAATGGATCAGGAGTCAGAGAAGACAGAGGGAACGGCCCAAGCCTCATATGATGATGTTGATATCCGAAAGGCTGAGTGGGCTGCTTGTTTTGAAGAAGTTAGAGCCCAACGCGCTGCACCTAAACAAGACGCCTACACCAAACTCTACAGAGTCAAGAAACATCATAATGTGTCAGGCAGGATTATAGCATGGGCATATTTGAGGATCTTAACGTCTATGCAGTTAAGAGGGAGAAGGGCATAGAGTACTTTATATTTTCACATGATCTAAAGACTCTACCAGGTTTTGAGCTCAACCAGCTGGCAAAACTGAAGCTGTTGTATGCTGACCCGAGAAAGATGTCAGGCTGGTTTGAGGCTGCCCTAAGGAAGGAGTACCACACCAAGTGGGTTAACTTTAGACCCCAACAGCCTACAAAGTACATCAAAAGGTTTGAAGTTGATGCCATTATGGAAAGCCAAAGATAGTGTTGAAGTGGAGTCCTCCACGCATGATGTCAAGAATCCCACTCAGGGAAATGCCACAGGACTTCACTCCACACTTTAAGTGGTGGTACTACGATTGGAGGACAGGAGAAGCGGTCATAGTCCTAAACAAAGAGGGCCAAATGGATACTATCAGGGTATTTGACCCAATGTGGCTTACCAACTTGTCAGCTAATGATGTCTACACTCTATACAAGTGGCCACTGTTCTATGATACGTAGGATAGAGTACAAGCCCTCCAGTTCCAGAATGTCATAAGACTCTGTTTTGCATTTGAGATTCATGAAGGAGTCACAAAAAAGGATAAGTACAAGAAGTATGAGGAGGTAATGAAGAAAACAAGACATTAGAGAGATCTAGGTCCAAGGGGGAGTTTGTTGATACATGTATGTCCCTAGATCATGATATGAATGTAATAGATCTTGTTTGTCTGATTCTGAGGTAATGTTTGGAATGATTAATGAAATGATATTGTTTGTTTGTTATTTATAATGTTTAATATTTCATTAATGAGTCGATGTTGAATTGGTTAATTAGGTTTGTGGTTGTTTGAATTGTTACACATAATGTTATATTAATTAATACATTCAAACTTAACAAAATGAAGTTCTCATGCGAATGGCCCATGCGAATGGACCATACGCATGAATAACTTCATACGAATGACTCAGTCGCACGATTGAACCAGGAGACTGGATCAGTCGTATGATTGTAACATAAGATTGGCTCAGTCGCACGACTGAACACTCAGTCGTGTGGATGAATCAACCGCATGGTTCAATCGCACGACTGAACCATACTAATGGTTCAGTCGCACGAATGAACAATAGTAACCTATAAATACAACCCAATTCGTGGAAAAACAAGGGCATTCATTCTAATTCGACTCCAGACGTACCCTAGCCGTCCAGAAGCCTCCAAGTTGATACTCCAAGTTCATAGAACGCTGTAGATCGATTCTTAACGTTTGATTCAATACTTTATTGATTCTACGTGCGTTTTCACGGATTGGATCGCCAATCAAATAGGATTCCGCACTATTTGGTTTGGTTTACACATTAATCATTCGGTATTTCGTTCAAATACCAGGTCCTAACAAAACTTGATGTAGGTGAAAGAGATTCATAAAGTATCATTACTTGGTGTGTTTAGGTTACTACACACACATACACTTAGATAAGCCAATGCATACATGTACTCTGAGATGAGTGTTTCACCATTGAATAAGATTTTAATTCATCATAGCATATATCTTCTCTTCCAAGTTGAGCCTACCCACATATCAGGTAAGTCATGTCAGTATTTTAAATTTTTAATTAAGCACAATGAATGATATATAATTATATTATATTTCGAAAGGTATATAGATCATTTTCTTCATTAAAATTGACTTCTTTAGTAATTTTTTTAAATTAGTGTTTTTGATGTTTTGTTTGATTTTATTCAAGGTTAATCATGCCAATTGATTGAACTAAGAATTCAATCCTACTAGGCTCAAATGCCTTGGTAAATAAATTAGCTAATTGATTTTCAAAGGGAACTTGAATCAATTTGATTAACCCCCTTTTAGCATAGTCTCTCAAAAAGTGATATCTAATTTTAATGTGTTTTGTTTTTGAGTGTTGAACTGGATTATTTGTAACAAAAATAGCTCTTGTGTTGTCAATATGAATTGGAGTATGCAAGAAGTTAAAACCATAATCAAGAATATGGTTTTGAATCCAGAGAGCTTGAGAGCAACAAGCTGATGCTGCAATGTACTCAACTTCTGCTGTTGAAACACATACATTTATCTACTTCTTGCATTGCTAAGAGACCAGTCTGGGCCAAGAAATTGACAACCACTAGAAGTGGACTTCCTATTGAAATTGCATCCCCCATAATAACTATCAGTGAAGGCATAAAGATTGAAATCTCCTACCTTTGGATACCACAATCCAAGAGTAGGCTTTCCCTTGAGATATCTGAATATCCTTTTTATAGCATTCACATGAGATTCCATGGGATCTTCTTGATATCTGGTACACACACAAACACCAAACATAATGTCAAGTCTGCTGGCTGTTAGATACATAAGTGAATCGATCATAAATCAATAGTTAGTCTGATCCACGGATTTTCCTTCTGGATCAGGTCATATTTTCACTTTAGTATCAAAAGGTGTGCTGATGGACTGACAGTCAGCAAGGTGGAATTTCTTCAACATTTTTTCCACGTATTTCGATTGATTAATGAAGATTCCATCTGTGATCTATTGGACTTGCACTCCTAGAAAGAATATGAGTTCCCCCACTCATTTGGAATTTTGAATGCGTGAGATCTTCAAAATCTTTGGAGAGTAGCTTTTTGTTGAGCCAAAATGATATCATCCGTGTAGATCTGGACCAGCAATATGTCTCTTCTTTTTCTCTTTATGAAGAGAGTCTGATCAATCTTTCCTCTTTCATACCCATTTTCAAGAAGGAAAGAAGATAGAGTCTCGTACCACTTTCTTGGGGCTTGGTGAACACTATACAAGGCTTTGTCAAGCTTGTAAACCCTGTGAGGAAATTCAGGTTCTTTAAAGCCAGGTGGTTGACTCACATAGACTTCTTTAGCAATCTTTCCATACAAAAAAACACTTTACATCCATTTGATAAACAATGAACTTCATGGATGTTGAGTATGCAAGAAAGATTCTTATTGCTTCTAATCTGGCAACAGGTGCAAACACTTCATCATAGTCAATTCCTTTTTCTTGAGTATACCCCTGTGCTACCAGTCTTGCTTTGTTTTTGATGACAATTCCTTTATCATTAGTTTTGTTTCTGTACAGCCATCTAGTACTGATAGGGTATTGTCCATCAGGAAGATCTACCAGTTGCCATACTTCTTGTCTTGAAGAGCCTCTTTGATATTTTTGGGTACTGTTTGACAAAAAAGCATGAAAACAAACAAATGTTTGCAATACTTGACTTGCTTCTTGTCACCCTTTTATTGAGTTCACCAATAATTCTTTCTACTGGATGATTCTTTTGTATTCTGGTGGTTGGAATTAAGTCACCAGCAATTGTTACATCAAGATTGGAGACATTCAGATCATCATGGTGAGAGGCACCTTCATATTGTACTGTTGGAGAACTATAAAGATAATCGGATTTTGTTTTTGTGACTGCTTCAGCATTAGCAACACTTTGTTTGCTTCCATCATTTGATGTCCTTTCTGTTTCAACCGGAGGAGTAGCTTGATCTTGATTTCTGACCTCAGTTGATAGGTCTTCTAAATGTGATGGTAACAAGCTGGGACTAACTTTAGTTGAAACACTTTGATTTTGAGATGGTTGTCTGATACGATCAGCTTGTAGTGGAACATCTTCATGCATTTGTTTAGAAGAGGTTGGAGGAACCATTGGAAAGTCATTTCTTCTTTTTACTCTTGAATGAGGTTCAACTAAAGGTATATTTCCTACATCATACAAATGAATTGATCAAAAGATTTTGTAAATTAGTCAATATCAAACAACCAATCGGGACCATTTGTAGATTTGGGAAATAAATGTTCCTTGAATTGAACATTTGTTGATTCATCAATAATATTTAATCTTGGATTAAACACTTTGTAAGCCTTTGAAACTGAAGAATAACCTACAAAGAATCCTTCATCAGACTTAGATGAAAATTTTCCAAAATAGTCTCGGGTGTTTAATATTGAGACATGACTACCAAATGACTTGAAAAATCCAATAAATGGTTTTCTATGAAACAATAGTTCATAAGGAGTCATGTTGCTTTCTTTTATAATCAGAGTTCTATTTTGCACAAAGCATGATGTGTTATATGCTTCTGCCCAAAAGGTAATTGGTTGTTTAGCATCGGCTAGAATTGTTCTTGCTGCTTCAATTAGTGTTCTTTTTCTCCTTTTAGCTACCCCATTTTGTCGAGAAGTTCTAGCTGCATTGAATTGATGAGCAATGACTTTGGTTGCACAAAATGAACTCATATCTTTCTTTTTAAACTCTGTTCAATTATCACTTCTTATTGTTTTGACCTTATGATCAAGTTGGTTTTCAATTTTTATGATAAAATCTTTTATTATTTTGGATGCTTTATTTTTATGAAGTAAGAGAAAACCCATGTAAATCTTGAAATGTCATCAGTGACCACCAAACAATACTATTTCTTTCCAATACTCATAACATGAGTTGGTCCAAAAAGATCTGTATGAAGTAGCTTCAATGGAGTATTGTTTGTGTTCACAAGCTTTGGTTTGTGGGAAGATTTATGTTGTTTCCCTTTGAGGCATGTTGAACGGTGATCAACAAAATGAAATTCTTTTTGAGGTAGACCAATGTCATGGTTTTCTTTGACTAATCTATTCATGTTTTTAAAGTTTGTGTGCCCCAAACGTCTGTGCCAAAGCTGAGATTCATCAAATGATGCTTTTGACAGAAGAAATATTTCTTCTTTTGGTGTAGCATAATTTAGGTTTAAGACATAGGTGTTATTCTTTCTCGAGGTCTTTAGGACAACCCATTCTTCAAGAATTTGGAATCCTGGTTTCAGAATGTAGCAATGAGTGTCAGGTAACGTGAGTTGAATATTTCTTGTCACAGATCTGAGACACGCTGAGAAGATTGAAATTCAGTTGTTCACATTAGTTCACTCTATCAAAGCTTAGGATTGCATTTGTCACAGATCCTTCACCAATAATCCTTCCACCTTGTGAATCTCCTCCGAATGCCATAGTGTTCCTTGTATATGCTTGAAGTCATGAAGAAGGGAACTATCTCCAGTCATGTGGCGGGAGCATCCACTATCCCCGTACCATAAGCTATTGAACCTATATGGATGACCCTGCAAGCACAAAAGAACTAATTAAAATATGGAACCCAAGCCATAATGGTCTTGGGTTTCCTGTTCCAATCCATGATGGTGACTTCGTGGTACTTTCCTTTAAACTGTGACTTAGAGAGAGGTGTTCTAGGAGATTTCTGATGATATTTTGAATGTTTCATTTCATCAATATCAACTGAAGAGTTAGAAGAATAATGAAACGTTTGGTCCCTATTTCTTTGAAGAAATCTGACCCATTTTTTTATTATCAAACATCATTTTTGGTTTGGGAAGATCATATATTTTCTTGATGTTGTGATATTTGTTTCTTTGAATTTTCTTCAACTCTTTTATGTTACCCATGTCATTATCTGAGCTAGAAGTCCTAGATTGATTATTATGAAAGTGACTTCTGACTTGGGTTTCACAGATGATATTAGTGAGATGGGCTTGTTTTGGGCCCTTTTTGCTTGAAGTAACAATCAGATGTATTGTGATTGTTCATATCACAGACAGAACAATATTTATTAAAATCGTAGTTTTTGTTGGAATGATTGTTCATGTCACAGATAGAGCAGTATTGATTGAAAAAGCACTATTCTGTTTTGTGATTAGACATTTCACAAATGTCATAATACATATGTTTGTTTCTTGAATCTGATTTTGTTGTTGCTAACTCAGTTGATTTACCCGTTCTCAACTAAGTCACAATCTTTGGATTAAGGGAAAAGCAAAATCAGCCTTTTTTCGTAGTTTGTTTCACAACACTACTTTTGTTGACTGTTTTAGGCAGTTTTTATTTCCTCAACCTTCTCTTGACTTCTTGTTCATGCTCCCTATTGCAGATGTCAAAACCTATGCCATGTTTTGATTTTGATGATTGGGGGGTCTGATTGATTTTTAGTTTTTGAAATCAGTAAACTTTTTCTTTTCTTTGGTAGTGAAACCTTGTTTGATTTGCTTGAATCTTTTGGAGATTTAATCTCATAATCAGAATTGCTTCCGGTAGATGATTTCACTAAAGCCACAACTTTCTTCTTCTCTTTTGAAATTGCAGGTGTAAATTTCACAAATGGGACAATAGCTTTGATTGGGCTTGATGGTTTAACGACTTTCACTATCTTGTCTAAACACTCCTTGATTTTAATTAGGTGACCTAATTTAATTTTCTCCTCATTTGTTTCAATGTAAACATTTGGTTTGTTTTGAGGATTTGTGCCTTGTTTTTCTATTGTTTTTGGCTCAGTAGTATTAGGTTCATTTAGCTCTTTGAGTGTGATAGATTCAGGCATGACAGTGTAGTTGTCATTATAGGGTGAAGGACATGAATTATACCCAATCCCAGACATATCCTTGGGTTCTTTTTGTGAGTCTAGCTTCTCTTGTAGCTTGACTGAAGATAGTTGAAACTTTTCAAGTTTCACTTTAGTAAGTGTTTGCATAGCTTTTGATTGAGCTAACTTTTCAGTTAGTTGCTCATTCTCAACTGCAAGAGTGTACTTCTCACCATGCAATTTTTCAATGTCAGATATGAGAGGTTTGATTTTAATTTCAAAGCCTTTAATTTCTCTCTAAGCATCTTTGACTTGACCTTTTCTTCTTTTATTTTATCTGCTAGTTTATGATTGTGCTCACGATAACCTTGCAGTTCAGTAATGCATTTATCACTACAAAGGTTGGTTTTACCTCAGATGGCATAGGAGATGGGCCATCATTAATGTGAGCCATGAGTGCATGATTTTGAAATTGAGGCTTCACTTCCTCTGCATATAAACTCCAATCACATACTCCATCTTGTCTGATGACAAGAGCATTTGAGGATGACTGACTGCTTCCATGAGCTTGATTAGTCAGTTATGGCTGACTCTGATATGGTTGTTGATGTTGTTTATGATGATACTATTGTTGTTGATTATTGTAGTGAAATCTTGTGCTTGGTTATGGAGATGTCTGACCCTGAGAATTCATTTGAAATTGTTGTTATTTCTTCTGGGAGCATTACATTCTTTGAAGAAGTGGCGAGTCATGCCACAGTTGAAACACTTTACCTTGGATTTATGATATCCAAGTTTGGTGTTTTCACTGATGCTTAGCTTTCTTCCTTTTCTGAAGAACTTCTTGGCTCTCATTGCAATCATAGCCAGTTACCACTGCAAATCCATTTCTTCCACATCATCTGGATCCATTTCTTCCAAGTCCTCCTGGATCAGATGAGCAGAAGTGAGTCTGCCTCCCAGGTAAACTTCAAAGCTAGCAACAAAGGCATTGTAAGTTGCCTTTTTCTCTTCTGATCTTGGGTCTTCAGGAGTAGTTGAGGGAGTTGCAGAGAACCCTGTTGATTATGATTATGTTGAAGGCTTGTTAGTTGATAGAGCAGCAATGAAACCAGTTGTCTTCATTTGATCTCTTGAGGAAAGAAAATCATCATCCTCAGTGATGAATGCATTTTCTTTAGAGTGAGTGTCTATAGGAAATTTATAAGCTTCAATAACTGAAGGTCCACCAAGATTTTTGCTCCTCTCATCAAGTTCAAGAGCTTCTATCTTGGCAATCATGATGTCCAAGGTGGTACTCTATAGATCAAGAGTGTTTTTCAGTATTGTAAAATTTTGTTTCCAACTTTCTGGAAAACTATGAAGCATCTTCTTGTTTAGTTCTTTGACTTTTTATGTTATTCCCATGATCTTTATATCATTCACCAGCTGCACAAATCAATTTAGAGATTGACTCCCCCTTGGAGTGATGAAAGGTTTCATATTTAACAAGCTTGTCCTTGTTAATTTTAGTCACTTCACTAATGCATTCACACATTATCAGCAATGCATCCCAAACAACTTTAGCAGTTTCATACTTTTCTAATCTTTTAGCACATCCATTTTTAGTGCTTGTGTTAGTAATAAGCTTTGAGATCAACTTTTATCTTCTTGTAATCATCATCATCAAGTGTGAGATCCTCAATAGGTATTCTTGAGGTTTTGTATATTGCAGCTTGATCAGCAGAAAGTGTCATAGGAATGTGAGGGCCTTTACATAATGAATACAGTAGTCTGGATCTACACTTGTAATATAGTTCATAAATCTGATTTTCCATTGCTTAAACTCAGATTTGTGTTTAAGCATGGGTGGTTTCGGAGTATGACCAAGTTCAGAGAATTATGTGAATCCGTTTTAAATAAGTTGTTTTTAACCTTTTTGAATAATGATTAGTTTGATTGTTAAGTTCAACTTAGTCCAAATAGTCCAAACAGGCTTATGTATAACCCGACCTACTGATGGTTATATGTTTCTATTGTAACAACTATTCACGAGTTTGTTCTTGAAGATGAGTACAGATGAATAGCGACTGTTGAAGAGAATTCTGTAGTTTACTAAGTAGAGGTAGCTTAACACTCTATTAGTAACTCAATCACCAGATTAATCGAAATCTGCATAGATCTAGGCAGATCTGAAAAAGAACCAAGAGCCAAAGCTCAGATATCAATTGACTGGGTTAGAGAATGATATTCTTTATTGATTGTGAATCAACAAGGACCAAATATGATGATTGAGTCAATGATGGTAAGGCGGAATCAAACAATCAAGGAACATTGAATGCAATAAATACTCATAAATGTTGTTTGTATTAATGAAGGTAATCGGTTACAATGAATGCTAGGGTAAGAGAATTAAAATGTAACAAGACACATTATAAACATAAGACTAAACAAAAGATTCTAATTGTCTAGAAAGTGTATCAACAATCACCTCACATACGAGGTTTTCTATTCTATTTATAGGCTAACAAGATGTCATTTACAAAATGACTAAACTACCCCTGACCTATACATTAGATAACTAGTCTAAGTCTTCATTAGCATTTCTTTTGTTTATCCGCATTGACTAATGTGGATGTGTTGATCTTGGTCAGCATTTCTCTTGGTCTCAACATTAGTGTTTGGTCATCAGCATTGACAAATGCGGATGAACAAACACATGCGCATTTGTTGCTGGGCATCCACATTAGTAAATGCGAATGTACAAATACTTGTCAACATTTGTTTCCGACTATCTGCTTGTTATGTGGAAGAAAAATACTTGTCAGCATTTGTTCTATGTCATCCGCATATACAAATACAGTTAGCCGACACTTGTATTCTTCTTTGCAGATTCTTCATCCACATTTTTCTTGGACTTGTGGGATTTCCAGCAGAACAACCATCAACCCACCATTTGAATTGGCATGTATGATCCTTTCAGGGTCCAACATATGTTATTTATTTTATGATTACTTTTATGTAGCCAATTAAAGCACACAATTGTTGTATAGTATATATCACATTGGTATAGTATACCATATTATGTAGATCAGTTTTGTTGATACATATGTACTTAGTTTAGGAGCTTAATGTAAATGTCTATCATGTCTTTTGTATATGTAATGAATGGGTATGAATGAAATACAATATGTGATTGATGCTTATAATGTTTAATGTTTCATTGTTTATTGTGGGATAAATTATAGGGAACTAACTAGGTTTGTGGTTGTTGTACATAATTCTTAGTCAATAATGATTGAGAAACATATTCAAACTTAATCATATGAAGTACTCATGCGAATGGACCATATGCATGAATACTTCATGCTAATGGACTAGTAGCAGGACTGAACTAGGAGACTGGATCAGTCGAATGATTGAGACATAAGATTGACTCAGTCGCACGACTGAACTTTCAGTCGTGCGGATGGATCAATCGCATGATTCAGTCGCACGCTAAATTCAATCATACGATTGGAAAACCCTAACCTATAAATACCACCTAATTCGTGAAAAAACAAAACAATTCGAATACCTATGCACATAATCGTACCCTAGCCGTCCAGAGACTCAAGAAAACCTGTTCCAAGTTCATAGATTGCAGTTGATCTTGTTCTAATCGTTCTTAACGTTTCTTTAATCATTAGATTGATCTGAACTGCGTTCTCACTGATTGGATCGCCAATCAAATAGGATTCCGCACTATTTGATATGGTATACGCGCATTATCAGTTAGTACTACATACGCACACGGTCCCTAACAAGTGGTATCAGAGCTTTGGCTCTTGATTTTGCATGTGATTCGATTGGTTTCGGTGTAAATATCATGTTTTTCAATCAAAAACACCATGTTTTTGAGTAAACAGTGTTTTCGACGTCTCCAGATCTAAAAGTTCATGTTTTTCGGCTTACGACAGATTAGGGTTCGTGAAAAATCGTACTTTTTGGGTCAAAGTACCAGAAACCTTTGAATTTTCAAAACCAGCAGCCTTCAGTCGCACGATTGACTCAATCGCATGACTAAACTCAATTGCACCTCCTATACGTACGACTGAACAATCCCATTCGCATTGTTCAATCGCACAATTGACCCATTCGTACCTTTCCATTCGCATGAGTGAATAAGTCTCAGTTTGAAGTTCAAAGTTTATAAAGATGGAAGATCAGTACTCAGCGTTTACTGCTGGTAAGGACTCACGGATCCAGAATCTTTTACTTCTGGAAAATGAAATTGGGAATCACAATAATCCCCCTAAACTTATAACATTAGATGATTACCCATAATGAAAGCAAAGGTTTGAGATATATCTAAATGGAGTTGATCCCAATCTGTGGGATCAATCGAGACAGGTTGTAGAATGCGGTTGGTGCTGATGCGGTTAAACTTACTTTGGGTGGCATGACTGATAGCCAGAAGATGAAATACAATGCTGAAAAGAAGGTGTATGCTTCGTTGACTCAGTCAATTCCTAAGGACATATTCCATCAGTTTTCTGAGAACAAACAAGCAAAGAAGTTATTGGAGGCTTGGAAAAACGGTATGACGGGAATGCAACATTGAAAGCCTTAAAGACCAAGGCTCTAAGGAAGGAGTTTGACAATTCTCTTCAATAGGGAAAGAGAGCCTGGATGACATCATCGACCGATTCTACCACTTGATGAGTGAGCTGCACACTCATGGGGTAACCACGTCCATGGAAGACAAGGTCTCAAGTTTTGTAGATGGGTTTCAAAGAAGTGGGTCTCGTTTGTGACAAATTTGAGACAGAATGATATGCTGGTGAAGTTGGACATTAATGATTTCATTCTGAAGCTGAGAGAGGAAGAATTGAGGATGAAGTACAGCTCTCAGAAAGGATCATATGATCAGAACCCGCCACTTTATAACTCATCTCCCACTCCAACAAGTTCAGGAGCACCACTTCAAACGACATTTGTGTCGAGTTCAGCAGCTCCTTCCCAAGCCTCTACTTCGGGATCTGAAATGTCAGGGTCATCTTGCACCCAATATATAGTACCTGAAGCAAATGCTATGAAGTTTAAGACCGAGAAACTCGGTAACATTACTGTGGAGGTGGCTAAAGAGCACATGGACCTACTAGCAACGGTTGTTCATCCTATGATGGCCTAGTTGCTGGGAAGATTGGAAACTGCCATCTCGCAGATGAAGATACGAGCAGGTAGATGAAACTGAACCTGAAAGAATGAATATCATGTGGGCGTTGGCTAGTGTTGTCCGGAGGGCGAAGAAGTTTTTGAAAAGGAATGAACAGAACTTGGTAGCCACAAAAGACACTATCTTTGGTTTCGACAAAACAAAGTTACCTGTTTTAACCGTGGAGAGAAGGGGCATTTAAACGTGAGTGTGTTAAGCCCAAGAAGACAGATAATGGTAATATATTCTCAACCTTCAACCATCAAGACAAACCCACGAATTGAGTTGCCTCGTCAAATAAGGAAACTAAGGCCTTGACTGCACAAGACGACGAAGGGCAAGATTGGACCTTTCATGTTGTTTCTCCGGGTGAATCCAGCATTGCCAATGTCGAGGGTTTGGATGACAACACTACAAGTGAAGGTGAAATAGTAGTTGAACTAGTGATGTCAAATAATGAAGATGCTGCAATTATGGTCAATCACCTGAATGAAGAGGATCTCAGAATGACATGTTCAGAATCTCCAGCATCTGAGGAGTCAAACTCTGCATTGATGACAGATTCAACCAAGTCTTCACAGGTAAGTACCAAAGACCAACTCTTTGAAAATCATGCTTGTAATGAATGTAACAAATTTAGAGAAATCATAGATTTAAAATTTTCTAGGTTATTAGATCACAATGATAGCTTAGTAAATGACTTACAACTGTGCACAAAAGCTAATCGAATTTTGAAACACAATGAGCACAGTTATAAAGATAAATAGAACTTTTAAATAAACAACTAAGGGAAACCGAAGTTATTGCTTTTAATCAAGCAAATGACATAAAGTTCTACTTAAGCTCCCGGGAAGAAACTAAGAAAGAAAAATTAGTTTTGAAAGTCAAAGTAAACTCATTAAAACAAAAACTGCACACCTGGACCAGTTCTTCTCACATAGTTCAACACTTAGTGAAAGAATGAAATAACAAGGAGAGGTTGGGTTACAAAGTGGTTTCACCACCACATGAGATCCTGTTAAATGCTAAATGTAGACCAGTAAATAACAACCCAATCAAGGATCATGTGGTGTCCACTCCTCTAGTTAGTGATCCAGATTCCACGAGTAAACCGGTGGAATCTGTCACTAAACAGAAGGAGGCCACTTTGAAATCCAAAGGTAAGATGCCTATTGTCAATTTGGAAGAACAATTTGAAAAGGTTAATGTTAAGTCAGGTTCAAACATGTCTAATTCTGAACCTACTACGACCAAAGCAGTTAACCAACCACGTGCTCCACGTCACAGTCCAAATAAACAAAAGGCTAAAGATGTTAAAAATGTTCAAACAATGAGTTTTGTTAAAGAAGATAAAACATCTAAACAAGAAGTGTCCAAACCCAAAAAGACTAATGTCACACCTGTGTCCCACACTTCCCCACAGAAACAGTTCCACCAACATGTAGAAAGTAGATCATGCTACAATTATGGAAAGAATGGATATGTTGCTTCTAATTGTCCTTATTATCAGACCCCAAGAAAGAAAATTGACCTTTATAATTCTAAACCAACTTTTTCGAAAAGGAGTTCTATTACTCCACCAAAAAGAAGTAATGAATCTAGAGTTCAAACTGTAAGTTAGTCGTCTGTTTATTACAAACAGGCCTTACACAAAACTGGCTTATGGAAGGAAAAGTCAAGTCAAGTGTCTGATAATGATAACAAGAAGAAGAATGATCTGCCCACATCCTCAAATGGATAGTGGTTTGAGTTCATGATGTGTGATTCCTCTGGGTCACCCAGGCCAGTTAAGGCTTGGGTCCCTAACCTAAACTAATCATTTCCTTTGAATGTGCAGGGTGTCCGCTATAGTGCTACTACAAATACCTGGATTGTTGATAGCGGGGCATCAAGGCACATGACTGGGAACCTGTCTCTCCTATCTAATGTCAAACAAATTAAAGGGGGACACGGTTCATTTGCTGGAAATATAGGAGGATATATCACTGCACAAGGCGAAGTGGGAAACCATAAAGTTAAGTTTGATAAGGTAAACTATGTTTAACAACTTCAAAAAACTTACTTTCTGTCTCCTAGATATGTGACAAAGAATTCAAAGTTGTATTTGATGACAAGAAGTGCTATGTTCTGAAAAATGACTATATTATCCCGGAGGACCAAGTCTTAATGTCAGCTTCAAAATATAATGATATTATGTCTTGGACCTATCAAAGGCCTCCACAACGATCATAAGGTACAATGCCTCTTGTCAAAGGCAACAGAGAAAGACTCCATCTCCTGGCATAGGAGAATGGGACACATTAATCCACAGAAGATGAATCACTTGATCCAGAATGATCTAGTGCGTTGAGTAAATGTTAAGAACTTCCAATTACCTGATTTTTGTGTCGCGTGTAAGAAAGGGAAACAAACAAAGAAGTCTCATAAGGCAAAGAAAGTTCACTCAATTGACTTACCTCTTGAGCTTCTTCACATGGATCAGTTTGGGCCAGTTAGTACAAAGAGCATTACCGGTGATTTGTACTGCTATGTAGTTACAGATGATTACTCAAGATTTTCTTGGGTGATGTTTTTGAAATCCAAATCAAAGACATTTGAATCATTCAAAGAACTGGTAACTACATTGGAGTCACTCTACAAGCTGAAGGTAAGGAAAGTTGCTCATACAACAGTACCGAGTTCAAGAACCAGTGGATGGAGGCATTCTACAAAGAAAAGGAATTGTGCACCTGTTCATATCTTCCTACACTCCTCAAATGAACAGAGTTGCTGAGAGAAAGAATCAAAGCTTGATAGAGACAGCCCAAACAATGCTAGCAGACTCAAAACTGCCTATTCAATTTTGGAACGAGGCAGTAGCTAACGCATGTTACACCTCAATTGAGTCTTGGTGGTTAAACGTTGTGGTAAAATATGCTATGAGTTGCTCCAGCGACGTAAACCGAATCTGGAGTACCTCGAACCATTTGGCACACCATGTACGCTGCTGAAGAAAACTTAGTCAGGGAAGTTCAGCGAGAAGGCCGAAGAAGGATTTTCCTAGGATACAACATACTGAATAAGAGAGTTTATAACAACTCAACGGGTCAAGTAGAAGTGTGATGCAACGTTGATGTACAGAGATACACCACCCCTTTCTAGAAAAGGACCCTCTTTGTTTTTTGACTATGATGGATTCTTTAATCCTTCAACATCCCTCTCTCCCCTCCTAAGGATGAGTTATCGACCAGAATGATGTACGATGTGTTAAACACACCATCACTGGACCCGACAAGCTCAGCTTCACAAGGTGAGTCTTCTAGTTCTTCAGGGGGAGCACTTGAGGTAAGTGACTCCTCCTCTGATCATGAAGACATGGAAAATGATCAGGTGGATTAGGAGGAACAGGTTCCTACTACTGCAAGTACACAAGCATTTGATGTTGATGCCTCTGACACTTCGGAACCTCACACTCCCACTATCTCAGATACTGAACCTGGTGTTCACAATCTGAATAATGAGGTAGTTGTTCCCACCACTCCTAGATCACGACTAAATGTTTATCATCCTTTGGACAATGTCATTGGAGATGTTCGATCAGGAGTACAGACTAGAAATCAGCTATACTCAGTTAATTAGGCCTCAGTAATGGAAAAGGGATATCTTCACGATGGTGCGTATCGATGTTTCGTATCATAATTTGAGCCAAAATATGTAAGTGAAGCTCTAAATGACGAGGCATGGGTCAGTTCAATGCAAGAGGAACTTCTTCAATTCAAGAAGTTAGGGGTATGGACACTGGTGGATAGACCAAAAGGTACTAAGGTGATTGGCACCAAATGGGTCTTGAAGTGCAAGAAATATGACCAAGGGGTCATAATAATAAATAAGGCTCGACTTGTAATTCAAGGATTTTGAAAAGTCAAGGGTATTGATTACAATGAAGTATTTGCACCTGTGGCAAGAATGGAAGCAATCCGTATCTTCCTAGCCTATGCATCTTACATGAAGATCAAAGTCTATCAATTAGATGTAAAGAGTGCATTCCTTCATGTGAAATCCGGGAGACAGTGTACGTCAGTCAACCCAAAGGATTTGAGGATCCGTATCATCGGGACATAGTTTACAAGCTGGATAAGGCTCTCTACGGGCTCCACAAAGCTCCAAAAGCATGGTATGAAAAGCTCTCGACTCATCTTGTGAAACACGGTTTTCGTAGAGGAGTGATCGACTGTACACTATCATCAAAGAAAAGGATGGTGACTTAGTGCTAGTTCAGATTATGTTGACGACATAATCTTCGATTCCAAAAACGAAACATTATGTAAAGAATTTGAAGCAGTAATGAAAGCTGAATTCGAGATGAGTGCCATGGGAGAGATGAAGTTCTTTCTTGGGTTAAAGGTGGATCAGACACCTAAGGGAATATTTCTACATCAGACCAAGTATGTAGGCGATATCCTAAGTCGGTGCGATATGGAGAATGCTTCAGTAGCTAGGACTCCACTGGCTACAAACCACGATGTGGCACCCGACGAAAATGGTGATCTGGTGGATGCCACCATGTACCGAGAAATGATCGGATCCCTCATGTACCTCACTGCCTCATGACCTGATATCATGTACGTCACGTGTCTCTGCTCCAGATATCAAGCGAAACCGAAAGTCAACCATCTCATAGGAGTTAAAAGGATATTTTGTTATTTGAAGGGTACTCTAACACTCAGGTTGTGGTGTCCGCATGATGATGAGCTTTGAGTATAGTATAGCGATTCGGATTATGGTGGCTGTAAAATAAATAATAAGTCAACATCAGTAGGGTGTCAATTCTTTGATAGACAGTTAGTCACCTGGCAGTGTAAGAAGCAGACCTCTGTTGCTCTGTCAACATGTGAAGCTGAATACGTTGATGCTGCAAGTTGTTGTTCACAAATCATCTGGATTCAACAGCAAATGCGGGACTATGGTTTGAAATTCTCTAACACTCCTATCTTTGTTGATAATTGTGCTGCTATTGCTGTAACTAAAAATCCGGTCCAACATCCTAAAACTAAAACACATGGAATTAAATATCACTTTATACATGACTGCTTTGAAAAGAATTTAATCGATGTGGTTAAAATTAATACGGACTTTCAACGCGCTGACCTCTACATAAAAGAATTTGATAAAACGAGATTTTTATATCTGTTAGAGGTCAACGGCGTGAAAAAGAAATGTGACGTGATTCCAGAAGACGAAAAGCTTAATCCGACTATTTTTGTTTTATTTTTTTCTTATTTTTATTTTCCTATTTCTATAAAATCCAAGAACTCAAAAAATATTATCGGTTTTAGAATTCTAGGGGGAGAATAGGTTAGATTAGTATTAAATTAGTCGTTTTATTTAATTACATAAAAAAAGGGGGACGAGGACAACTTAGCTAAAAGGAAAGAAATCAAATCTGTAATATTGATTCAACATAATTGGAAAATGATAGTACACAGGGAACAATTTATTTGGGACTTCAAAACGTTTTACTAATTAAGATGCAAAATTCAAAGTTTAAGTCTGAAAAGTCTAAGCAAAACAAAAAGAAAAATGATAGTAAAGTAGGCTACCAAGGTAACATAGAGAAAGTAGACCTAGAGGCTGGCAGTTCATTAGATGATGTGTCGGTAGATTCAACACAATAGATGAGTAGACCATATTGGTGGTTTAAAATTCAAACTAAATTGTTCACATGTTGTGGGTTCCCATCTTATCCCTGGTTAACACAATCAACGAAGTTCCAATAAGGGGTGACGAGAAAAAAACGCCACAAATGTGTGCGGACGACCATAAATTATGAGCAAAGCACATGAAAAATACAAAATGCAATCAAGCTGATAACTTATGTTGTTGGTGTGATATGTGAAAAAAGAAAATAATTGCTCAAACAAGAAGATAGGTTGTGTGTGTCTCTGCTGTGCGGTGGCACTGACCTGAGGATAAGCATAACCTAAATATTCTAGAATTCATTGTTGTTTGTGCCTCTCTGCTGTGCGGTGGCGCTGACCTGAGGCTTAGCATCTCTTTGAAAGCTCTCAGAATAGTTTCTTTTTGTAATATACCCGTAGACCGCTCAAAAATCTCATGAGGAACGTTGATTACCATATAAGCATGGGATCCAAAAATGCTTGTTGAAATAATTAAACCTTAACTTATCACCAATGTGTGTCAACAATCGGTGTATGGATTTAAAAGGACAAGTATATTGACAATCATCGTGAGCTGCAGTTCTTGAAATTCAAAATCCTTGTGTACATCTTGTAGCTCTAGTATGATTTTCTAAAATGCTATTGACTATCAGTGAAAACAAGGATCAAGCATCAAAATTGTTTATTAAAACGTCCAAAGTGATTAGATATACCTGTATGATTCCAAAATAATCGTACCAGAAATGATTAACTAGAATTGAAGCTGTGCTATCCAGGAAGTAAAATCAATTAGAATTATTCTAATAGGTTGATTTCATCTCTAATCAAAAAACAAAAAATATTCTTGTTATGTTCTTAATTTCAAGCTCTTCTATTTAATTTTGGTTCATTGTAAGGTAAGAGTCGGACTCAACAACTCGTCATAATCTGTGAATCACTCACTCAAAAGGGTCACGTTTGAGGTGACCAAAACATTCAAAAATAAAATAAGTCATGTCTGAGATGACAAATTTGTTTTAAGTAAAAGGATCACTTCTGAGGTGATCAAAAGTTCTTTTCAAATTAAAAAGGTCATGTCTGAGATGATCATCGCTGATAATGTTTTATCTATTGTTAAAATGATAAGTGTTTGAAAGTGCATAAGGTCAAATTAACAAGTCAGAGTCATTCGCACGACTGAACCATAAGTATGGACCAGTCGCACGAATGGAGCCTGAGATTGAACCACTCGCACGATTGGATCATGAGTATGAGCCAATCGCACGACTGGAGGTGACCGACTGAATCAGTCATAAGACTGAACCCCAGTTGCACGAATGGATGATACCGACTGAGCCAATCACACGATTGAGACCCAGTCGCTGAATGAAGCGTGTGAATAGGTCTAGTCACCCGACTAAAGATAAATCAGTATAATAGGGCTAAATTCAGTCGCATATCCTCAACACCCTTCAATCGCCCTAAAATCGCCCGAAAGCATATACACTCTGCCAAAATTTGATGAGTCGATTTCTCACCACTATTGTGTTACTGACGTGTTTTCGAATCATCTATAGGTAATGAGTGATTGAAATCGCACAAAATGCGCTATGTATTCAAACCCTAACAGACCCAATTGTTTAAAAATCAAGAAATCAGTAACAACCAACAAGTAGACCACATAATATGCATAATGGTTAAAATGAAGACATACTGTGATAATTAGGGTTCCTGCGAGTCTAAAGAGTCTAAACACAACGTTTAACTTCAAGTTTTGACCTAGATTCGAACATAAAGCTATGCGACTGGTCACTCCAAATGAACTTCAATCGCATGATTGAACTGGGCGAGTGACTCAATCGGCCGATGAACTGGGCAAATGACTCAATCGGCTGAATGAACGGGATATGAGCACAATCGCCCGATTGAACTCAGCCGCATGCACAATCACCCGATTGAACTCAGCTGCATGCTCAGTCGCCCGATTGAACTCAGTCGCATACTTAATCAACCAACTGAACTCAGTCGTATGGTTCAATCGCATGATTGAACCACACTGATTTCAAAACAGTTTAAGTTTCATGTGTTTCTATTATGGATTAAATCTAACGGTTATGTGTCTTATGTTACAGAAACATGGCAGAAAGGTGGACTATAAATACCAAGCACAACATTTGTGCCCACCTTGATCCTACATCCAGGAATGCTGCTGAGTTCTCTGGGATTATAGCTTTTCTGTGCCGATCACGGATCTTCAAGGCTATCTCGACTCCTTGCACACCTCACAGGTCCATCCAGCAGTCATTCTGGGAGAGTGCCAGGGTTGACAGATCAGTTAAGCCCCATTGTATATGGAGCTCAATCTTGGGTGAGGAGATAGTGATCATTGAGGAGGACATGAGACAGGTCTTAGGTCTGGGTGAGGACGGAAGCTACCCAACTAAGCTACATCCTGACTGTCTGGGGATGCTTTATAAGGATCAAGTACGCCGGTGACTTAAATGCCGGGTATTGAACAAGAGTAACATGTGCCTCAATTTAAGTATTGGCACATGTGATCCTAAAGTGCATAGCCTCCAGGCATGGAGGATTTGATGACCTCTCTGACCAAATCCAGAATGCATTCGTTGCACTGTATTGAACCATTCATTCAGTTTCTCTCGCATGATCTTCTCCTATCTGATCGAGAACATAGAGGCCAAAGGCAAGGAAGGCTTCTACATGTACCCCTGATTCCTATAGATGATTATTGATGAGAAGCTTCGTTCACTACCTAAGGAGAGTCATGATGCAATTACTCTTGAGGTCATGATGAAACCACCCTCGGGAGGATGAAGGTCTATCGGGGCAAGCAGGTGAAGCCCCGGTGAGGAGGTTGTTCGGCCATCTGGCCAATGCAGAGTATGTGGCGCTAGCTAGGAGGAAGTGACGCCATGACGATAGTGATTCTAATGTTGAGCAGATTGCTCTACCCTCCGATGATTCTGATGGTGATACCATGGTGATGGTCAAGGAGCTGATGGTCCAGGTGGACATGAGTCAGCTCCCATACACCCTGATTTCAGATGGAGAGGAGGAGGAGTCTGATGAGGAGCCTTTGGTGCGAACGGTGGGGTACCGGGTTGTAGCCATGATAGAGGGCTCAGGGTGGTTGGTGGATGCCAAGGGGAGTCTGGGGATGCCACCTGCTGATAAAGATCCTTTGTATACCCCAGACCAGCCCAGCAGCCAAGGGGGAGCCTTTATTTCTAAGGGCTTTAGGAAGAAGAGAATGGCTCACCCTTATGGAAAAGAGGGTAGGAGGCTAAGATTTACATTGACCACATTCACTACCACTACCACAACCACCACTAGTGCCACAGCCACCACCACATCTACCACATCCACCACAGCTACCACCACCACTACCACACTCCCAACCACTACTACCACACTCTCAACCACCACTACTACAACCAACCCTTTACCATCCACTCATATCCCACCACCCATATTCACCATAGCCACCACTACCACCATTATCCACCAAGCAGGACCATCACCCATACCACCTTCACCATAGGACCCACTCTACCCTCCATTGGGGTAGAGGAACAACTAGCAGCACTAAACGGGATGTGCTGAAGCTGTTAGCTGTTGACGAAGAAAAGTTGCTCAACTAAGTCAGCTTGTGGAGCTAAATGCTACTCAAGCACAGCTGATTGCCCAGCAAGCACAACAGATTTCCCCACTCCAGGAGCAACAATGACCAATCAGTAAAGAGGATTAGGGAGTTGGAGGCCTCAAAAAAGACATCATGTTCAAACTGAATGAATCTAAAGATGGGCCTCTGAAGATTAGAGAGGATGAAGATGATGATGATGATGACGACGACGATGATGATGATGATGATTGTTAGGGACCGTGTACTGACGGAGTACTAACTAATTTACGTGTATACCAACTCAAATAGTGCAGAATCCTATTTGATTGGGGGTCCAATCAGTGAGAACGTTAACTCGATTGATATAAGACTAAATAATGTTAAGAACGAATAGATATCAATCAAGAACGATCTATGAACTTGGACTAGCTTTCTTGGACGTTTTGGATAGCTAGGGTACGAGTAGGAGTCAATTCTTCAAAGTGTCCGTTTTTCCATGAATTAAGTGGTATTTATAGGTTAGGGTTAGTCAATCGTATGACTAAACCATTAGCATGGTCAGTCGTGCGACTGAAGCATGTGACTGAGTCAATCACATGACTGAAGTTCAGTCATGTGACTGAGTCATCTGTATGTCTTAGTCGTGACTGATCCAGTCTCCTGTTCAGTTCGTGCGACTGGTCCATTATTAGCATGAAGTATTCATGCGTAGGGTCCATTAGCATGAAGTATTCATGCGTAGGGTCCATTAGCATGGTCCATTCATATGAAAACTTCATACGACTAAGTTTGAATATGTTTTCTCAATCATTATTTACTAGGATCTATTCAAATCACCTCAAACCTATATTTGGTTCAATATGCGTTAATAATGATAACATTAAAACATACACTGAAACATAAACATTAAGATCTTCAACCACACATTATGTTTCATTCAACTTAGTCGTTTCATTACACTTAGGACATGGACAGACATATTACATTAAGATCGTAAACTAGGTACATATGGATCAATAAACTCCCCTTTGGACCTAGTTTCCTTCATTGTCTGGCATCCTTCATTAGCTCATCAAACTTCTTTTGCCTCTCCTCGATTGTGACTCCAGCATGTATCTTGAATGCAAAATAGAGTCTTATCACATTCTAAAACTGGAGGGCCTGTACAATATCCTGCAATCATAGAATAATGGCCACCTTATAAAGTATATACATCACTAGCTGACAGGTTGGTTAGCCACAATGGGTCAAATACCCAGATGGTCTCCATTTGGCGCTCTTTCTGTAATACTATGACCGCTTCTCCTGTTGTCCAGTCATAATACCACCACTTGAAGTGGGGAGTGAAGTCCTGTCGCATTTCCCTCATGGGGATCTTTGACATAGTGCGCAGAGGACTCCACTTCAGCACCATTTTGGGTTTCCCAGTCCTTGGGTCCACCTCCAACCTTCGAATGTACCTGGTAGGTTGTTGAAGGTTGAAATTAACCCATTGAGTGTGGTATTCTTTCTTCAACGCAGCTTCAAACCAGCCTGATATCTTCCTGGGGTCAGCATACAGCAGGTTCAGGCATGCCAGCTGGTTGAGCTCAAAACCAGGGAGAGTCTTCAGATCATGTGGAAATCTAAAGTACTCGATTCCCTTCTCCCTCTTAACAGCATATACATTAAGATCCTCAAAGTAAGCCTGCTATAATCTTGCTAGACACCTTTTGATGTTTCTTTACATTATAGAGCTTGGCGTAGGCACTCGGCTTTGACGTTGTGCGTTGGGCACAGATCTCTGCAAAACAAGCCGCCCATTCAGCCTTTTTGATCTCAACATCAGCGTCCGAGGCTTGGGCTTGCCTTTCTGATTTCTTGGCCTCCTTCTCCGTCATATCCAGTTTAGAATACATATCACTGTCGAGAGTATCCCAAATTAGGAACCACATTTCCCTCTCGATCAGTATATACTGGATAGTGCTGTGCTATGATGTCTTCAATCTCTATCTCATCAACATTGTTGAGCTCGTCATCACTAGCAACATCGACAGTAGGGGCATCCTTAACCAATTCATCCGGGTTTAATAGGAACATTTCTGGGAGTTGTTCATCAGTGAGGTTAGGAATAATTTCTCCTTCTTCGGGAGTATAGCTTACTGACCTCCTGACAATCCTTGCAGATCAAGTATCATTATGAGTTGAGACTTGATCTGCTGAAGGGGAGCAACATCGTATTCATCTCGTTGATATTATGGATCTGCTTGATTTAAACACAGTAACACATCATTCATCTGTAATAATCAAGACAGTAAACATTAAATATATACATAAACATTCATGCACATAAGTTTAATACAATATTCAATTACACATGATTTAAATTACATAAACATCTATGCATTACGTTTGTCCTGAATCATGTGTTCCTCTGCTGTCGGGGTTGATGTCGAGGCACCCTGATCTTGATTCTTTTTGGTCTGCCTCTCACTAGCTTCTTGGGCACCCAAAGCAGATGGATCTCCTCCTTCGTCATCATCTCCTCCATCCTCTGTGTCATCCTCATCCTCTTTATCATCATCCTCTTGATCATTGTCATCACCATTGTCATCATCTTCTCTGATCTTCAGAGGCTCTTCTTTGGATCCTTTAAGCTTGAGCATGATAGATTTGTTAGATGACTCCAACTCTTCAATCTTCTTTGCTGATTCAGCTTTATGCTCTTTGAGTTGGGCAATCTCCTCTGCCTGCTGAGAGATCTGCTATGATTATGCAGCAGTTAGCTCCATCAGCTATCATAGCTGAGCAGTCTTCTCGTCATCGACAGTTAACAGCTTCAGCACCATACGATTTAGTGCCGACAGTTGTTCCTCTACCCCACTAGGAGGTAAAGGTGATCTAGTTGGGAGTGTGGTATGGGATGAGGGATCTTCTTGGTGGATGGTGGTGGTAATGGTGGCTGTGGTGAGTATGGTGGAGGTAGATGAGTGGGTGACGATGGGTATGCTGTAGTGGTGGTGGAAGTGGTGTAGATAGGTGGTAGAGTGGTTGTAATGGTGATGGTGGGTGAAGTAATAGTAGTGGTGGTGGGTGGAATGGTGGTAGTGGTGATGGGTGGAGTGATAGTAGTGGTGGTGGGTGGAATGGTGGTAGTGGTGGGTATGGTGGTGGTAGTGATGAATGTCATCCTCCTCCTCTTAGACTTCATCCTATGGGGCTGAGCCATTCTTTTTCTCCTCATGCCCCTTGAGGAGGATGCTCCCCTTGGGATGCTGCTAGGCTAATCAGGTGTGTAACTAGGATCTGTAGAAGTCTCCCCAGACTCGCTAGGGCGTCCTCTAACCTCCCGAATACCTCGTTCGGTGGCAACCACCCTGCTGCTCACCATCCTGGTCAGTGGCTCCTCATCACTCTCCTCCTCATCACGAGGGCAAAACCTGATGGAAACTAGCAGTGGTGGCATCTCCATGAGTGGTGGTGGAGGTGTAACATGTGCAGTGGTGGCCCTAGAAGCAGCAGGGCCAGAGTCTCCACCAGTGCCACGCTCATATCATCGGAGTCATTAGATGGAAGAGCAATCTGCTCAACATTTGAGTCACTCTCCTCGTGGCGCCACTTACGCCTTACCGGCGCCATGTAATCCCCTCGGGCCAGGTGCTCGAACAGTCTCCTCACAAGGGGTTTGACTTGCTTTCCCCTGTAGACCTTCATTCTCCCGAGAGTTGTGTCATCCATAATCTCGAGAGATACTACATCGTGGCTCTCCTTAGGTAGCGAAGGAAGCTTCTCATCTATAATCATCTGTAAGAATCTTGGGTACATACAGAAGCCTTCCTTCCCTTTGGCCTCAAGGTTCTCGATCAGGTATGCAAATATCATGTTGGAGAAGCTAATGGGGTGATTCAGCACCAATGCTATATAGGCATTCTGGATTTGGTCAGATAAGTCATCAAATCCCCCCCTTCTTGATGCAATGCACTTGAGAATGACGTGTGCTAAGTACTTGAACTGGGGACACAGGTTGCTTTTGTTTAGCACACCTGCATTGATGTCCCCAGAGTACTTCATCCTGAGAAACATCCTCTCACAGTAAGGGGTGTAACCTGGTTGGGTGAGCACCCTCATCACCCAGGTCTAGTACACGTTGAAGGTCTACCTCTGTCACCTCTATCTCTTGCCCAAAGATGGTGCTTCGAATGCAGTAGGGCTCACTAGATCAGTCAACCGATGCACCCTCCCAGAAGGCCTGCTGTATAGACCTGTAGGGAGTTCATGGTGTAGATATCGCTCTGTGTATCCTTGATCTCTTTAGAAAAGCAATGATGCCAGCAAACTCGGCTTCCGAGTGGTGGCGTCCAAATGAGCACATATATTGTGCTTGGTGTTGATGGCCCAATGATCTGCCATAGATCTGTAACACCAGACACATATGTATTAGATCAGCACATAACAAAAAGCAATTCACTCTAAACTTTTTTAGATCAGTTTGGTTCAATCGTGTGATTGAACCATGCGACTGAGTTCAGTTAGTTGACTTATCATGCGATTGAGTTCAATGGGGCGACTGATTCAATGACTGAGTTCAGTCGGTTGACTGAGCCAGCGACTAAGTTCAGTCGGATGACTGAGCCTACGATGTTGTAGAGATTAATGAAGAGGCTGATGCAACCTAAACATCTTTAGTCTTTCCTGCATGCTGCACAAGTGCATTGAAGTGGAATGCTTCGGAAGTTTCACATGTGCACATAAATAATCTAAGTGTGAAATCTTCCGAAGCCAAGACCAACATCTTCCGAAGCCAAAGATGAAGTCTTCTGAAGCCTCAGAGACAAAGTCTTCCGAAGCTTCAAGTTCATGAAGACAGATTTCTTCTGAAGACTTTCAGTAACATGCTTTATCTGATGTACTATTCCATAAAGCTGGACACCTTTCCGCTGCAACTCTGCAAGTCACCAACTAACATGGTTTGGTGAAAAGGTCCATGCTTTTGGTAACTGTACATTGAAGTCTAGAGTCTGTAACTTTCTACTTTATGTACTTTATCCTTTTTGTAATAGATAAGGATGTGAGCTATGGCATGTCATAGTCACTAGTCAAAAGGCAATCTGCCTTTTGACTCTACAATTGATTTTATGTGTCTAGTCAATTGTATCCAGCTGGCTTTCAAAGTATAGCCGGCTGTAGGATGTTGTATAAGTATCTCATGTTCTTGTATCTTTTATTCATGCTTTGTAACACTTGTAATAGAACATAGAGAAAGCAATATACTACTGCATTCTTGAAAACCAAACACTTGTGCTCTTTGTGTTAGTCTCATATACTACTTGTGTTCTAGTGTCATCACTTGGTTAATCCAGTTTACTGTTTGATCTAAGTTTAGTTTATCTCCTCTTTGTGTTATTGTGTTGTAACCATACCCTTCAACGATAACGAGCCAGTTCAAAGAAAAGCCATGACAACTCTTCAAACTGCCCTTCCAAACTCTGTATACAGAGGTTTCAAGAAGTGCAAAACAGCCAAGCAGCTATGGGATGCACTGAAACTGATGTATGAGGGTTCTTCTGAAGCCAAGGAGAACAAGAAGGATCTCTTGAAGTAGCAGTTTGAAAACTTCACCTTCAAAACAGGTGAAACCATGACTCAGCAGTACTTCAGGTATGTTGAGATAGTGGATACCCTAGTGGATGGAGGAGTTTCTCTTGAAAACAGAGACATTGTAAGGAAGTTCATGTCCTCACTTCCTAGGCAGTGGACACGCTACTGTGTGGTGATCAAGAAAACTAAAATCTCAAAACTCTTACTCTGACTGAGTTATGGAATTCTCAGTGGCTACCAGATGGAGATGAACATGCAAGGTTCATCTGGAAACTCCAACAATCAAATGGGTTCAGCCCTACATGTGGTTGAAAGGGACAGCATAGAACCCAAACATCATCTCTTATGCTACCCTGACAACTCACCCAAGGGTCCTTTCATCACCTTCCCAGAGACACCAAGGAGAACTACACTCAAGGAAGCCCATTCCAAGAGACAAGCTCTTCTCAAGCTTTTGTGTCTTCTGATGAAAGCTGTGGCAACTCTCTTTTCACTCTTGAAGACCTGGACTGTATCCATCCAGATGATCTGGAATACATGGAAATAGTCCAGCAGATGGCTCTTCTCACTCACAGAGCCAAGAAGTTCTACAAGAGGACTGGAAGGAAGTTTCCAAGCAATGCAACCAGTGGAAAGTTTGGACTGGACAAAGGCAAAGTCAAGTGTTACAACTGTAACCTGATGGGCCACTTTGCCAGAGAGTGTAAGGCACCTAGAACAAATGGTGGCCAAACATAATCCAGACCAAACTACACTGACAAAGCTCTCCATAATGAGAAGTCAAAGCAGCAAGCTGCTGCTGCTGTTGAAGAAGGAGGCTTTGACTGGAGCTTTCAAGTTAAAGATGCCTCTCCAAACCAAGCACTGATGGCAGATCATGATGAAGCCAAGGTATTGGAACATCTCTGTACTCCTGAATGCATTGCTAAAGTTAACAGATACAGGTCCTATAACTTGGAACTGAGATCTGATATTGAGTCCTTAAATATTTTAAAATCTGATTTTAGAAAGTCTGAAAACGATTATAAGCTAAATATAGAGGACTTAGAGAAAACCATTTCAGTTCTAAAACATGAACACACAGATTTTAGGACTCAAATTAAAGATCTCATAACCAAGTTAACTGAGTGCCAGGCTGAGCTTGTGATCAGCAAAGCCAGGGCAGAAAGAGTGTTCTTGAAGAAGAGACCTTCAAGAACATGATATCCTCATCCCTGCACAACAAGTGTGCTATCAAATAGACAGGGACTGGGATCCAATGAGATAGCTCCTCCACACACAATCTTGTCAGTAAGATCTCCTAGGTGTGGAACTTGTGAAGATGAGCTTCCTCTCATGGATCCTATGATTGAGGAGGATGAAGAAGAGATAGTGAAAATCCCTCTACAAAGAGTGAAGAGGAGATTCCAAGAAGGGCCACTATCCTTCTGAGGAGAAAGTGAAGACTGTGATGACCAAGTCTATAGAAAGAACTTGATCAGAAGAGCAAAAAGAATGAAAGGCTCAAGAGATCAAGGCTACTTTTGACTCTAAGCGAAAACAAGTTTTTATTCTGTAGGGTTTAAAGTGGTAGGGACTGAAGGCATTTACCCAAAACTCTGCTAAGAGTTCTGGTTCTTGCTCAACTCATCTCAGCAGCAAGAAGAAGACTGCTGCACAGCCTGTTATCCAAACTCCAAGCACAGTTCTCAGCCCAAGAGGACTGTCTCAGCATCTGCAAAGATGAAGGTGGAGAAGGGAAGTGACCAAAGACAGTCTTACTCTCAAAACAAGCCCTTGTGAAGAAGAAGATGAATTGTTTTTGTGTGACAGCACCACTCACATTGCAAAGGATTGTCCCTTCAATCCTAAAGGTACTGTCTCATATGGCCAAAACAAAGGCTTCAAAGAGTTCTAAGAAGATTCAGGCTTGGAAGGAAAACTAGTTTCCTTCGGAAGTTCCAAATCTAACAAGAAGGAAGTGGAAAATTCTCTTCGGAAGACATTTGGTCTCGGAAGAAAGGAGTTCTTCCGAAGCACTGAAGTCTGCTGCAGTGTTTGCAGAATCTTCTGAAGTTTAGTCATCAAAACTTCTGAAACTCCAAAAGTTTCTAAAGTTTTGAAGGTCAAGTCCAATACTACAAAGTGGTGTGGACGTCTAAGAAAGACCAAGTGACTGAGATTTCTCCATCAAAAACAGCTCAAGATCCTTTTGTACAACCATAGGATCTATTACTGTTAATTTACCTTCTGCAAATGAGCCCAAGACAAGCAAGGCTTGGGTTTCAGATGTAACTAATCATTCTCTTTTGCAGGGACAGCTGAAGACAGACAGAAATGTTGGATCATAGACAGTGTTGCTCCAGGCACATGACTGGTAATAGGTCACTACTCCAGAATTTGAAAGGATTGATGGAGGACCTGTTGCTTTTGGAGGAGATGAAGGTGGTTACATTTCTGTAGGGGCAAGGTCACAATGGTAAGATCAGCATAGAAAAGGTAAACTTTTTTTAAGAGCGCTTGGATACAATCTTTTGAGTTATCTCAATTGTGTGATCAGAGTCATAACATGCTCTTTACTGAGCATGAGTGCATTGTTCTTAGGCCTGTGTGGTCATTCCTCATGAGATATCCTGCTTAGAGCCCCCAGAAAAGGAAACATGTACAAGATGGATTTGCAAGAAACCTCTCCTCTGGAGAAGTTTCATGCTTTCTGTCTAAAGCCAATAGTGATGAGTCTTTCCTATGGCATAAAAGAATGTGCCATGTAAACTTTAAGAGCATGAATAAATTAATTAATGACTTGGTAACTGGAATGCCAAAGAAGAGTTTACAAGTGATGACCACTGTGTTGCATGCCTAAAAGGGAAGAACATAAGGTATCTCACAAGCCTAAGGAAAAGAACTCAATCACTACTCCCTTACACTTGTTACATATGGATCTCTTTGGCCCACCATTGTAATGAGTTTAGGAAGGACCATACTGTCTGGTGATCACAGATGACTTTACAAGATTCACTTGGCTTTATTCCTTAGAACTAAGGATGAGACTCCTATGATTCTGAAGAATTTCATCTTAAAGATTGAGAATCAACTGATCACAAGGTCAAGATCATAAGATGTGATTAAGGAACCGAATTTAAGAACCTATCCTTGCACATTCTATGATGAAAAGGTATTGCAAGACAATTTAGTGCTCCCAGGACTCCTCAGCAAAATGGTGTTGCTGAGAGAAACAGGACACTGATTGAAGCTGCAAGAACCATGTTGTCTGACTCTAAACTGCCCATCACCTTCTGGGCAGAGGCAGTCAACACTGCCTGCTATGTGCAGAACAGAGTTTTAGTAGTTAAGACTCATGGCAAGACTCCTTATGAACTTTGGCACAAGAGGAGACCTTTCATTGGTTTTCTCAGGTCATTGGATGTCCTTGCACAATCTTGAATACCAAAGATCAATTGCCAGTTTGCTGAGAAATCAATGATGACACATTATTGGATACTCTTCCCAAGCTAAGGCTTGTAGAGTATACAATCTCAGAACTAGAATTGTTGAGGAGTCAGCCAATGTGACTTTCAATGAACACACACCTTGTGTTACTGGTTCTGGTCCGGATTGGTTGTTTGATCTTGATTTGGTTACCAACTGTTTTAACAAATCTTGTGATGTTTCAGGATCTGTAAAAATTTGAATACATGATCCTGATCCAAGATTTGAGCTAGGAAGATCTTCAAGACACATATCTTCAACTCCAGTTAGAACCACTTCTGCAAATGAGGTTTCTATCAGCCTACAATGACAATTCAGCTGATACATCTGGTATGCCTTCAAATTCCAGCTCGAGCTCTACAACCAGATAAGAACACCTCAACTGTGGAAGAGAACAATGTGATGGTGACAGTGACCAAGAATTTCTTGATGCCACTAACCACACTATGGATGAGAACATCAATGATGTCACACACTGCTTGGATCAAGTTTCACTTGAAAAGTGTGCTGATGTGGTGGGAAAACATCTATGCCAATCTAAATTTCTCAAATTTAGATCTTTCTCAACAACTTGCTGTGATCCCTTAGCTTAGGATCCACAAGTCTCATCCTACCACAAACATCATTGGAGATGTTGTCTCAAGGGTAAAAACAAGGGACAAACCCATGAAGCAAATCTTTCTCTTAACTCTTGTTTTTCTATCCAGATAGAGCCAAAGAAAGTTGATGAAACTCTAAAATGGAAGTTGGGTTGAAGCTATGCAACAAGAGCTGCTTCAATTCAAAAGGCAGAAAGTTTGGAACCTTTGTCCTCTTCCTTCTGGGAAGACTACCATTGGAACCAAATGGGTGTTTAGGAACAAGAAAGATGATAGAGGCATCATCATCAAGAACAAAGCTAGATTGGTTGTTCAGGATACACCAAGAAGAAGGGATTGACTACACTGATGTCTTTGCTCCAGTGGCAAGATTAGAAGCTGTTAGGATATTTCTGGCATTTGCTGCATCCAAGAACTTCAAGGTTTTTCAACTTGATGTGAAGTGTGCCTTTTTGTATGGAGTGATAGATGAAGAGGTTTATGTCAAACACCACCTATTTTGTAGACCCTATCATCCTCTTATGTCTGCAAGCTTGACAAAGCTCTCTATGGGCTGCATCAGGCACCCAGGAAGTGGTATGAGACATGTCTGAGTATCTCTGTAAACATGAACAGGAGGGTACTATAGATGGAACTCTCTTTATCAAAGGACAAGGAAAAGACATATTGCTAGTTCAGTATATGTGGATGACATCATCTTTGGTTCAACTAATCCAAAGCTCTGCAAAGACTTTGAGAAGCTGATGAAAAACATATTTGAAATGAGTGCCATGGGGAACTCATTTCTTTTTGGGAAATTCAAGTGAAGCAAGTTGAAGATGGCATCTTCATAAGTCATTCAAAGTATGTTCACGACATACTCAAGAGGTTTAATATGACTGACTGTAAGATTGCTAAGACACCTATAGCCAGAAACCACTCTCTTGGTCTGATCTTGAGGGGGAGGTGTGATATGAGCATTTATACAGGGCTATGATTGGGTCTCTTATGTGTCTTACTGCTAGCAGGCTTGATATCATGTTTGCTACATGTATCTGTGCAAGATATCAAGCCAACCCTAAGATGTCTCACCTTATCACTGTCAGAGTTAAGATACTCAAGATGCATCAGTTGCATCATCACTTGGCCTATGGTATCCCAAGAATTCTGACTTTAATCTGTATGCCTATACAGATAGTGATTATGGTGGTTCAATATGACTGTAAAGTCTACATCTGGGGGATGTCAATATCTTGGTGGAAGGGTGTGTCTCATGGCAATGCAAGAAACGATCATGTGTCTCTGCATCAACTGCTGAAGCTGAATACATTGCTGCTGCAAGCTGCTGTGCTCAAGTACTTTGGATTCAAAATCAGATGCTGGACTATGGGTTAAACTTCAAGGAGACTCCCATTCACATAGACAAAAACATTGCTATCTCAATCACAGAGAACCCTGTGCAGCACTCAAGACAAAGCACATCAAATATCAGGTTCATTTAATAAGAGATAACTATGAAAAGGATTAATTAAACTAGTCAAGGTCACACAGATGAACAATATGTGATCTGTTTACAAAGGCTTTTGATGAACAGATATTTAAATATCTTATATCAGCTATTGGGATGATAAACCTTGAGTAAGCTTTTCTTAAAACTAATTCTTATTATTTTCTTAAAAATGTGTGTCCTAAGTTGTCTATTTCATCACTTTCATGAGCTCATGTTTTCTTTGGATGAAAAATTTTTTTGAAGACTTTCCTTAGATTTTTAAAAAATTTCTGATACTTCGGAAGTTTTGTTTTTAACTTCGGAAGTAAACATGCCTTCAAATTAATAACTGTCTAAGAAGTTTACCTTCGAAGAGTTCAAAATTTATCTTTCGAAGCTTAAATATTTGTCTCGGACACTTACTAAATTTTAAGAACTATTTACTTCACAAAGCACCACACAAAGCACTCAAGCTTTAATTTTTCTTCCGAAGCAAAAATTTTCAAATCTCTCAGGAAATTCTTCCGAAGTCATTTTAGCTTCGGAAGCTTTTTAATTAAAAACTTCCGAAGATAATTAACCTTCGGAAGCTTTTTGACTTCCAAGAAACTACTTTTTGAGCAAAAGTAAACTACTTTTCCAGAGGTGGGACCGACATTCGGATTTCAAAGTTTATCCTCTTTCATTAAACTTTATTGAAATCCTTCTCACATATAAACCCAACGGTTTCCCCCCTCTTTCTTCCTCCAAACCTAAAAACCAAATTTCTCTTTGAAATTTCTTTCTTTCTTCTTCCTTCATCCTTAAGCTACTTCAAAATGGCCAACCTTGCTCACAAAATGATCCCACTTTACCATGCAGCTACAAGACAACACAATCAAGTTGCTCTGTTACGCTCTGAGAAAGATCCTCATTTCTTAGAGGTTTGCCGTTTCTTATCTCCGTCAAACTACTTCACTCCCTCACCATTGATCCTCCACTCTATGAGGATCAGTTTGCTTGAATTCTGGAAGACCTGCCAAGAGGTCATTATGGATGGGGAGAAAGCACTGTCTGCCACAGTGCAGGGAGAACAATCTTCATCACTCCCGGCCATCATCAACAGACATCTTCAGCTGATGATGAAGAAGGTGAGGTGTTCTTCCCAAAGGAAGTTGTTAATCATTTCTTTGAGCAGATGGGATATGAGGGAGATTTCTCTATAAAGACCTTCGAAAGGGAAGTTCTCATCCCAATGGAGATTCCTGCTTCATGTGGTCATCCACAGCTTATCAAACAAGCATGGTGGATGGGACCAGATTCCTGAAGATCTCTCCTTCATAGTCCATGGAATGGTTAAAGGGGTCAAATTCCAGGTACTCTCAGTTTGTTTATACAAATTTGCTTGCTAATTTAGACTCCTTAGAATATTACATGTTTCCTAGATATGTCCAGTACATTCTTAACTGTGAACTGGGCTCACATTTAAGGGGAACAGGTACATTCTTAAATTGGGACAGATGAAGCCCGGCATCTTTAAAACATTGAGAAAGTCCACTGTTGGATTCTCTAGGGTAGAAACAAGCCCTAGTCCCAAAAATGTTAGAGCTCTTGCTCAAGTGACACCTAGCAGCACAAACGCTAGTGTTGAACCCACACTGCTGCTTCCCACCACCCACAAAACCTCAATCTCCATCCCTACCAAAGAAAAAATCCAAACCAACCCCGAACCTGCTCAGACTATTTAGTCTATGGAGGTTCCTCATGCTCACTTGATGAGCCTCATTAGCCCTACTGCCTTAAGCCTCACTCTGACCTCAACACTCCAGTGATCAACCTTCAAGGGACAGTTACATCCCCAGCCTATAGATCTCAACCACCAATTCCAAACTTGACTTCTATACTGATGAAGATTAGGTTTCAGTGAGTATAATGATCTCTCTTCTTTCCCGCTACTCAAAGAGAGATGAGTACTCCTAAGTCTCCTACATCTATCCCACATCAGTCACCTACAACTGAGGTGGACACTTCTGAACCTGTTCAGGATGTCCATATGGAAGAGGCTCTCACTTCTGAAAGTGATTACATCATTAAGACCTCAACCATAGCAACTCAGCCCACTAACATCCAACTGAGACTGCCAGTGAGCGAGAAATCCAGTAGCCAAGAACTTAGAACTGGTCATGAGAGAAAGGACTCTGGTCCAATCTTCTCCACCCCCAGTGATTCTTCTGATGAAGATGAGAGGGATCTGAGACTAAAAGTGCACAAACTGTCTAAAACATGCACTTACCTATCTCAAAGGTCAGTCACCTTGATCTCAGGTGACTACCTTATAAAACAGGATCAATGATCAGCAACTTGAGATTTCTTATCTTAAGGAAAAACTAGCTGGGAGACCTTAAGGAAGCTCAACCAGGACACAAGAACCTGTGGATGTGATTGACCTATCCTCAACTCACCTATGCAAGTGGGTGATTCTACCAAAAAGGGGGAGAAAGTCATTCCAGCCACAAAACCTGGGAGTTCCTCCAAGAGAATGGACATTGAGGACTCACCATCCTCACTTGCAACTGTGCATTCTCAGCAACCTCTTCTAGTTCATATTGATGTGGACTACACAGACTCCTTCATACAGAGTCTATTTGAGGATGGGATACCAAGGGCTATGTCACCTTCATCATCCTTCAATCACATTATTAGGTAGAGGTATGACAACAACAAGAGAGCCCTTATTATCAAAGAGTTCAAGGATAGCATGAAGTCTTTAATTTTCAGAACTTGGACTACTATGAAGGTCTGGATCTAGTCAACATGCCACTTGTCAACCCAAGCCAGTCAAGACAAGCTGACAGACTGGCTAGAAGAATCCAAGACAGGATCATTGCAGAGTTCAGTCTAAGAAGGAAACTAAGGCAATCAGGCAATGTCATCAGTCAACTGGATGTTGAGGTAGACCCTAAGATTAGCTTCATAGCGGAAACCTTGACTGAAGGCCCAGTGACAGAACTTGAGAGCCCTGTCTCATCATCCAACTGTTGCAGAGATCCATATTCCTTCTGAGACCTGCTGGTGAAGGTGCTTCTCAACCTCTCTCTAGCCTGAGCTCAGATGCTACAACGAGCAATGAAGGCCAAAGCTCTCTCCACCCTGAGTCACAAAGGTCTGTGAGTGACAAAGGGAAAAGAAAAATGACATCTGAGGAGATTGAGGAGGAGAGAGGAGAGAGGAAAAGGAGGCTAAGGGGAGAAGGTTCCTCTACTGAGTCTCCAAGACTCATGGAGTCTGCAATCAGGGCTGCCCCCAGACCAGATACTCAGAATGATGAGTTAAGGGCAGTCAGGATCAACTATCTGCAGACTAGGAACTATGACATAGATAATATCATTTCTCTCACCTTGGATGAATTGAATGAGCTGGTTGATCTGGAAAGGTCAAGAGAGAAGAAGGAGGCAGAAGATGCAAAACTCCTAGTACAGGTCAAAGAAGAAAGAAAAAGAAAAAGATTGTACAGAGGTATGCCTACCCTCTCACCAGTTCAAGAAAGCCCTAAACAAGAGGATGTGGTTCAACAAGAACCTCAGGTAGATAAGAAAGAATACAGAATCAAGATGATTAACTGCTTGAGTGCCACAGGTCTCTATTAGGCAGATGCACTCCTTCCCTTACCTTATGACTATGTTGAGTTTGAGTATTTAAAACAACTTGAGCTTGAGTTAGTCAAGGAAAGAAAGACAACAAAAAATAATATGAGGGAAGAAGCTGCAAAGTCAAGAGCCATCATCCAAAAGAGCATGAAGAAGTCTCCTGATAGGCAGAGGATGATGAGCTTCTTGAAGCTGTATGGATTCTCCGGAAGGAGACTTGGACCCATGTCTCTATCCACTATGGATGAGCATATCAGGGTAATCAAGCAGAAGATTAAGAGTGGAGTGCTCACTGACTTACACTCCACTCCAAGTCAGGCCCCACTTGAAGTGGAGGTTAAGGTTGAACAAACAGACACAACACAACCTGGACCTCCTACTAATGCTCAGTAAGCTTCATCTTCTGATCCATAGTAGGGTCAACCTCCTTCTCCATCTGAACCTGAGAGAGAGGAAGTCCCAACTGAGAAAGACAATAATGATCAATCTGGTGCTGCAGGCCAGTCTTCTCAATTCAAATTTGGAAAGAGAAGGAAAGGATGGCTTCTAAACCAAAGTCTAAGAAGAAGAAGAAGCCTGAATCCCCTTCTGAACCTCAGGATGAATCAAAACAGCCTAAGGATGTGCAGCCAGAGGATGCTCAATCAACTCCAACTTCAGTAGCTCCTCTATCATCAGGAAGACCCATCTTGTCTTGGACATACACCACAAATCCAGAAAGGTGGCATGTTATTAGAGATCAAGGCATTGAAGACATTTATACATGGCAAGATATGTTTCAGTTGCCTCTGCATGACCTCTTTGACATGAGAAGACACTTTGACAGCCTGAAGGATCCTGATCATCTTATGAAGAAAGGAATGGTGATCATCCTAATGAGGACTGTTAATATCTGAAGTTTTCTAAGTGTTTTGGTAGCATCAGCTTAGGGGGAGTTTGTAGAGATTAATGAAGAGGCTGATGCAACCTAAACATCTTTAGTCTTTCCTGCATGCTGCACAAGTGCATTGAAGTGGAATGCTTCAGAAGTTTCACATGTGCAAGAGAAATACTCTAAGTGTGAAATCTTCCGAAGCCAAGACCAACATCTTTCGAAGCCAAAGATGAAGTCTTCCGAAGCCTTAGGGACAAAGTCTTCCGAAGCTTCAAGTTCATGAAGACAGATTTCTTCTGAAGACTTTTAGTAACATGCTTTATCTGATATACTGTTCCATAAAGCTGGACACCTTTCCGCTACAACTCTGCAAGTCACCAACTAACATGGTTTGGTGAAAAGGTCCATGCTTTTGGTAACTATACATTGAGGTCTTGAGTCTGTAACTTTCTACTTTATGTACTTTATCCTTTTTGTAATAGATAAGGATGTGAGCTATGGCATGTCATAGTCACTAGTCAAAATGCAATCTGCCTTTTGACTCTACAATTGATTTTATGTGTGTCTAGTCAATGTATCCAGCTGGATTTCAAAGTATAGCGGCTGTAGGATGTTGTATAAGTATCTCATGTTCTTGTATCTTTTATTCATGCTTTGTAACACTTGTAATAGAACATAGAGAAAGCAATATACTGCATTCTTGAAAACCAAACACTTGTGCTCTTTGTGTTATGTCTCATATACTACTTGTGTTCTTAGTGTCATCACTTGGTTAATCCAGTTTACTGTTTGATCTAAGTTTAGTTTATCTCCTCTTTGTGTTGTTGTGTTGTAACTCATACCCTTCAACGATCTTGCAGATGTGAATTAGTTTCATATATTATCTTGTGTTAATTGATTCCAAATGATCTAATACACATAATCAAAGCTTTGACTTCAGATTTGTTTGATTTAACCATCATTAAATCACCTATATTTTGTGAAGCTATTTTCAACATAACCAACACTAAAAATGACAGTTGTTATGATAAAGCATGTCTTGATACACTTCATTGACCACACATGTGATATTAGGTGGCACGCAAAAATTACGGTCAACAACGCATTGTCTCGTTCCTCATGTCCCTAACACTAATGTTGCTGATTGTAAGTGGGCTATAGGTTAAAAAGAGACATAAAATGGTGTTGTACTGCTATCACTCGCTACAAGCTTGAGTTGTAGCTAGAGGTATTTGGCAACAACTAGGGATCCATTTTTGTGAGACTTTCAGCTTAGTCAATAAATCGACTGCTATTCATATTGTTCTCTCTCTTCCAATAACTCAGGAATGGCCATTCCGCCAATTGGATATATAGAACGCTTTTCTTCACGGTGATCTAAAAGAAACAATTTCATTGACCCATAACAATATTAATTTGCTCTATATGTCCTTTTACAAGAACCTAGGGCTTGGTTTCATCGCCTCTCAAAGGCGATTCGTACACTTGGTTTCAATGTTTTATAGGTTCTAAACAAATTCTCCTTTTTAGTTATTCATTGGCAGACACACAATTATACATTCTATTTTATGTTGATGATATTATCAGATATGGGAACAACACCAACTCTATCATCAAGGTAGTTTAACAACTTGACACATATTTTAACCTCAAAGACCTTGAGGCTCTTGATTGTATTTTCGGCGTGATTGCTCCTAGGTTCTAACATCATACTATCTCAAAGTTAATATATTTGGAGCTTCTACATCAAGCAAGTATTTTAGAACCTAAGCATGTACCCTCACTTACGACTACATCCAACACGATGTCTCTTCATGGCAATGCAGATAGTGTTTGTAACAGGGTTACATAGGATCTCTTTGAATCTATATTAATTTTTCAAAGTTGATCCATTTGTCTTCTAGACAATATGATTTTTAAACTTGAGGTAATAATTGTTTTCAAACTATTAAACATCAAATCCCTCTTTGGTTTATAGTTTGGTTTGTGGCCAAACCTAGATAGTTGAAGGTGCTAGGTGCAGTCAAAGTTGAGGATGGGATAAGTGACATAGAAAGCTTGAAGTTTCTTCCTGTAGGTAGCTCAAAGTACGGTTTTAAAGTCAACTTCCCTTATTCTATCCTTTTTTGCACCTTTTCACGTTTGATTTCACCCTGACACCAAAGTGTTGGAGCTGTGCAAGATAGTCTATATTATCAACATAGTCAAAGTCAACAAAAGTCAAAATCTCAGTTAAGGTCAACAGAAAAGTCAAACGTCAAGTTCGAGACGAAGAACCGAATGAAGATATTGAAGATATAATGTGTTTGAGACTTTATTGTATTAAATATATTTTGTGTGAACAAAATATATTTACCTTGTTTTAGTCTTGTTTTAGTCAAGTTTAATACTCTAAGGGACTAAATGTAAATAGTGAAAGTTAGTCTAGACTATAAATAGCTTAATCGTAATTAAAGTTGGTTAATGGTCGAATGATCATTTAATTGGAGGATTACTTGTAAACACTATTCATTTGAAATCAATAGAGATTAAAGTTTTTTTTTATGTTTATCTTATTTTGATCTAAAATCTTCATGTTATTGATTCAAGTATTCAACCTAGATTAACACAAATGAAACCTCTCAATAGTTTTTTTAATTGTTTAGAGATAGAAGCAGGAAGAAATGAAAATAGTGGACCAAAAGACTTGAAGAGAGTTAGGTGTAGATGAGATGAGCTGAAGTCTCCAATAAGCAAGAGGCTCTTATTCTTCCAATCCAGGATTCTCTTCATAACTTTAGCAATAAGTAGGGAACAATCTTTATGGTATAATCTAGATGATATAAGAGGGACACTTAGATACTTCAATAGGAGATCACCAACCTTAAATTAAATAGACTCAAGAATATTTAGAATACACCAGTGCCAAAATGCATCGTGCTCTTAGGAATACTTGGAATCAAACCTGATACACCACTAAACTCGTCCGGAGATGCCATAAGAATAGAGACAGAAGATTGGTCACAATGGCAAAAATGAAACAAGTCATCTGCAAAACATAGATGAGTCAGGCCAACTTTTTTTACATCTTTAATGAAATATAAAGGAGATATCCCCTTTGACTGTCCTATTCATAAGAGCAAGCACCTTGATAACCATTCTAAATAGGTATAGGGATAACGGGTCACCCTATCTCAAAGGTGTTTTTCTTTTGAAAAACCCTTGTGTTCCCCATTTATGGAAATGGAGAAAGATAGTATAGTGACATGGTTCATAATCCATATAATCATAGTATGAGGAAACCCAAAATAATGAATACATGTTCTTAAGATGCCCCATTCAACCATTTCTTAGGCCTTTTGATATCTATCTTAAAAGCACATCTAGTCGGGCCTCTTACGATGGTAGTTTCTCATACGTTCATGGGTGGAAGAATGTTGTCACTAATTTGTCTGCCAGGCACAAACACATATTGGTTTTCATCAATAATGTCAACTAGAGTAATCTTGATGCGATTAGAGATGATTTTGCTTATACACTTATACAAGACATTACAACAAGCAATGGGGCAAAAATGAGACACCTTCTTCGGGGAGGGATGATATTTGATAGTACTATTCAGGGTGTAATTGGCTTTCATTAGCTAATTAATGGTACAACACTAACCGTTATACTTCATTATAAATCACACCTTTCTGGGCTCTTTATGAGATTTCTTCATAGACTAACTGGTTGCACATCCAAGTGAGCCCATTGCCCTAGAGGTGGCTCAAAAACCAGTTTACTAAAAAAACCAAAGCCGCTTTAAAAAACCATTTGGCCCAAACCGGTCCCAACCCGACCTGAACCTCCAGGTTACGATGAATTTCTCATATTTTTATGTCAAACCAATTACGAACCGGTTTTTAACCCGATCTAAACCGATTCCCCAAACCGGTTTTTAAACTGTTTTTTTAACTAGCCGTCAAATAACAGTTTTATAGTTGTTTTTTGACCGTTGGGGCTTTTTTGACCATTTTTTGTGTTAATTTTACCACTATACCCTCCATTAGGTTAGCATATATATCAATAGGATGTTTTGGTTTAACCACAACAACTTAAAACCCTCTCTACTTTATCTTAAAAATGATAAATACTTTCGTGTATTAAAAAAACTCTCAAATGGCTTCATCAAGTGCTCAATCATTCGTTGATTGTCATGCATCTTCAAGCAACGTGGTGGTAGCAATCCTTCCTATGAATAGAAACCCTAAAACATGATGCAATTATGATTTATGTCATATGGCTAGTGGTCCACACAAAACTCGTTGCAAGTTTTATAATAAGTTTTTGAAAAAAGAATCAAATACAACCTTGAAAAACCACATTGCACATAAACATTGTAAGGCGTTGAAAGATGCACCGTCTCAAGGTTAAGCTTCGATGATGAAAAAAGAAAATGTTTAGGCTTATATCATTGATGTGGTTCAGGAGCAAACGGTGAATTTTGTAATTTTAAAAAAGCTTGTCATTCAAACATTTTGACAACGAACGATTGACTCGACTCGTTTAACGAACACTCCAACCACGTTATACCAATGTAAGTCATGCTACTATTATAAAGATATTGTTTAAAATTGTGGAGAAAAAGCTAAAAATGAATTAATATCTTATTTTAGAAATGAATTAATATCTTAATAGTGATGTTTGGTCGACTCCTCACGGTTCATCAGACTCGTACATTTGTGCCATCGCCAATTGGGTTGAATCAAATTCGTGGCAAATAATGAATGTACGATTACGTTTGAAATGTTTGATTATCCTCACACTAGTGAAAACATTTTTTATCTTATTGACAAAGTATTAAAACATATTATTTAGAAAACCAAAAATTTTTGTATATCTTTTGATTATAAGTCAAATAACACATTTGTGTAGGATCGGGTTTTGTCATTCAACACAAATATTATCTCTCAAACTCACTAAGTCACAATCGGTTTGATTATGGAAAATCACTTAAGAGTTGATAATAATATACAAAGTAAACAAACATAAGAAGATAGATTTTCAGATACTTGTATATGTTACTTCTTAACTCAAAGTATTACAAGATTCTTACAAGCATGCCAAATGAGTTACAATGAAAAACTATATATACTACTAACTACAGCCGGTTATACTTTGATACCAGCTGGAAACTTACGACACAAGCAAATACTACATTGCTAGAAGTAAGGTATCTGAGATAAAATACTATCTAAGATTTGGTAGTCATGACATATCCATGACTAACCTTTTGTCACGAACTAAAGTTGGTAACTATACTAACTAATAATGAATGACAGTGAAATAAAGTATGGTCAACTACATGGGCCTGGGAAAGCTCCATGTAGTATCTCAGAGATTGTATCGATTTTGTAAGGAGGACCATACTTATGTCCACTTGTTCATCATAGGTTCTTCTGAAGGTTAATTGGCTTCAAAAGAACAAGTTCTTGGAAGCCACTTATACTTCAGAAGAGTCTACTTCTTCCGAGGCTTGTTATGATCTTCAAGACTTCATACTTCGAAAGTCATTGCCTTGAATTTTTCTAAGTGTTGTGAGTGGGGTTGAGTAAGAATGATATTCTTACTATGAATCGAATATGGTAATCAAGTCAGTGATTGAATGGCGGAAACAAACAATCAAAGAACATTAAATGCAAGAAAATTACTCATAAATGCTTTTGTATTGTATATATGAAAGTAGATGAATTACAGAGAATAATTACAACAAAAATTCTCTATCTATCAGCCGTCACCTCAAGTACGAGGTAATCTATTCTATTTATAGGCAGACAAGATGCCTTTTACAAAATGACTAAACTACCCCTGAACTATTACATCAGAACTAGTCTAAGTCTTCATCCGCATCTTTGCTTGTTCATCCGCATTGACAAATGCGAATGAGTTAACTTGATCAGCATTTCTTCACTTGATCATCCACATTAGTATGTTGGTCATCCGCATTGGTTAATGCGGATGAACAAATACTTATGCGCATTTGTTCGGTCATCCGCATTTGTCTAATGCGGATGAGCAAAGTCTTGTCCACATTAACATTTAGTCTTCCGCATTTGTCAATGCGGAAGACCAAATACTTGTCTGTATTTGCATTATGTCTTCCGCATTGACAAATGCGGAAGACAACACTTGTTCTTTTTCTTAGCAGAATTTCATCCGTATTTCTTCTTGGACTTAAGGGATTACAGCAGAGCAATCATCAAATCACCCATTGAGTTGGCATGTATGATCCTTTTAGGGTGCAACAATACTCCCCCTAAAGATTATACAGCCTAGTTTTCTTCAATGTTTGGGAGGTGATTGATGTTGTGATAATTCTGTTGGGTCTTCTGGTGGTGTAAAAGGTGCTGCTTGACTTGGATCCAAAATTGCCTTGATCATGTTAACAAAATCTTAAGCATCTGAAATTTTATCCTTGCTCAGTACATGAATCTTCAATCTGCTCATATTCTGAATGGCTTCAAGTGGTAGTTTCTTTAGTGAGATTGGTTCCCAAATAGACACTATTGATAGCCCATCCCTATGAATCAAAAGAGAACCATCTACATCAACTTCAAGTTTGACAATGTTGCCCAACTGTAAAGGTGTCTTCTTCTTCCTTTTCTCCCTATTTGCACTAGTCTGATCATAAGTCATCTTCAATATTTTGATACACTTTAGAAAGAAATGTAGACTTCTTGACCTAATTTGTTTGATATCTCTCTGAAGTGCCTTGTGTATATGTATTGAATATATGATTGATCCATAGTCTCACTTCATAACCACTAAACAATCTGATTTCAGCACCTTCTTTTCCTCCCCACTTCCTCTCAATCACCAATTCATAGGTCTTCTCATCATAATAAACATTTTAGATTGGTGTTGAGGAATGTGTACTAGCCACCATTTTTCTTTTCAATGATTCAGTAGGTTTCACTCTAAGTTCTGGAAACACTACTTCTTCAGCTGGTTTTGTCTGTTTCATCTCCAGAGGGTTCTTGAAAGTTTTGTCTTTTACCATACATGTTGCTTTTAATGAATTGAAGTTGTTGGTTCTCTTGAATATTCTAAGTATACCTTCAATTTCATATCCTCTAAACATGGCATTATGGTTTATCATCTCCAGATTAGCCAGTTCTTTCAAGTCATGAATCTCAAGTGCATTTACCAGAGCAGAGTACTCTGTAAAAAATTGCACTAGGCCAGAGATCCTTTTAACCATAAACATATTCCATGAACTATCATATTTCCAAGCAATGATTTTCTGGTCTATTTTTCCTTTTGGAGTAGATACACCTCTGATCATCTCAACAGTGTTCAACCCCTCCTGAAGTTTCAGTTGGGAGGGTTCAGCAAACCACTCTGGATATTTATGAATGACAGGTGCCAGATAATCTTGATCTTTATGAGTAAGATTCATGTCTTGTGCGGAGACACTTGATCTTGGCTTTTGATTTAGCACTTCTTCTTCTAACTTCTTTAACTTTTCTTTCTTTTCATTTATCAACCTAAGTGTTGCAGCTTTTAGTGAGTTAGTCTTTATGTTTGCCAATTTTCTTTTGGTGAAGCCTTGACTGGTAAGGTAATCCTTCATTTCCTTATCTGACATACTATAAGGATCAGGAAATAGTGGTTCATGAGTTGGGGATGATTTCTTCATTGAAGATAGTTTGGGTAGGGGAACCTTTCTTGACAATGGTCTTTCATACACAGTTGGTTTCTTCATAGAAGACTCTTTATGCACTGGAACATCTTTGGTGATTGCTTTTTCATATTCTGTTTCAACATTTGGATCTAGCAGCTTTTTCACTTTTTCTTCCTTTTCCTTTATTCCTTCATAGGTCATCCCAAATACTTCATCTAGATCATACCCTTGATTGATCAAAAACATTGCTTTGATCATTAAGTCATCAGTTTGGGCTTTTGACACTATTTCTTCCACTACTTGTTCTGTTTTCATAGGACTGTCCATATGAACATCCTCTTTAGCATCATATCCACCAGCTATCTTTCCTTCTTCTAGATCAATGGTAACAGCTTGTTTCTTTAATTGAGCTTCAGCCTGCTCATGTTCTTCAAGAAATTCAGCAATTGCTACGGGCTTCTTGGATCATCTTTCTGTTTCTTAACACTTTCTTCTTCAATCACTGGTCTTTTACCCTTAGCCTTTTCAGCTAGATATTTTGTCTTTCTTGAGTATGTTTGAAGTTGTGGCCTTGAAGTTTCAGCCTTTTCAATCACTGCAGACATTTTCTTAGGTGTGGTTTGTTCTTAAACATTCACTTCTATTTCCTCCTTCTCCTTTTCGTTTTCCTTTTCTGTTTCTTTTTCTTTTTTCTTTTTCCTTTTCACACATTTCTCTTATCTTTTCTTTTTGTTCTTCAGTCAGTGACACAGCAGGGACAATCTGCATGCTCAGCTCTTTCTCTAAAGGAACCGGAGATTTGGGGATGAATACAATAGGGTCAGAGTCAATCCTTTGATTGTTCACAAATTCCTAAAAATCATCATCTACACTAAATTCTTCAGATGTCAAGCTGTCTAAAGCACTAAAAAGTTCTTTAAATTCAGCTTTCTCAGTGTGAGCAGCATCTATTTTTCAAGAGTAAATCACCATCTCTAGACTTTGTTCCTCATGCTTTGTTTGACTTGTATCACCTTTTTGTTCTTCATTATCAGAGACAGACTGGTTCTCATCATCATCAACCTTTTCTTGTTCATCTTTCCATTCATCAGCCACTGCACTTCTTTGAATCTCAATTATCATCTCCAGTTCAGAGATCCTTTTGTTTTTGCTATGAATTTCATTTTCAAGATTAGAGATGATTTTAGCTTGTTCTTCTATAATGTTCTCATGTTCTTCCATTGCTATGGTTTGAATGGTAAGAGTGTCAACATGGCCACTCACTTCTTCTCTTGAATGATTGAGTGCAACTTTTAAAGTTTCAATTTCTTTCTCTTTCTCCTTCTTTTCAGCTTCATGTTTTTCTTTAAGCTCTTTCAACTCCTGCTCCTTTTCATCAAGCTCTAGAATTTTATCATCAATGATTCTGGCCCTTCTATTTAAAATCCTTTCCACCTTTTTGTAGGAGCTCAGATATAAGTTCATCTTTTTCATCAAGCATGTTTTCATTGGATTCAGCAAAGCTTTCTGAGGGAGCAGTCTCAGAAGTTGCTCTCTTTGCAGGCATTTGAGTATGATGATCCTCCTCATCAGAAGATGATTTGGATGTTTTAAAAGCACTAGTTGATCCTCCAACTTCAGTAGGGTAATAATGGGATGGCAAAGGTTGGTATGGTGATATAGGTGATTGATGAGATGGTAATATTGGAGATTGATGAGGTGGTGATATTGGTGAGTGATGATGTGGTGATATTGGGAGTGATGATAAGGTGATATTGGTGATGGTTGAGGGGTTTTTGTGGTGTGGTTGTGGTGTTGTTTGTGGTGTTGGTTGTGGTGTGGTTGTGGTGTTGGTTGTGGTGATGGTTGTGGTGTTGTTGTGGTGATGGTTGTGGTGATGGTTTTGTGATAGTTGAGGTGATGGTTATGCAGCAGCTTGTTCTTGTCCTTGAACTTCTTGATTTATTTGTTGAATCATCCATGGAAGAAGAGGTGAGTGAGCCCCACTGTAAAAGTTTCTTGGATCCCTCTTTTTAATGTATTTGTAAGATCTTGCATCATAGTGAGGAATATCAAGCACTGATCCTTCATTAGCAATTTCAGGGAATGATTCATTGATCAGCCATTGAATGAATCTTGGATACATCAAGAACTTGTATCTTCTCCCTTCTTGAATGTTTGAAATCAGACCATTGAAAACATAGGCAGACATATTGAATGGCCTGTTAGTGCAGAGAGCACAAATTGTTGTTGATGTGGTGACTGGAATATTATTCCATCCTGTCTTTCTCTTGGATAGGCAGTGCTGAAACATGTGAATTAGGAATCTCCAAGGTAGATCAACTAATCCTTTAATAATCTATTTAGCTTCATATCCTCCTTCATAACCAATTTCAGCAAAGAAAGTGGTTATTTCATCATCCTCCAGCTCGAAAGGTGCATTGGCATCATCATCAAAATGTAAGCATCTTCTAACTGAATCTTCAGTGATGCTCAGAGTGTGATCATTGGTGATTCTCCCAGTTAATATTCTAACACCATCAGCTTCAATTACCTCAGTAGAGTTCCAGAAGGACCTGATGGGATTCTCATATATGGTGGGTCTCACAGTGATAGCATAGGCTACCCTTGTGGTAGATAAGAATCTGATCATATCTCTAAGTTCTTCAGCTTCAGGCACATCAGGGTTTAAATAACGCTGATATTGTGGAGCTTGCTCCATGAAATATTTTCCATGTAATCTGCACAAGAGACATGTGTGTCAGTTATTAGTTTGACTTTAATGGTCAAGGATAAACATTTGTCATTTCTGTTTCATTGTTGTCATAGCAAATGGTGAGTTTGTTATTCAACAATCACAGTTTTTATGTTTGAACCATTAATAAGATGTTGTTTCATTGATTTGTTACACATGTTTCATTTTTCATCATGCTCTGTTCTTACAACAAACATGAATATCAAGGTTTTCATGATGAGAAGAATTCTGTTGGTTTGCATGCTCATTGAAGTCAAACAGGTGTATTATGTTTCATCAATAAGACATGTTTTTATGTTCTTCATTATCAGTTAGTTCATTGTTTGATTTAGGTTTAACAGTCTGAAACTTAGATCATGATAAAAGATTTTATGGAAATTTCACCTTGCTTTCGATAGAAATGTGGTTTCAAAATCGATAACAAGAGTAGATTGAGTAGAATCACATGAAAATCTTTGGTTGTTTATGATGAATATGATCGAAGTGGGTGTACTATGCGTTTGCGCTCATCTCACTATAAAGTCTCTCAAATTTGAAAAGTATTAAATGACCCGTTTAAATTCCTTTAAATAGTCAAATAATGGCTTTTACAAGATTTTACAAGTTTAAGAGCAAATGCAGTCACCACTGTAGCAAATGAGGAAGGGTAAATTTTTTGAATTTTGGTCATCTGCATTTGTTAACTGTAGCAAATACGGAAGACAAACTTTGGACTTTGACTATCCGCATTTGGTCACTGTTGTAAATGTGGAAGTTTTGTTACTTTTGATTTATTCTATCCGCATTTGTTTATTGTTGCAAATGCGAAAGTTAAATTTGAAAACATTTGACTCTGCATTTGTTTACTGTAGTAATACGAAAGAATAACTTGTGATTTTGTTCATCAGCATTAAAACACTATAGCAAATGCGGTAGTGTTGTTAATTGTTTCATCCTATCCGTATTTGTACACTGTAGCAAATGTGATAGAACAAAGTCAATCAGCATTTGTGCGACTACACCAAATGCGGATGACAACACTTGGTCAGCATTGCACTGTAGCAAATGCGAGAGAGAGATGTTCATCTGCATTTGACTACTGTAGCAAATGCGGTAGAGTAAAATCCACATTTACTTATCACACTAATGCGGTAGAGTACAATCTTTGTCCGTATTAGTTTCTCTTTGGAATAAAAAGCTAGTCTCATTGGTTAAATGCATGGGTTACGTTCATCCGCATTAATCAATGCACTTACCTGCATTAACTTTGAACTTAATCAAAAGTTAATGTGTCTAACTTGATGTTTCTTGTTATGAAGAAAAGTCTTTGAGTGAGTTTTCTTATGAAGTTGTTGACTGTTGAGATTGTCAATTCTTGCTTGGATTGACTTGTATGTCATAAGTGATACAAGTTTCCAAATTTTGACTGATCTTGGACTTTTAATGCATCCAAGAGTCTGCATAGACTGAGATACTATGGTATAACTTTTGCAACAAACCTATTATTTTCTTTTTGTTTTGTTTTGAATATATTAAGAAAATACTTTAAGCAAGAAAAGAAAATTTGTACAGACTTACTCAAAAATTTTAAATTACTCCCCTTAAAGTTTATATCCACATATGGATAGAAACTTTAAAGATTTAAAACCTTTTGAATATTATTTTGATTTTTAATAATGAAGATAAGAATATCTTTTGTTGTGATCATATCAATCTTGCATTACACATGTGCATATTTTATGATAAATTGTAGACATGTTTATGAACTTGAAGATTGAAGGTATTTTGTCCTTTTAAACTCACACAGGGTTGATATTTTGATGCAAATGATATTTATCATGTTTTTGGTTGATTTAATTATTCAATATGTACCTCACACACAAGCATGGTATGATCAACCATCCTTGTACAATGTATGGTAGAACTTTTTCACAGCTTTTCTTACCAGGTCACTTAAGTTATGATATCTCATTTTCACTGATCCGCATTGGGATTCTTTTACTTTGATCCTTTTTCATGATGATCCACATTGGGATTCTTTTCACTTCACTTTGGAAGGTGATCCATGATAGGATTCTTTTGTTCATTCACTTGGAATGTATTACTTTTGTTAATTCATCCAATTTTGGATGTGTTCCTCATTGGGAATCTTTTGGATCATAACATCTGCACTATGTGCAAGTTTCATCAGGTCTTTGCTCAGCAAAACAAAGATGGAACATGATGTGGTGAAAGAGATTCATAAAGTATCAATACCTGGTGTGTTTAGGTTACTACACACACATGCATTCAAATAAGCCAATGCATACCTGTACTTTGTGATGAGTGTTTCACAATTGAATAAGTCTTTAATTCATCACTGCATGTATCTTTTCTTCCAAGTTGAGCCTACCAACATATCTGGTAAGCCATTTCAGTCTTTCACATTTTGAAATTAAGCACAGTGAAAGATATAACGATTGTAATTATATCATTTCCCATAGAATTCTTTTCTTCATCAAACTTGATTTCTTTTTGTGGTTTTCTGATGTTTTTAATTGTTTTTTTAAATGTTACATGGTTTTTACTCAAGGTTAATCATGCCAATTGATTGAACCAGGAATTCAAACCTACTAGGTTCAAATGCCTTGGTAAACAAATCAGCTAATTGATTTTCAGTTGGTACTTGAATCAATTTGATTAAACCTTTTTCAGCATCGTCTCTCAAAATGTGATATCTAATCTCAATATGTTTTGTTTTTAAGTGCTGAAGTGGATTATTAGTTATAAAAACAGCTGATGTGTTGTCAATATAAATTGGTGTGTGCAAGAAGTTAAAACCATAATCAAGCATCTGGTTTTGAATCCAGAGAACTTGAGAGCAACAAGCTGATGTTGCAATATACTCAGCTTCTGCTATCAACACTGATACATTGGTCTGTTTCTTGCTATGCCAAGATACTAGTCTGGGACCAAGAAATTGACAACCGCCAGAGTTGGATTTTCTATTGAAGTTGCATCCTCTATAATCACTGTCTGTGAAGGCATAGAGATTAAATTCTCCTTCCTTTGGATACCATAACCCAAGAGCTGGTTTGCCCTTCAGATATCTGAATATCCTCTTGACTACATTCACATGTGATTCTTTTGGATCAGCTTGATATCTGGCACACACACAAACACCAAACATGATGTCAGGCCTACTGGCTGTTAGATACATAAGTGAACCGATCATTGATCGATAGTGAGTCTGATCCACTAATTTGCCTTTAGGGTCAGGTCCAATCTTCACTTTAGTATCCACAGGAGTTCTGATAGACTGACAGTCAGCAAAGTGGAATTTCTTCAACATAGTTTCCACGTATTTTGATTGATTGATGAAAATTTCATCTGATGTCTGTTGGACTTGCACCCCTAGAAAGAAGGTGAGTTCCCCCATAGCACTCATTTGGAACTTTGAGTGCATAAGGTCTTCAAATTCTTTGCAGAGTTGCTTGTTTGTTGAGCCAAATATAATGTCATCCACATAGATCTAGACTAACAGCATATCTTTTCCTATTTTTCTTCTGAAGAGAGTCTGATTAATATTTCCTCTTTCATACCCATCTTCAAGAAGAAAGGATGATAGAGTCTCATACCACTTTCTTGGGGCTTGATGAAGACCATACAGAGCTTTGTCAAGCTTGTAAACTCTGTGTGGGAAATCTGGATCTTCAAAGCCAGGTGGTTGACTCACATAGACCTCCTCAGCAATCTTTCCATACAGGAAGGCACACTTTACATTCATTTGATAAACAGAACTTCATGGATGCGGAATATGCAAGAAAGATTCGGATTGCTTCTAGTCTGGCAATAGGTGCAAACACTTCGTCATAGTCGATTCCTTCTTCCTGAGTGTATCCCTGTGCCACTAGTCTTGCTTTGTTTCTGATGACGATCCCTCTATCATCAGTTTTGTTCCTGTACAGCCATCTGGTACCGATAGGGTATTGTCCTTCGGGAAGATCTACCAGTTGCCATACTTCTTGCTTCTTGAATTAGAGCAATTCTTCCTGCATTGCTTCAATCCAGCTATTGTCTTGAAGTACCTCTTTGATGTTCTTGGGTACTATTTGTACAGAAAGCATGAGAACAAATAGATGTTTACAATACTTGACTTGCTTCTTGCCACCCTCTCATTAAGATCACCAATAATGCTTTCAACTGGATGATTCTTGTGTATTCTTGTGGATGGAATGGTGTCACAAGCAATAGTTACATCAAGATTGGAGACATTCAGTTCATTATGGTCAGAGGCACATTCATTAGTACAGTTGTTGAATTATGAAGATTTTCAACTTATGTTTTAGTTACTACTACATCTTCAGTAGCACTGAGATTGCTTGCATCATTTGATGTACCTTGTGTTTCAACAGGAGGAGAAGCCTGTTTCAACTTAATTGATGAGCAATGCCTTTGGTTGCACAAAAAGAACTCATACTTTCATTTTTGAACTCAGTACCATTATCACTTCTTATTATTTTGACCTTAAGATCAAGTTGATTTTCAATTTTAGTGATAAATTCTTGTATGATTTGGGATGCCTCATTTTTATGAAGTAAGAAGAACACCCATGTGAATCGTGAAAAGTCATCAATGATCACTGAACAATACTGTTTCTTTCCCATACTCATTACATGAGTTGGTCCAAATAGATCCGTATGAAGTAGCTTCAATGGAGTATTGTTAGTGTTTGCAAGCTTGGTTTTGTGAGACGATTTGTGTTGTTTTACTTTGAGGCACGCTGAACATTGATCAATAAAATTAAATTCTTTTTGAGGAAGACCAATGACATGGTTTCCTTTGACCAACTTGTTCATGTTTTTGAAATTTGTGTGCTCCAAATGTCTATGCCAAAGCTGTGACTCATCAAATGATGCTTTTGACAAAAGACATGTTTCTTCTTTGGGTGATGCAGAACACAGGTTTAAGACATATGTATTATTCTTCCTCGGTGTCTTTAAGACAACCCATTCTTCAGAGATCTGAAATCCAGGTTTCAGAATGTAGCAATGAGTGTTTGTAAAGTGAGTGGAATATTTCTTGTCACAGATCTGAGACACGCTTAGCAGATTAAAATTAAGTTGTTCACAGTAGTTCACTCTGTCAAAGCTCAGCATCTGTTTGTCACAGATCCTTCTACTGTAATTCTACCACCTTCTGAATCTCCACCAAATGCCACAGTAGTTCCTTGTATGTGCTTGAAGTCATGAAGGAGGGAACGATCTCCAGTCATGTGTCGGGAGCATCCACTGTCTACGTACCATAGGCTATTAGACCTATGTTGATGAACCTGCAAGGAAAAAAGAACTAATTAGAATAAGGAACCCAAGCCATGATGGTCTTGGGTTTTCCATTCCTATTCATGATGGTGACCTCCTGATATTTCCTTTTAAATTGTGGTTTAGATGGAGGTGTCCTAGGAGATTTTTCATAATGAATGGATTGAGTCATCTCATCAATATCTACTGAGGATTCAGATGAGTAATGAAATCGTTGGTCTCTGTTTCTTTGTAGAAATTTAGCCCGTTTTTCATTATCAAAAGTAGATTTTTGTTTTGGAAGGTCAAGTTGGTGTTTCATTGTGAGATGATTTCTTTGACCCTTCCTCAATTCCTTCAAATTATTCCTGTCATTTGTTGATCTAGGTGTCCTAGATTGAGTATTATGAAAATGAGGTCTGATAGAATGCATCACAGTGGATGTTTTTGAGATGGGCTTGTGTTGGGAAATTCTCAAACCCTTCTAATTGAAGTAACAATCAGATCTATTGTTATTGTTCATGTCACAGATTAAACAATACTTGTTGAAATAGCAGTTTTTGGTGGAGTGATTGTTCATGTCATAGATAGAGCAATATTGAATAAAGAAGCATTTATCTATCTTATGATTGAACATTTCACAAATGTCATAATACATTTGTTTGTTTCTTGAATCAGATTTTTCCTTGTGTGACTCAACTGATATTTTCTTTTGACGAGTCACTTTCTTTTCTTTAGGTGATGAATCAGAATCAGTCCTTTTAATAGTTTGCTTCACAACACTACCTTTGTTTAATTGTCTGGGTTTTTTTGTTTCTTCAACCTATTTCTTACTTCTTTCTCAAGTTGGTCAACATGTTCCTTGTTATAGATATCAAACCCAACTCCCTGCCTTAATCTTGAAGACTGAGGGTCTGATGATGTTTTTATGTGTTGAACTCAGTGTTACTGTTTGTTTCTTTTGCACTAAAACATTTTCTGATTTGCTTGAATTGTTTGGAGATATAATATCATTATCAGAACTACTCTCAGTAGTGGGTTTCACTGTCTTCACATATTTCTTTTTACCTTGTAAAACAGATGGTATGAATTTTATAAAAGGGACAATTGCTTTTACAGGGCTTGATGGTTTTATGACACTCACTGTCTTGTCTGAACGCTCTTTGATTTTGATTGGGTGACCTAACTTGATTTTATCCTTATTTGTTTCAATATAAACATCAGGTTTGTTTTGAGGATTGGTTACCTGTTTTACTACAGATTTAGGTTCCATAGTTTTAGTTTCAATTGCTTCAGTGAGTGAGGCAGATTCAGACATGACAGTGTAGTTGTCATTGTATGGTGGAGGACATGAATTATACCCAATCCCTGACATGTCCTTTGGATCCTTTTGAGAATCAAGCATCTCTTGCAGCTTGACTGAAGACATTTGAAACTTTTCAAGTTTCACTTCAGTCATAGATTGTTGAATCGTAGATTGAGCTAACTTTTCAGTAAGTAGCTCATTCTCAGCTGCAAGAGTGTACTTCTCACCATGCAGTTTTTCTAAGTCAAAAATGAGAGATTTAATTTTGATTTCAAAGTTTTTTATTTCTCTCTTCATCATCTCTGATTTTACCTTTTCTTTGATTTTATCAGCCATTTTGTGGTTATGCTCCCTCTAACCTTGCATTCACTAATGCATTTTTCACTACAAAGGTTAGATTTTACCTTAGTAGGCATTAGAGATGGTCCATAATTGATGTGAGCCATAAGAGCATGATTTGAAATTGAGGCTTGACTTCCTCTGCATACACACTCCAATCACGTACTCCATCTTGCTTTATCACTAGAGCACTAGCAGAAGACTGATTGTTTCCACGAGCTTGATTTGTTAGTTGGGGTGGATTCTGATATGATTGGTGTTGATGATACTACTACTGTTGGTTGTTAGAGTAAAAGCTTGAGTTAGGCTGTGAGGATGACTGGCCTGGAGAGTTCCTTTGATAGTTGTTTCTCTTGGGGGCGTTGCACTCTCTTGAGAAGTGGCCAGCCATGCCACAGTTGAAGCATTTCACCTTGGATTTATCATATCTAAGTTTTGTAATTTTATTTAGGCTCAGCTTTCTTCCTTTTCTGAAGAAGTTCTTGGCTCTCATGCAATCATGGCCATTTCCCATTGTAGATCCATTCCTTCCACATCATCTGGATCCATTTCCTCCAGATCTTCTTGAATTAGATGAGCAGAAGTGAGTCTTCCTCCCAAGTAGGCTTCAAAGCTTGCAACAAAGGCATTGTAAGTTGCCTTTTGTTCTTCTGATCTTTAGTCTTCAGGAGTGCTTTGAGGATCAGCAATGACTCTGGAAGTTTGAGGAGCAGCAGTGACTCTAGGTGTTTGAGATGAGGTTGATGGATGATTCATTGGTGGAGTTGCTATGAACCCAGTGTTGTTCATTTGATCTCATGATGAGATAAAATCATCTTCCTCAGTGATGAAGGCATTTTCCACAAAATGAGATTCTGATGGAAATTTGTAAGCCTCACTGTTGCTCCACCAAGATTTCTGCTTCTTTCATCAAGTTCTAAAGCTTTAATTTTGGCTATCATGATGTCTAAAGTAGTACTCTCAAGATCAAGAGTATTTTTCAGCATGGTTACATTCTATTTCCAACTTTCAGGGAGACTGTGAAGTATCTTTTTGTTTAATTCTTTAATCTTGTAGGTAACTCCCATGATTTCCAAATCATTTTGCTAACTGTACAAATCTGTGCAGTTGTTTAGATATTGATTCTCCCTTGGTGTGGTGGAATGTTTCATACTGATTAACAAGTTTATCCTTGTTGATTTCAGCCACCTCACTGCTTCCTTCACATATGATCTTCAATGCATCCCACACAGCTTTTGCAGTACCATACTTCTCTAATCTTTTCAGCATATTCATCTTGAGTGCTTGAGTTAGAATGGAGTAGGCTTTGAGGTCAATCTTGATTTTCTTTTAGTCTTTATCATCTAAGGTCAGATCTTCAATGGGTATTCTTGCAGTTCTATATATTGCAGCTTGATCTGCAGATAGAGTAACAGGGATGTATGGCCCCTTGCATATTGAGATCTAGAAATCAGGATCTACACCTGTGATGTAATTCCTAAACCTGGTTTTCCACTGTTTAAACTCAGATTTATGTTTAAGCATAGGAGGTTTAGATCTATGACCAAGTTCTGAGTAGCTGTTAGAATCCATTTTAACTAAGTGTTTAATTGGTATAATATAGATTTAGATTATTTTTAAGGTTGATTAGTCCAACTAGTCCAAACAGGTTAAACGGATTTCAAAACCAGATCTGTGATTGTATTGAGTTTCTTGCTGTTGTGAATATTTTGGTGACAGAGTATTGACAGGAGTATTTTCTGCAGTTTACTAAGTAGAGATGATGATATACTCTATTAGCAACTTGATTACCAGATCAATCGAATTCTATTCAGTTCTTGCGCAAATCTGAAAGAGAATCGAGAGCCAAAGCTCTGATACCAATTGACTGGGGTTGAGTAAGAGTGATATTCTTACTATGAATCGAATATGGTAATCAAGTCAGTGATTGAATAGCGAAACAAACAATCAAAGAACATTAAATGCAAGAAAATTACTCATAAATGCTTTTGTATTGTATATGTGAAAGTAGGAATTACAAAGAATAATTATAATAAAAATTCTCTATCTATCAGCCAACACCCCAAGTACGAGGTAATCTATTCTATTTATAGGCAGACAAGATGCCTTTTACAAAATGACTAAACTACCCCTGAACTATTACATCAGAACTAGTCTAAGTCTTCATCCGCATCTTTACTTGTTCATCCACATTGACAAATGCGGATGACTTAACTTGATCAGCATTTCTTCACCTGATCATCCGCATTGGTTAATGCGGATGAACAAATACTTATGCGCATTTGTTCGGTCATCCGCATTGTCTAATGCGGGTGAGCAAAGTCTTGTCCGCATTAACTTTTAGTCTTCCGCATTTGTCAATGTGGAAGAGCAAATACTTGTCCGTATTTGCATTGTGTCTTCCGCATTGACAAATGCGGAAGACAACACTTGTTCTTTTTCTTAGCAGAATTTCATCCGCATTTCTTCTTGGACTTAAGGGATTCCAACAGAGCAATCATCAAATCACCCATTGAGTTGGCATGTATGATCCTTTTACGGTGCAACATGTTGAATTTCAAAAGAAGGAACACTTTGTCTTCAAAAGTTAGAGTTCCTCTTTGGAAGCTCTTTCAGCCTTGACTTTTGGAAACTTAGCTTTTGCCTTCAGAAGCTCAGCTTTTGCCTTCAGAAGCTCAGCTTTTGCCTTCGAAAGCTCTTTCTCAGTAGTAACAAAAAAATTAAGTGTTTAATTTCGTTGCACTAGCCTTACATGATCCAACAAACTCCCCCTATGTTGATGCTACCATAACCTCACTTGTTTCTACTTCTTAAAACTTTTAGCATGAAGAAGAGAAGATACTTATCTGTCTCTTTGTTCTTTCCAGATTTGATGCTGAGAAGTTTGTACTACTCTTCATAGACAGAAGATCTAGTCTGTCACTTTGAATAATGTGTGCCCTTTCTTGTGTCCCTCTGAAGAGAGTCAGTTGATAGGAGTTGTAGTCATACTCCCATCTAACTATGGATTCCAATTCAGGGCCTTCAACCATTTGTAAAAAGGCTTTGCCTTTGGGGGCTGATCCTTCCATTTCTTCTTTCTCTCTCAACTTTAACTCTTTTTTCAATCTTGGCCTTTGTAGTTAGTTCAGCCAAATGAAGACTGCTCAGATGATTTCTGATGTGAGCAGCTATCTCAGAGTTGGAGGGATAGAAGAATGGTTTCTTTGCTAACTTAGCAATTTCAAATCTACTTGACTATAGCAGAGAAGAGTCATTAAGCCTGTTGATTTCACCATTCTCTCTTTCCACAACAAAGTTGTGAGAAGAGTCTTCAAACCTCCATTGGACTCTTTTCTTTCTAGGAACAAGAGGTTGAGATGGTAACTTGTCTTCCTTCCTAGGTTGAGTAGAATCACCAACTTTCTTCTCAACTTCTTCTCTTCTTCTTCAAGAGAATTAGAATTAGTTGCCAAGAGTTTGAGAGCCTAGTCCAATGCTCCTCTAGGCATATCAAGGAATTGTTCTCTTGTGAGGGAACATGAGGAGCAATCAATGAAGGTCAGTTTGATGTACCCCTCCTCACAAGAGATATCACTTAGAGTAGTACATTTGATAAGCTTCATCTTGATCTCTTTGAATTATTTTTAGGTCAGAGGTTTTGATGGTTGAGAGGATGACTTAGGTAGTTGTTGGGTAGATGATGGTTGGGTTTTGGAGAGTGTTTTGGGTTTAAGGATAGGTAGTGGTGATGGTTTTTTTGAATGAATTGGTGAGTAAGAGGGTATGGATGATGGTGTGGATTCAGGGGTGTATGGCTCATGGTTGGTTCAGTTTTGATGGGGAAAGGGAAAAGGGTTGGTTTTAGTTGAGTTTGTGGTGCTGGTTGAGAAGTCATCCCCTGTATTCTTTTATATGTCTCCTTCTATCTTCCTGAGCAAATGTCAGCCTTGATGTCTCTAACATGTCACTTTAGGGTCTTCTCAAACATGGGTCCACCAACCTGCCTACCAGAGAAGCCATGGGCCCTGAGATAATCCTTCATCCATGTTTTATCTCCCATCTTCTTGACAACTGCAAGTTGAGCTTCATCCTCTTTATTATTTTTCTCCTTCAGCTTTTCCCTAGAATTCCTCTTTCTCTCTTTGTTGATTTCATCTTGTTCTTTATTGAAAAGCCACAAGATCATGTCATTGTTATGAGGAGCAAGTACCTCAAGAGAGAATCCCATAGAGCTTAGAAAAGCTATCCTTTCATCCCTTAGCTATTGCTCAACTTCCTCTCTCTTTCTCTGTTCTTCCTCTTCTAAGGCCAACCTTATTGCTTATTTTTGTTCTTTTCGCAGGAGGGTTGCCTTCTTTAACTCTACCAACTCCTCAAGTTGTAGGAGGAGAGCATCTTCACTAGCTGCACCTAGATTGACAAATCTATCAATAATCTCCACCCTTCTTTGGAAAGTAGGTCTCTTATGGTGAGTTGCATACTTCCCACATCTTCTTTGGAAGAATCACAGGGAGATGAGGTAACATACCTAGTATATTCATCCTCACCACCAGTTATGGATTCTTAGCACCCTGGTTTTCCTTTCTTAATGATGTCTCTTTTAGAGTCATCAAAAGACAGGGTTGTCATAGATTCAGTCTTAGATATGTTACCATTGTCCTGAGGACCTATTAAGGCACCTTTAGTAGTGGTAGCTGAATCTACATGATTTCCCTCCATACCAGTGGGACTCACCTCAGTTTGAGTGTGCTGATGTGGGCTAGAAATAAGAGATCTCTCTAGGCTCAATTGATCTTTAGAGAGGTGTTGTGGATCAACATGTGGCCTTTAAGAGACATGATTTCCTTATCAGTACCTATGAGAAGGTCAGTGAAGGATATGGAAGTTACGCCTAATGACTTGGGACCTTGATCAATGTCTAGTGGCATTGAGTCTTTGAATGGTGTGTCCCTTTTTGGCTGCTCAGGGGAGTATAGTGACTCTCCTTGAGGGCTTACGGTTTAGGTTTGGGGCTCATGGGATTGAAATTGAGGAGACTCAATACCCATATTAAGGTCAAATGTGAAGGATGGTAGGGCCTCTGACTAAGTGGGAGTCATGTTTCCACTCTAGCCTTTTTGGATTGAATAGGGGGAACTTGTTCAATCAGAGGAGACTGAACAAGGGTTCGCTTGGACTGTATCTGATATATGTGTTGATGGGATGGAAGGAAGTTTGGTATTGAGGTAGTTGTTACTAGTGTGGGGTCATCATCTGTGGGGTTAACAGGGATGTCATAAGGAGCCATTGGCTCAATCATACCTGGAAGTAAAGAAGTATGTCTTCCAGAGAAGTTGGTGGACACTCTCTTCAACACTTTGAATATAGTCGGCCTCATGTGAGGGATAGGAAGAGCAGCTGCACAGACAAGCTTACTCTGATCCAATACATAGTTGATTATGTGTTGAATAAACCTAGGAATCATGTAGAATGTTTCCCTTTAAGGTTTCCCCTGAGATTGTTCAGCATAAATCTTAAGTAGTTAGATCTGAGACCCTTTACCAACCATGAACAAGGCATCCTAGATCACAAGGTTTGATCCCATCCCCCAGACTTGTTTGACAAGCAATAAAGGACAATGTGAAGCAGAAACTTCTAGTTGTAGGAGAAATTGAACTTGTAGATAATTGATTAGCTCACATCTCCACCATATCCCATTTGGGTATATGTATTGTCTAAGTCAACTTTGAGGAATTGAGTAGGAGAACCCTCATCATGGTGCTCTAGGTGCTCCATGATGGTTTGTTCAGATATGACCAATTCTTGGCTACAAACTCCTGACCTAATAACCCGAACCAATTATGGTATCAATCTAGTCATTATTCCAGAACTCTGTCATATGGTTTTAGTAAACTGTAAGGTTAACGGTTAGGGTTGTGAAGTAGGTGGACTAGGTTAGAAACTGGATATATTAGAAAAGTTAGCATCCTTGGAAGATTCAAGGAGTGTGACTTGGTTGTGTTGAGGGTTTAGTGGCTTTGTTGAAAAGTTATAAGGAAGCAAAGTTTGATTTGAGAGTAAAACTGGAGACAAAGGAAACTTAGGGCTTTGAAAGTGGTAAAAAGATTAAGAAAATAGTTCGGAAGTATTTAAATGGGTGAAATGGCATATGGACAAAGGAAATGACGTTTGGGGTATGATGTGATAATGGCGGTAAGGTTAAAACCATTTAAAATATTTCGACATCATTATTAAAATCTTTACCTTTTTCAGAGTACGGCCCAAAAGATTTCCATTACACAGTGAAGCTTTCTTCTAAGTGTAAAAGCTTTTCCGAAAGTAATCTTCTTTCGAAGCCAAACTTACTTCCAAAGGTAATTTTTTTCCAAGAGAAATTTACTTCCGAGAGAAAAGTCTTCCGGTGAAGGAGTTTGTTAAGCTTCAGAGATAGATTTGATATGTCATCAAATGCTTCTTTCGAGGCTAAAAACTCTTCGGAAGATAAAACTAATCTTAGAGGAATTTTCCTTTGGAAGATACTTAAGACATCTTTTGAGGGTTAATTTCTCTTCGGAAGAACTCATACTTCACCAATTTTGAAGAATACTTTTTGTAACTGAGCTTAAATTGTTTTGACAAATACAAGACATATTTTGAAAGAAGGTTTTCAAATGAGATAGACTAATCAATGTTTATATTCCTAATAGCCTTAATAAGATGCTTAAATCTTTGTTCATAAAATGCCTTGGTGAACAAATTAGCATATTGTTCATTTGAGCCAACTTTGACTAGTTAATCAGGTTTTTATGAATATCTTTTATGAAATAATACCTGATGTCAATGTGCTTTGTCTTGTTGTGCTTGACAGGATTTTTGTAATAAAAATGGCACTCTTGTTTTAATGTGGATAGGAGTCCTCATGAAGTTGAATCCATAATCTAGCATCTTATTTTGAATCCACAATAGCTTAGCACAACAACTAGCAATAGTAGTGTATTCAGCTTCAGTAGTTGATGTTAAGACACATGATTGCTTCTAGATTTCCATGAGATTATCCTTCCACCAAAAATTGACATCCTCCTGATGTTGATTTCTTGTTGATGTTGCAGCCACCATAGTCACTATCAGTGTAGCCATAGAGATTGAAGTTTGGTGTTCCTTGGATACCAGAGACCTAGTTTAGGTACTCCTTTGTGGTATCTAAGGATTCTCATGGCAGCAACTATGTGATACACCTTTGGAGCAGCCTGATATCTTGCACATATACAAGTTGCAAACATGATATCAGGTCTACTTGTTATGAGATATATGAGAGATCTAATAATTGCCATATACTGATGTTGATTAGTATCCTTTCCCTTAGAGTCAGGACAAAGATTATGATTTCTGGGTATAGGAGTCTTGTTGGCTTAAAATCTTCCATATAAAATCTTTCTAAAATGTCTATGACATACTTAGATTGATTGGTAAAGAACCCTTCTTTCATTTGCTTTACCTGAATAAGGAAAAAGTCCATTTTTTCCTATGGAACTCATTTCAAACTTCTTCATATGTTCTCAGAGTCCTTACACATTTGGTCATTTGAGGAACCAAATTTGATGTCATCAACATAGACTTGTATGAGCAAAATATATTTCCCAAACTTTCTTATGAATAAAGTCTTGTCAATGGTATCTGTTGCACCCTGAAAGGATCATACATGCCAATTCAATGGGTGATTTGATGATTGCTTTGATGGAATTTGTTGCACCCAGAAAGGATCATACATGCCAATTCAATGGTGATTTGATGATTGCTATGATGGAATCCCACAAGTCCAAGAAGAAATGCGGATGAAGATCCTGCTCAAAAAAACAAGTGTTGTCTTCCGCATTTGTCAATGCGGAAGACATAAAACAAATACGGACAAGTATTTGTTCTTCCGCATTGACAAATGAGGAAGACCAAGTATTAATGCGGACAAGACAAATCTGAGAACTTGGTCATACACATAAACCTCCTATGCTTAAACACAAATCTGAGTTTAAACAGTGGAAAATCATGTTTAGGAATTACATCACATGTGTAGATCCTGATTTCTAGATCTCAATATGCAAGGGGCCACATATCCCTGTCACTCTGTCTGCAGATCAAGCTGCAATTTACAAAACTGCAAGAATACCCATTGAAGATCTAACTCTTAATGATGAAGACTATAAGAAAATCAAGATTGACCTCAAAGCTTACTCTATTCTAACTCAAGCACTCAAGATGGATTGCTGAAAAGATTAGAGAAGTATGGTACTGCAAAAGCTGTGTGGGATGCATTGAAAATTATGTGTGAAGGAAGCAGTGAGATAGCAGAAATTAACAAGGATAAGCTTGTTAATCATTATCAAACATTCCACCACACCAAAGGAGAGTCCATATCCAAACAACTGCACAGATTTGTACAGTTGGTAAATGATTTGGAAATCATGGGAGTCACTTACAAGATCAAAGAATTAAACAAGAAAATGCTTCACAACCTCCTTGAAACTGGAAACAGAATGTAACAATGCTGAAAAATACTCTTGATCTTGAGAGTACTACTTTGGATATCATGATAGCCAAAATAGAAGCATTAGAACTTGATGAAAGAAGCAGAAATCTTGGTGGACCAAGAGTGATTGAGGCTTACAAATTTCCATCAAAATCTCATTCTGTGGAAAATGCCTTCATCATTGAGGAGGATGATTTCATCTCATCAAGATATCAACTGAATAACACAGTGTTCATTGCAACTCCACCAATCAATCATCCATCAACATCATCTTAAACATCCAGAGTCACTGCTGCTCCTCAAACCACTCATGAAGACACAAGATCAGAAGAACAAAAGGAAACTTACAATGCCTTTGTTGCAAGCTTTAAAGCATACTTAGGAGGAAGACTCACTTCTGCTCATCTAATTCAAGAAGATCTAGAGGAAATGGATCCTGATGCTGTGGAAGTAATGGATCTACAATGACAAATGGTCATGATTGCCATGAGAGCCAAGAAATTCTTTAGAAAAGGCAGAAACTGAGCCTAAATGAAAATACAAAACTTGGATATGATAAATCCAAGGTGAAATGCTTTAACTGTGGCATGGCTGGCCACTTCTCTAGAGAATTCAATGCCCCCAAGAGAAACAACTATCAAAGGAACTCTTAAGGCCAGTCATCCTCACAGCCTAACTCAAGCTTTCACTCTAACAACCAACAGCAGCAGTATCATCATTCTCATCAACACCAATCATATCAAAATCCACCCCAACTGACAAATCACGCTCGTAGAAGCAGTCAGTCTTCTGCTAGTGCTCTCGTGATAAAGCAAGATGGGGTATGTGACTGGAGCATGTATGTAGAGGAAGTCAAGCCTCAATTTAAGAATCATGCTCTTATGGCTCACATCAATGATGGTCCATCTCCAATGCCTACTGAAGTAAAATCTAAACTTTGTAGTGAAAAATGTATTAATGAATTGCAAGGTTATAGGAAGCATAACCATAAACTGGCAGATAAAATTAAGAAAAGGTAAAGTCAGAGATAATGAAGAGAGAAATAAAAGGCTTTGAAATCAAAATAAAATATCTTATCTCTGACATAGACAAACTGCATGGTGTAAAATACACTCTTGCAGCTGAGAATGAGCTCCTTATGGAAAAGTTAGTTCAATCTAAGGCTGAACATTCACTGACTGAAGTGAAACTTGAAAAGTTTCAAATGCCTTCAGTCAAGCTACAAGAGATGCTTGATTCTCAAAAGGATCCAAAGGACATGTCGAGGATTGGGTATAATTCATGTCCACCACCATACAATGACAACTACATTGTCATGCCTGAATTTGTCTCACTCACTGAAGAAATTGAAACTAAAACTATGGAACCTAAATCTATAGTAAAACAAGTGACCAATCCTAAAAACAAACCTGATGTTTATATTGAAACCAATGAGGATAAAATCAAGTTAGGTCACCCAATCAAAATCAAAGAGTGTTCAGATAAGATAGTGAGTGTCATGAAACCCTCAAGCCCTGTAAAAGCAATTATCCTTTTATAAAATTCATACCCTTTGTTTTACAAGGTAAAAAGAAACATGTGAAGTCAGTGAAACCCACTACTGAGAGCAGTTCTGATGATGAGATCATATCTCCAAAAAATTCAAGCAAATCAGAAAAGGTTTCACTGCAAAAAGAAACAAACAGGATCACTGAGTTCAACACATAAAACATATCAGACCCTCAGTCTTCAAGATTAAGGTAGGGAGTTGGGTTTGATATCTGCAACAAGGAACATGTTGAGCAGTTTGAGAAAGAGTTGATAAATGGGTTGAAGAAACAGAAACAGCCCAGAAAATTAAACAAAATAGTGTTGTGAAGCAAACTACAAAAAGGGTTGATTCTGATTCATCCCCTAAAGAAAAGAAAGTGATTCACCAAAAGAAATTATCAGCTGAGTCACACAAGGCAAAATCTAATTCAAGAAACAAACAAATGTATTGTGACATTTGTGAAATGTTCAATCACAAGACAGATGAATGCTTTTTTAATCAATATTGCTCTATCTGTGATATGAACAATCACTCCACCAAAAACTGCTATTTCAACAAGTATTGTTCAATCTGTGACATGAACAATCATAATACATATGATTGTTACTTCAGTCAGAAGGGTTTGAGAATTCCCCAACACAAGCCCATCTCAAAAACATCCACTGTGACACATTCTGTCAAACCTCATTTACAAAATACTCAATCTAGGACATCTAGATCAACAAATGACAGGAATAATTTGAAGGAATTATGGAAGGGTCAAAGAAAACATCTCACAATGAACCACAAAATTGACCTTCCAAAACAAATACCTACTTTTGATAATGAAAAATAGGCTAAATTTCTACAAAGAAACAGAGACCAATGATTTCATTACTCATCTAAATCTTCAGTAGATGTTGATGAGATGACTCAACCCAGTCATTACCAAAAATCTCCCAGGACACCTCCATCTAAACCATAATTTAGAGAGAAATACCAAGAAGTCACCATCATGAATAGGAACGGGAAACCCAAGACCATCATGGCTTGGGTTCCTTATTCTAATTACCTCTTTTTGCTTGCAGGTTCATCCAAACAGGTCCAATAGCTTATGGTGCGTGGACAGTGGATGCTCCCGACACATGACTGGAGATCGTTCCTCCTTCATGACTTCAAGCATGTACAAGGAACTACTGTGGCATTTGGTGGAGATTCACAGGGTAGTAGAATTACGGGTGAAGGATCTGTGACAAACGGGATGCTGAGCTTTGATAGAGTGAACTACTGTGAACAGCTGAATTTCAATCTGCTAAGCGTGTCTCAGATCTGCGACAAGAAATATTCCGTTCACTTTATAGACACTCATTGCTACAATCTGAAACCTAGATTTCAGATCCCTGAGGAATGGGTTGTCTTAAAGACCCCAAGGAAGAACAATACATATGTCTTAAACTTGTGTTCTGCATCACCTAAAGAAGAAACATGTCTTTTGTCAAAAGCGTCATTTGATGAGTCACAACTTTGGCATAGACGTTTGGGGCATACAAAATTTAAAAACATGAACAAGTTGGTCAAAGGAAACCATGTCATTGTCTTCCTCAAAAAGAATTTCATTTTATAGATCACTGTTCAGTGTGCCTCAAAGGAAAACAACACAAATCGTCTCACAAAACCAAGCTGGGGAACACTAACAATACTCCATTGAAGTTACTTCACATGGATCTGTTTGGACCAACTCATGTAATGAGTATTGTAAAGAAACAGTATTGTTTAGTGATTATTGATGACTTTTCACGATTCATATGGGTTTTTTTCTTACTTCATAAAAATAAGGCATCCCAAATCATACAAGAATTTATCACTAAAATGAAAATCAACTCGATCTTAAGGTCAAAATAATAAGAAGTGATAATGGTACTGAATTCAAAAATGAAAGTATAGTTCTTTTTGTGCAACCAAAGGCATTGCTCATCAATTCAGTGCAGCTAGAACTCCTCAACAAAATGGGATAGCTGAAAGGATAAATAGAACACTGATTGAAGCAGCAAGAATGATGCTAGCTAATGCTAAACTACCAATCACCTTCTGGGCAGAGGCGGTTAATACATCGTGCTTTGTACAAAATCGAACACTACTTGTCAAAGAAAACAACATGACTCCTTATGAACTGCTCTCTCATAGAAAACCATTCATTGGATTTCTTAAATCATTTGGTAGTCCTGTCTCAATATTAAACACCCGAGACTATCTGGGGAAAGTTTTCATCCAAGTCTGATGAAGGATTATTTGTAGGTTATTCTTCTATTTCAAAGGCTTACAGAGTGTTTAATCCTAGATTAAACATTATTGATGAATCAACGAATGTTCAATTCAAGGAACATTCGTTTCCCAAATCTACAAATGGTCCCGACTGGTTGTTTGATACTGACACGTTTACAAAATCATTTGATCATTTCACTTGTCTGATGCAGGAATATACATTCAAGTGATACTTCGTCAGCTGTAGAAAGAAGACATAACTTTCCATTTATTCCTCTTACATTTGATGAATGCATGAATGAAGATGTTCCTCTTCAAGCTGATCCCATCAGACAATCGTCACAAAACCTTAGTGTTTCTTTTAAAGGAGGTCCAAGCCTGGTACCATCTCACTCAAATAATTTGTCAAATGAGATCAGAATTCAAAAACAGGCTACTCCTCCAGTTGAAACACAAAGGACATCAAATGATGTAAGCAATCATAGTGCTGCTGAAGCTGTAGCAGGAACTAAAACAGAGTCTACAATCTTCATAATTCAACAACAGTAGCAGATGAACGTGCCTCTAACCATAATGAACTGAATGTCTCCAATCTTGATGTAACAATTACTGGTGACTCCATTCCAACCACAAGAATACACAAGAATCATCCAGTTGAAACCATTATTGGTGATCTTAATGAGAGGGTGACAAGAAGCAGATCCAGTATTACAAACATCTGTTTGTTCTCATGCTTTTGGTGTCAGACAGTACCCAATAACATCAAAAGGCACTTCAAGACAATAGCTGGATTGAAGCAATGCAGGAAGAATTGCTTCAATTCAAGAAGCAAGAAGTATGGCAACTGGTAGATCTTCCTGAAGGACAATACCCTATCGGTATCAAATGGTTGTACAGGAACAAGACTGATGATAGAGGGATCGTCATCAGAAACAAAGCAAGACTAGTGGCACAGGGATACACTCAAGAAGAAGGAACCGACTATGATGAAGTGTTTGCTCCTGTTGGCAGACTAGAAGCAATCAGAATCTTTCTAGCATATTCTGCATCCGTGAAATTTACTGTTTATCAAATGGATGTAAAGTGTGCCTTCCTGTATGGAAAGATTGCTGAGGAGGTCTATGTGAGTCAACCACCTGACTTTGAAGATCCAGATTTCCCTCATAGAGTTTACAAGCTTGACAAAGCTCTGTATGGTCTTCATCAAGCCCTAAGAAAGTGGTATGAGACTCTATCATCCTTTCTTCTTGAACATGGATCTGAAAGAGGAAAGATTGATCAGACTCTCTTCAGAAGAACAAGAGGAAAATATATTTTGTTAGTCCAGATCTATGTGGATGACATTTAATTTGGCTCTACAAACAAGCAACTCTGCAAAGAATTTGAAGACCTTATGCACTCAAAATTTCAAATGAGTGCTATGGGGGAAATCACCTTCTTTCTAGGGGCAAGTCCAACAGACAGCAGATGGAATCTTCATCAATCACCTAAATATGTAGAAACCATGTTGAAGAAATTCCACTTTGCTGACTGTTAGTCTATCAGAACTCCTGTGGATACTAAAGTAAAGATTAGACCTGATCCTGAAGGCAAACCAGTGGATCAGACTCGCTATCGATCAATGATCGGTTCACTTATGTATCTAACAACCAGTAGGCCTGACATTATGTTTGGTGTTTGTGTGTGTGCCAGATATCAAGCTGATCCAAAGAATCACATGTGAATGTAGTGAAGAGGATATTCTGACATCTGAAGGGCAAACCAGCTCTTGGGTTATGGTATCCAAAGGAAGGAGCATTTAATCTCTATGCCTTCACAGACAGTGATTATGGAGGATGCAACTTTAACAGAAAAGCCACCTCTGGCGGTTGTCAATTTCTTGGTCCCAGACTAGTCTCTTGGCAATGCAAGAAGCAGACAAATGTATCTGTGTCCACAACAGAAGCTGAGTATATTGTAGCATCAGCTTGTTGCTCTCAAGTACTCTGGATTCAAAACCAGATGCTTGATTATGTTTTTAATGTTTTTAATGTTTTTCATGGCTTTACTCAAGGTTAATCATGCCAATTGACTGAACCAAGAATTCAAACCTACTGGGTTCAAAAAGCTGTCATGAGAAAACCACAAAAAGAAATCATTTTGATGAAGAAAAAGAATCTAGGGAAATGATATAATTACAGTCATTATATCATTCACTGTGCTTAATTTCAAAAAAATTGCAAGACTATCATGACTTACCAGATATGTTGGTAGGCTCAACTTGGAAGAAAAGATACATGTAGTGATGAATTAAAATCTTATTTAATTATGAAACACTCATCACAGAGTACAGGTATGTATTGGCTTATCTGAGTGCATGTGTGTGTAGTAACCTAAACATACCAGGTAATGATGCTTTATGAATCGCTTTCACCTACATTAGTTTCAACTTTGTTTTGTTGAGCAAAGACTTGATGAAACATGCATATAGTGCAGATGTCCCGATCCAAAAGATTCCCAATGAAGAACACATCCAAATTGGATGAATCTACAAAAGCAATACATTCCAAGTGAATGAACAAAAATCCCATCATGGATCACCTTCCAAAGTAAAGTGAAAAGAATCCCAATGAGGATCATTATGAAAGGATCAAAGTAAAAGAATCCCAATGAGGATCAGTGAAAATGAGTTCTCATAACTTAAGTAACCTGGTAAGAAAAGTTGTGAAAAAGTTCTACCATGCATTGTATAAGGATGGTTGATCATTTTATGCTTGTGTGTGTGAGGTACACATTGAATAATTAATCAACCAAAAACATGATAAAAATCATATGCATCAAATATCAACCTAGTATGAGTTTAAGAGGACAAACATACCTTCAATCATCAAGTTCATAAACATGTCCATTTAATCATAAAGGATGCACATGTGTAATGTAAGACTGATATGATCCCAACAAAAGATATAATTCTCTTCATTACTAATAATCATAATAAAATCAAAAAAAATTAATCTTTAAAGTTTCTATTCAATATGGATATAAACTTTAGGGGAGTAATTTAAAATTTTTGAGTAAGTCCATATTTTTGTTTACTAGCTTAACTTACTTTCAAAACAAAAAAAATTTTGGTGTTGTTGCAAAAAGTTATACCATTATATCTTAGCTTATGTAGATTTTTGGAAGCATGAAAAGTCTAAGATCAGTCAAAATTGGGAAACTTGTATCACTTGTGACATACATGTCAATCCAAGAAAGAATTGATATTTTAACAGTCAACTTCATAAGAAAAATCAATCAAGGACAAGACTTCATAATATGAAAAAATCATTCAGTCACATTACTTATGATTAAGTTCAAAAGTTAATGCAGGTAAGTGCATTGGTTAATGCGGGTGAAGGTAACCCATGCTTATAACCAATGCGGGTAGCTTATATTTTCAAGTGAAACTAATGCGGACAATGATATTACTCTATCGCATTAGTGTGTTACAAGTATACATGAAATTTTGAAGTGTTAAAACCTATGCGGAACAAAAATTGTTCTACCGCATTTGTCAATGCGGATAAAATAATTTTCAAGTGTTCAACTGCATTAGTCAATACGGATAAACTTTAAGTGTTCAACCGCCGCATTTGTCAAATACGGATGAAATTTACACTTCCGCATTTGTTTTACTCATTCGCATTTGTGATACACATCTTCAATGCTCATGTATGATCAAGCAGAAATAATTAAGTGATCAATCTCTTGTCAATGAATGATGATCAAGTAAATGTGGATTTTATTCTATCGCATGTGCTACAGTTAACAAATGCTAACAGTTCGATCTTCTGCATTTGCTACAGTGAGAAAATGCCAACAAATTTTATTCAACCGCATTTGCTACAGTGAGCAATGCTGGATAAGTTTTGTCAACCGCATTTGTTGCAGTGAATAAATGCTGATGAACTTAGCTCTTCCGCATTAGCAGCAGTGAACAAATGCGGAAGAAAACAAAAGTAACAAAACTTCCGCATTTACAACAGTGAACAAATGCGGGTAGTCAAAGTCCGAATGTTTTTCTTCCACATTTGCTACAGTTAACAAATGCGGATGACCAAAAGTCAAAAATTTACACTTCCGCATTTGCTACAGTGGTGACGCATTTGTTCTTAAACTTGTAAAATCTTTTAGAATGCATTATTTGACTATTAAAGGAATTTAAACGGGTCATTTAATAGTTTTCGAATTTGAGAGACTTCATAGTGAGACGAGCGCAAATACACATACACCCACTTCGATCATCTTCATCATAAACAACCAAAGATTTTGTGTGATTCTACTCAACATGTTCTTGTTATTAATTCTGAAACTATAGTTGCATTGAAACAAGTGAAATTTCCAAAAGTTTTCATCAAGACCCAACTTTCGGACTGTTAAACCTAAATCAAACAAAGAACCAAATGATAATGAAGGACACAAAAAATTCGATTTATTGATGTAATATAATACACCTTTTCAACGTCAATGAACATGCAAACTAATAGAATTTTTACTCATCATGAAAACCTTTATAGTCATGTTTGGTGCAAGAACAGAGCATGATGAAAAATGAAAATGTGTAACAAATTAATGAAATAATATCTAATAAATGGTTCAAACATAGAAACTATGATTGTTGAACAACAAATTCACCATTTGATGTGACAATAATGATATAGTAATGTCAAAAGTTCATCTTTGACCATTTAATGTCAAACTGATAAACGATACTCATGAGTTCTCATTAAAACTGACACGCGTGTCTTTTATGCAGATTATATGGCAAATCTTTCATGGAGCAAGCTCTATAATGTCACGGGTTATTTAAACCCTGATGTGTCAGAAGCTGAGGGACTCAGAGATATCATCAAATTCATCTCTACAACAAGGGTAGCTTATGCTATCACTGTAGACCCACCATCTATGAGAACCGCATTAGGTCTTTCTAGAATTCAACTGAGGTAATTGAAGCAGATGGTGTTAGAACTCTATCTAAAATGATCACACTCTGAGCATCACTGAAGATTCTGTTAGAAGATACTTGCATTTTGGTGATGATGCTAATGCACCTCTAGAGCTGGATGATGATTAAATAACCACACTCTTTGCTGAGATTGGTTATGAAGGAGGATTTGAAGCTAAAAAATTGTTAAAGGTATGGTTGATCTGCCTTGGAGATTTCTAATCCACATGTTTAGCACTGCTTATCCAAGAGAAAAACAGGATGGAATGATATTCCAATCACCACTTCCTCAGCATCTGTGCTCTCTGTACAAACAGGCCATTCAATATGTCAGCCTATGTTTTTAATGGCCTGACTTCAAACATACAAGAGGGGAGAAGATACAAGTTCTTGATGTATCCAAGATTCATCTAGTGCATGATAAATGAAGCATTTCCAGATATTGCTACTGAGGGACCAGTGCTTGATATTCCTTATTATGATGCAGGATCATACAAGTACATTAAGAAGAGGGACCCCAGAAACTTTTATAGTGGAGCTCACTCACCTCTTCTTCCTTGGATGATTCAACAGATAAATCAAGAAGATCAAGGACAAGAACAGGCTGCTGATGAGCAAGCTGCACAATCATCTCCACCACCATCACCACAACCAACATAACAACCAACACAACAACCCACACCACAACCAACACCACAACCAACTCCACAAACAACCCCACAACCATTACCAATATCCCACCTCATCACTCACCAATATCACCACCCATCATCACTCACCAATATCACCACCCCATCAATCACCAATATCACCACCTCATCAATCACCAATATCACCACCTCATCACTCACCAACATCACCACACAACCATTGCCCACCCATGATAACCCAACTGAATTTGGAGACTCAACTAGCACTTCTAAAGCATCCAAATCATCTTCTATTGAGGAGGATCAACATGCTCAAATGCCTATAAAGAGCACTTCTGAGACTGCTCCATTAGAAAGCTTTGCTGAATCTAATATAAACAGCCTGATGAAAAGGATGAGTGATATCTGAGCTGCTACAAAAGGTGGAAAGGATGGAAAGAATACTAAATAGGAGAGCTAGAATCATTTATGACAGGATTCTAGAGCTTGATGAAAAGGAGCATGAATTAAAAGAACTAAAAGAAAAGTATGAAGCTGAAAAGAAAGAGAAAGAGAAAGATTGACTACTTGAAAGCTGCCCTGAACCATTCTAGAGAAGAAGTGAGTGGCCAGTGATACTCTTGCCATTCAGACTATAGATATGGAAGAGCAAGAGAACATTATTGAAGAACAAGCTAAAATCATCTCCAATCTCCAAAGTCAAATTGAAAGTCAAAATAAAAGGATCTCTGAACTTGAAATGCTAATTGAAATTCAAAGAAGTGTTGTGGCTGGAGAAAACAAAAATGATGAAGAAGAGTTTTGATGATGAGAAACAATCTTCCTTTAAGAATGATGAACAAGGAGAAGATGCAAGCCAAACAAAGAATGAGGAACAAAGTCTAGAGATTGTGTTTATTCTGGGCAATCAGAGGCTACTCAAACTGAGAAAGATGAATTTGAAGAATTAATTAGTGCTATGGATAGCTTTACTTCTGAAGAATTCATAATAGATGAAGATTTTTGGGATTTTGTTGCAGACCAAAGACCAACTCTGAACCTATTGTAGTCATTCCTCAATCTCTAGTTCATTGGAGAAAGAGTTGAGCATGCAAATTGTACCTGTCGTGGCACTATCTGAGGAACAAAAAGAAATGATAAGAGAATTATGTGAAAAAGAAAAGGAAAAGAATGAAAAAGAAACAGAAAAGGAGGAAATAGAAATTAATGATCAAGAGCAAACCAGGGCTAAAAAATTGCCTGAAGAGATGGAAAAGGTTGAAACTTCAAGTTCACAACTTCAAACATACTCCAGAAAGAGGAAATATCTAGCTGAAAAGGCTAAGGGCAAAAGACCAATGGTTGAAGAAGAGAGTGTGAAGAAAAATAAGAAAGATGACCACAGAAGCTTGGCTACTATAGCTGAATTTCTTGAAGAACATGAGCAGGCTGAAGCTCAATTAAAGAAACAAGTTGTTACTATTGATCTGGAAGAAGGAGAGATAGCTGGAGGTTATGATGCTAAAAAGGATGTTCATATGGACAGTCCTATTAAAACAGAAAAACCAGTAGAGGAAATGGTGTCAAAGGCTCAAATCGATGACCTGATGATAAAAGCAATGTTTTTGATCAATCATGGTATGATCCAGATGAAGTCTTTGGCATGACATATGAAAGAATGAAGGAAGAAGAAGAAAAGGTGAATAAGCTACTGGATCCAAACTTCAAAACTGAGTATGAAAAATCAGTCACCAGAAATGCTCCTATGCCAAAAGTGTCTTCTATGAAGAAATCAACCTCAACTGAGTATGAAAGATCATTATCAAGAAAGGTTCCTCTGCCTAAACTATCATCCATGAAGAAATCAACCCCAACTCCTGAACCACTATTTCCTAATCCTTATAGCATGTCAGATAAGGAAATGAAGGATTATCTTTCAAGCCAAGGATTCACAAGAAGAAAGATTAGGAATATGAAAACAAACTCATTAAGGGTTGCTACTCTACAAATGATTAATGAAAAGAAAGATATGCTCAAGCGGTTAGAAGAAGAAATCCTAAACAACAAGCCAAGATCTATAGTAACTGCTCAAGACATGATGCTAAACCAGAAAGATCAAGAATTGTTAGCTCTTGTAGTTCACAAATACCTGAATGGTTTGCAAAACCCTCTCAGTTAAAACTACAAGAAGGATTAACCACTGCTGAGTTAATTAGAGGGGTGTCTAATCCCAAAGGCAAAGTTGATCAGAAAATAATTGCATGGAAGTATGACAGCATGTGGAATATGTTCTCGGTGAAAAGGATCTCCGGGCTGGTCCAATTCTTTACAGAGTACTCAGCTTTTATAAATGCCCTGGAGATCCATGACTTAAAAGAACTAGCTCAACTAGAACTGATCAATCACTCAGCTATGTTCAGGGGATATGAATTTGAAAACATACTCAAAATGTTCAGAAAGACTGACAATTTCAATTCATTAAAGACAATATGCATGAGAAAATATAAGTCTTTTATTAATCCCCTTGAGAAGAAGAAGAAAATGCAAGTAGAAGAAGTTGTGTTTCCTGAGTTGAAGGTGAAACCAACATAATCTTAAAGAGAAAAATGGTGTCTGGTACTCATTCCTCCACACCCATCTCAAATGTGTACTATGATGAAAAAACTTATGAGATAGTGATTGAAAGAACGTGGAGAGGAAAGGAGGGTGCTGAAATAAGGCTGTTTAGTGGATATGAAGGAAGGTTGCTTGATGAATCCTACATTCACTATATCTATACCAGACACTTCAGGGAAATAAACAATAAATTGGGTGAACAATATATGCACTTCTTCCTAAAGTGCATCAAGTTTCTAAGATTGGCTTATGATCGTATCAATACCAAAAGAGACAAAAGAAAGAAAAAGAAGACACCATTGCAACTTAGGAACATTGTCAAACTTGAGGTAGATGTGGGTGGAAGCTTACTGATTCACAGAGATGGTCTCTCTACTATTTCTATTTGGGAACCTATTTCTTTGAAGAAGTTACCAATAGAATTCATCTACAATATGAGCCAAATGAAGATACATGTGCTAAGTAGGGACAGAATGTCAGAAGCAACAGATTTTGTCAACATGATTAAAGCCATTCTGGATCCAACTAAAGCTGCATTTTTCCTACCTCCACAAGACCCAGCAGAATCCTCACAACATCAATCACCTCCCAAACATTGAAGAAAATAGGCTGTATAATCCTTAGGGGGAGTATTGTTGCACCCTAAAAGGATCATACATGCCAATTCAATGGGTGATTTGATGATTGCTTTGATGGAATCCCACAAGTCCAAGAAGAAATGCGGATGAAGATCCTACTAAAAAACAACTGTTGTCTTCCACATTTGTCAATGTGGAAGACATAAAACAAATACGGACAAGTATTTGTTCTTCCGCATTGACAAATGTGGAAGACCAAGTATTAATGCGGACAAGACTTTGCTCATCCGCATTGACAAATGCGGATGACCGAACAAATGCGCATAAGTATTTGTTCATCTGCATTAACCAATTTGGATGACCAACATACTAATACGGATGATCAAGTGAAGAATGTTGATCAAGTCAACTCATCTGCATTTGCCAATGTGGATAAACAAGCAAAGATGCGGATCAAGACTTAGACTAGTTCTGATGTAACAGGTCAGGGGTAGTTTAGTCATTTTGTAAAAGGCATCTTGTCTGCCTATAAATAGAATAGATAACCTCGTACATGAGGTAACGGCTGATAGACATAGATAATTTTTGTTGTTATTTATTTTCTGTAATCAATCAACTTTCATATATATAATACAAAAGCATTTATGAGTATAATTCTTGCATTGAATGTTCTTTGATTGTTTGTTTCCGTCGTTCAATCATTGGCTTGATTACCATATTCGATTCTCAGTAAGAATCTCAATCTTACTTACCCAGTCAGTACCTCTGATGTAGCCATTCTTCAGAAAAAACTAAGACAAAGTCTCATACCACAGCCTAAGTGCCTGGTGCAGCCCATAAAGAGCTTTATCCAATTTGCACACATAGTTGGGATTTTATAGGTCTTCATATCCTAGAGGATGAAATACATAGACCTCCTTGTCTATATCTAAGTATAGAAAAGCACACTTGACATCAAGCTGGTAGACTATAAAGTTCTTGGATGCAGCATAAGCAAGAATATCCTCACTGCCTCAAGTCTTGCAACTAGTGCAAAGACATTAGTGTAATCAATTACCTCCTCTTGTGTGTATCCTTGAACTATTAGTCTTGCCTTGTTCTTGATAATCAAGCCTTTATCATCTCTCTTGTACCTAAATACCCACTTTGTACAAATAGGTACTTTACCAGATAGTAGTGGACATAGGTTTCAAAGCTTTTGTCTCTTGAATTGAAGCAATTACTCTTGAATTGATTCAACCCAACTACTATCTTTCAAGGCTTCTTCTACCTTCTTTGGCTCCATCTGTGATACGAAACATGAGTACAAGCATACATTCATATTGTGAGTTTGTCCCCTCGTTCTCACACCTTTAAAAACATCTCCAATAACATTCTCAGTTGGGTGAGTGTTGTGAATCCTGAGCTGGGAATTACATCCAATTGCATGGATAGATCCAAATTGGAAAAGTTTTGCTCATGGATCTAAACACTTGGACCAGCTCATGTCTCACATTCATTCAATGAGGACTGGTTGAATGAAAGTGGGACAACATTAGTATCAATTGGCTATGGTGCAGCATTAACAGTTGCATGTTCCTTCAAAATGATGCTTCCATCAACTTGGTGTTACACATTGTCACTGGATGACTTTTAAGACTCACTTTGTTGAAAACTTGTTGAAGCCCCACTGATTCTTGATATAGTTAACTGTCACATCTTCCAATTATGGTGCTTGATTTTCAGTATTTCTTGGAGAAGTTGGAAGAGGTTTGGGTAACTCAAATAGTTGGTCATCATCATAATCACTTTGAGTACCTGTTCTAGCTAAAACATTCTCACAAGAAGGTTTAGAATAGTTTGGAAAAAATTCTAAATCAAAGATATCTCAAGTCCATTCCCTCTAACACAAAGAGTGTGCTCATCAACAACAATGTTGGATGATTCCTCAAATGGTTGATTTTTAATATTTTAAATTCTATAGGCAATAGAGTTAGAGGAATATCCAACAAAGATAGCATCATCTGACTTTCATCAAATTTTGAAAAATTGTCCTTTATGTTAAGTATGGTACACCTGATGCCAAAGGACCTAAGAAAGCCAATGAACAGTGGCCTCTTGTTCCATAGCTCAATAAGGGTCTTTCCGTGTGGCTTAACTACAAGAACTTTGTTCTGCACATAGCATGCAGTGCTGACTGCCTCTGCCCAGAATGTTCGAGCCAGTTTTGAATCAACTAACATGGTTCTAGCAGCCTTAATAAGTATCCTATTTCTCCTTTCAGCAACACCATTTTGTTGATGATTTCTAGGAGCACTATATTGTCAGCAATCCTTTTTGAGTTACAAAATGAGTCAAGAACTTGATTCTTAAACTCAGTCCCTTGATCACTTCTAATAATCTTAACCTTGTGATCAATTTAATTTTCTATTTTAAGAATAAAATATTTTAAAGTTTTAGCAGTTTCATCTTTAATTCTTAAAAGAATATCCATGTGAATCTAGTAAAATCATCAACAATCATAAGGCAGTATGATTTCCTTCCACTGCTCATTATACTTGTGAGATCAAATAGATCCATGTTTAATAAATGTAATGGAGTGGTGATAGAGTTAACTTCTTTGGATTTATGAGAGGCTCTATGTTGCTTTTCTTTCAGACATGCAATACAGTTATCTTTGTAGAAAAAATCCTTCTTAAGCAAACCATGTACCAAGTTATTTTTTAAATATTTATTCATGGTTTTAAAATTACATGCCATAAAATTGACTCATCACCATCAACTTTGGAAAGAAAGCATGATACTTCACCCAATAGGGAAGCATTGTTCATATCTAGCTTGTACATATCCCCTTTCCTTGGAGATCTAAGAATCACCAATTCCTAAGGAATTGTCATTCCGGGTTTGAGGATATGCACTCAAGTTTTGTGAAAAGAATTTGGTGCTTTTGGTCATAGAATTAAAAACACTTCAAAGATTATGTTCAAGCTACTTGAAAAAGTTTACTATTCCGACCTTTAACTTGCCATTGCATACACTTCCTCTGCATGTAATGTATCATCTGGCCTCACCTCCAAATTGAACAGGACCTCCATCAAAATGTTGAAATTGTTGAAGAAGAGATCTGTTCCTAGTCATGTGCTTGGAGCATCCACTATCTACAATCCACACATTTTCATTCTTGTCATGTGGATGTCCCTGCACATTGGGTAAAAAAGTTAGTTATTATTGGAAACCTAAGCCTTGTTAGCCTTAGGCTTTTCCAATGATGAAGATATAATTGAAACAAAGTGTACGCATGGGGTTCAATAGATGTTTGTGAAGAAGAGGTTTGGGCTACAGCATCTTGTTTGATCTTCCATTCTATCCCTTGGTTGATCAAAGTAGATGAGCTTGATGAAGCTCGGCAGCATAGCATACTTCCGAGGCTTCTTTCTTCTCGGAAAGAGCTTTTCTCACCTTTTCTTCCGAAGCAGTCTTCTTTTCAGAAGGTTTCAAGGAACTCTTTTGTTCATTTGAATTTTCTTTGGCTTATCTTTCGAAGCTATTTTCTTTTGAAAGAATAAGTTCTCTTGAAGAAGTTCTTTGCTCGGTAAGCTAACAGAGCCATCTATTGGATAATGTCCATGTATTCAACATCATCTAGGCTAAAAAAATTCTAGATCATCAAAGCAAAATTAAACTCACTAGAATGCCTATTTCCTGAGCCAAAGGCACAACTATCTTTAAAGGGACTTGACGGAGCCTGTTGAGACCTTGGAGTATCAAGAAAGGTGATGTATGACCTAGAAGAATAGGATGGCTGTTGGGAGTAAGTCAGGTACTGCTGAGGTTGTAGGGTTCTTGACCCTTCAACAACCATTCGAGTGTTGCTAGTAGGAAGGCTTGAGGGTCTGCTTACCTGGTGGTCTCTCTTGGTTTCCATCTCTACACGATATGAATCAAGGATGCCATATAGTTCAGTTATAGTGAGAGAGTTTAAGTTCTTTATCCTCTTGATAGAGACGCTATAGAAAGTCCACTCATTTGGAAGTGCACTCATAAACTTTCTTGATAGATCTCTCATCTCAAGAATCACTCCCTCATACTGAAATGATGAAATAAGATCCATATATCTGAAGTTTTATTGGCTGAGGATCTCTTCTGTAATATAAGCAAGGTTTTCAAACTGTTGTTCAGGGAATATTTCTTGAAGTCGTTGGAGCTGGCGTACATCTAAGACAAAGCATCAAAGAGTTCTTTGGCTATTTGGCAATGCTTGAATCCCACCATGATGGAGTTGGATATGGCAGTCATAAGAACTGTCATTCTTTTCCTATCGATCTCTAGCCGCTTGTGATCTTCATCAGAATAGTCTTGAACATCCTTCTCTATCATAACACCATTTCCAGCCAGTGCTACAATCTTTGGCTTGTAAGGGTCATTAATGATAGACTTCCACATTATGCTGTCTCGGCACCTAATGAAGCCTTCAATGCGTCTGCTCCAAGATTTGAAGCTCTCAGGGGTGATGATGGATGCTTTGGACATTGTCCCCATCTCACCTTCAGATGATTTTTGGTTGAGGAAAATTTTGAGTAAGGTGAGTGTATGAGTGAAGAAAAATGTTGATTTGGATGGTAAGATCTCACAATCAAGAGCCTAAGAAGCTCTGATACCAATTGCAGGATCGGCTTTTATCACTCAGCATGAATGTCATCTCTCAGACTCACTAAGTCACACCAGCCTTACATGATCCAACAATTTGCGATAAAACATTTAAAATAAAGTATAAACCAATTTGTGACCATATGTTTTTCATAGTCGATTTGTTGCACACATCATTAACTTAGCCGTTCAAGATGGTTTAAAAATGATTCAACCAAAAAAGATGCTTTTGAAAGAATGTTAAGTGACATTTTTATCAATAACCAAAGATATAGTAAGTATCGCAAGTTTTGTACAGATGCAATTTCCAAATATTTACGTCTGAACTGAGACGTACCTATAGGATAGAATTTCACTTGTAATATGTTTGAAAAGGCTATTAAGTAACAAGAAAGTTTAATAGCCTTTCATTATATTTTGGTGAGTCGTGGAAAGACAAATATTTACCATCCATCGGGTTGGGCTATTATTAAATAAATAAGCAAAATCATGTTTTAAACTGCAACTACGTGTCTTTCTAAAGTTCATTATCCAACGAGTTGATTAGTACTTCACCAAATTAAATGAGTTTTCATTTAGGGTAGGCCTTATTCGGATATCATACCCTTAATGAAAGAAAAACTTAAAAGGTACTTTGAAAAAATGTCTTCAGTTATTACAAGTGGCGCTGCCTTAAACCCATGCTTATATATGTCAAGGTTGAAACTTTACTTGATAAAATTACTTTTAATTTGGATTTAGAAGAAGAAAACTCATTTTATGGTGAAAGTTTAAAAGCTATGTTGGATCAAATGAGGCTGGTGCAACCAAAACAAACACTTGGAACATTTTTGGTGCATCTGATGAAGAGCTTCCGAAGGCAAAAGCTAAGCTTCCAAAGGTTAAGGCTGAAAGAACTTCCGAAGAGAAACTCTGACTTCCGAAAACAAAATCTTCCCTCTTCTGAAGTTCACACTTAGAAGATTTCAAGACAATGACTTCTGAAGTATAAGTGGCTTCGAAAGAACTTGTTCTTTAGAAGCCAATTAACCTTCAGAAGAACCTACTATAAACCAATGGACATAAGTATGGTCCGTCTAACAAAACCGTTGCAACCTCTGAGATACTGCATGGCGCTTTCCCACGCCCATGTAGTTGACCATACTTTATTCCATTGTTCATTCCTTATTAGTTAGTATAGTTACTAACTTTAGTTGATGACAAAGGTAAGTCATGGACATGCCATGACTACCAAATCTTAGATAGTATTTTATCTAAGATACCGTACCTTTAGCAATGTAGTATTTACTTTAGTCATAAGTTTCCAGCTGGTATCAATGTATAACCGGTTGTAGATAGTAGTATGTATAGTTCCTCATTATAACTCATTTAACATGCTTGTAAGAGTCTTGTAATACTTTGAGTTAAGAAGTAATATATACAAGTATCTTAAAAAACCTATCTTCTTGTGTTTACTTACTTAGTATATTATTATCAACTCTTAAAGGGATTTTGCATCATCAAACCAAGTATGACTTAGTGAGTTTGAGAGATAACATTTGTGTTGAGTGACAAAACCTGATCCTGCAATGGGTTTCAGAGCTTCTTAGGCTCTTGATTGTGAGATCTTACCATCCAAGTTAACCTTTTTCTTCACTCATACACTTACCACACTCAAAAATGGCCCTCAACCAAAAACCATCTGAAGATGAAATGGGGACAATGTCTAAAGCACCCATCATCACCCTGAGAACTTCAAATCTTGGAGCAAATATCCTGGGTCAAGCATAAACCTAGGTGCATGGGAACTATTTAGGCGCATGAACCTTGGGCGTATGGGGACTTAGGCGCATGGGCAACTAACTTAACTAGCAATCATCATTTCAGTCCCCAAATCATCATTCAAACGTGTTCTAAGCTTAGTTCTAACAAGCTAAGCATCATAAACATATATAACATATTCATAACATCATATACACCCAAATCACACCCCACCCACATACACATTCAAACATACATACTGATACAAATACCCACTTACATAAAAACATACATACATGTATTTCCAGCCCAAAATCAGTTAAAACATGTAAAAGGGGGTTCTAAAACTCACCTCTTGCAACTTTCGTGTATGCCTTCTTCAAAAACCTAATGCAATTGAGTTTAACCACCTAAACACCCACCAAAACACACACCCAAACACATAAGAATATAACCAGGGCTAGAATTAACCAAGTACAACTTAAAAACACCAAGTTCTAACCTTGAATTCGGCTTCTTCTTCTTCTCTCTAAGATCCGAAGCTTTCTCTGCTTCTTTATCTCTCTAAAATCAGCAGAAAAGGTAAAAAGTGGCATGGCATGGGCGTCCATAATACTTTTGTACAAAATAATAATAAATTTTGTACTTTGCACACTTTCAGCCCCTCAACTTGGTTATAGATTTCCTTCTTTCACTTCACTTTTATTCTTTATTTCTCATCATTTAAAATTTCGGGTGTTATAGCCATCCTCAGCAACCATTACCTCCACTAAAAATGAATACAAGTCAGTGTTGTTGAGTGAGTTTTAGTTTTATAATAAAAAATACTTTACTTTCATTTAAAACATTTCTTTACTTTCATTCGTGATCGTACATCATATGTACACAGAGATAATACTTATTATCTTCCATCATCGTTCATCATCGTATGTCATTCGTTATCATTCATATCATACATTTCATACATTCATCATTATCTTTCACTTTTCATTCCAGACCAATGTCATGTGCTATACCTCGAACATTGTGCACGAAGCTGATTACTGGGCCGAAGTCTATAAATAGCCCCCTAGCATTATGCATGAAGCTGACTCGAGTACCTAGGGCAAGCGACAAGGGTCTGATACATTTGGTCAATCACAAGGATTGGACTCCTATGTGCATCCTTCTGGGTCAGCTAAACCACACATAGTTGAGCTAACACCCTTCATTGGATGTGAACCTCCTTACATTTCGCTTGTAAGACTTTTCATTTGTTCATTCTTTCTTTCTTTACATTCCACTTTTCATTATCATTAACATTCGATTTAATTACATAATACTTTACGTTCATTAACATAATCACAACACGTAAAGTCTCGCAAATAATACGTAATAAGGAACATAAAGAAAACAAACCATAAACATGCATAACATCATCATATACATCGTACCAGAAACATCCCAAGTCATAACATAAAAATCCTTCTTTCCAAAATTTCATAATATTTTCTAAGTCTTTGGGGGCATGGGCAATCTGCAGGCACATGGGCACTTTGTAGGTGCATGGTCACTATGTGGGCGCATGGCTGCTTAGGCACATGGGAATGCTTAGGCGCATGGGCACTATTTGGGCGCATGGTCAACACTTAGTCATTTAGGCAGATTTCTAGGCGCATGGGCACTATGCAAGCGCATGGGCCTGACTTAGGCGCATGGAACACTTAGGCGTCTAGGAAGTTGGGCGCATGGGAACACTTAGGCATTTAGGCATAATCCTAGGCACGTGGGTACTTTTGGGGCCATGAACCTTAGGTGCATAGCCAACTACCTTCTAACTAACATCATTATTTAGATCCAAAATCCATTTCAAACCTGTTTCAGGCCTAGTTCTAACATACTAAGCATCATAACCAAGCATAAAACATGAATATAACCAAAAATCATTCCCTAATTCATACACCCTCCCAAACAGGGCACACACACATACGAACCCAACGATTTCAAAAACGTTAAAGCATGAATTTTCAGCCCCCAAAACAAGTTAAATCATTTAGAAAAAGGGGTCTAGAAATCACCTTTTGTAATCCTTCGAGCAAACATCTCCAAAACCGAGAGCTTATGAGTTCTACATCTAAAACCCACCAAAAACACACAAACGAACACACACAAAACATATGCACATACCAGAGGCTGAAAATCAGCCAAAACCAACCCAAAACATCTGAACTAACCTGAAAACCAATTTTCTCTTCTTCTTCTCTCTAGAACTAAGAGAATTCTACTCTTTCTCTCTTTAAAATCTGATGGAAAAGGTGATGGTACAAAGGGTGAGTGGCCTCTTTGAACAATATAATAATAATATTTGTCCCTTGTGCAACTTTAACCCCTCAACTTGGGTTATTTTTATTTTTTTCACTTTTTCTCTTTTTTTTTCTTTTAAATTTCCAGGTGTTACAGTACTACTCTGAGTGACATCTCTTGTGAGGACGAGTACATCTAACTAACCTTCATTGATGGCTCCTTGTGTTCCCTCACGAGAGAACAATTCCTTGATCTGCCTAGAGGAACACTGGACCAGGCTCTCAAACTATTGGCAACTAATTCTAATTCTCTTGAAGAAGAAGAAAAAGAAGAAGAAGAGAAGAAACTGAGAAGAAAGGTAGTGACTTTACTGGACACTAGGAAAGAAGACAAGTTACCATCTCAACCTCTTGTTCCTAGATGGAAAATAGTCCAATGGAGGTTAGAAGACTTTTCTCACAATTTGATGTGGAAAGAGAGAATGGTGAGAAACAAGCTCAATGCCTCTTCTCTGCTACACTCAAGCAGATTTGATATTGCTAAGCTAGCAGAGAAACCATTCTCCAATCCCTCTAACTCTGAGACAGTTGCTCACATCAGAATTCTTCTGAGCAGTCTTTATCTGGCCGAACTGACTGCAAGGGCCAAGATTGAAAAAGAGTTGAAGCTAAGAGAGAATTATGAAAAAAAGGGTCAGGTACCAAAGGCAATGTCTTTTTAATAATGGTTGAAGGACCTAAATTGGAATCCATAGTTAGATGGGAGTATGACTACAACTCACGTCAACTAACTCTCTTCAAAGGGTCACAACAAAGGGTACACATCATTCAAAGTGACAAACTGTATCTTCTGTCTACGAAAGCTTTGTACAAACTTCTTAACACCACATCTGGAAAGAACAAAGAGATAGATAAGCATCTTCTCTCCTTGGTGTTGAAAGTTTTGAGAAGTAGAAACAAGTGAGGTTTTGGTAGCATCGGCCTAGGGGGAGTTTGTTGGTTCAAATAAGGGTGGTACAACCAAAAAACACTTAGAACATTTTTGGTGCAACTGATGAAGAGCTTCCGAAGGCAAAAGCTGAGCTTCCGAAAGTCAAGGCTGAAAGAACTTCCGAAGAGAAACTCCATCTTTCGAAGACAAAGTCTTCCTTCTTCCAAAGTTCAACACTTAGAAGATTTTAAGACAATAACTTCCGAAGTATGAAGTCCTGAAGATCATCACAAGCCTCGGAAGAAGTAGACTCTTCCAAAGTGTAAGTGGCTTCGGAAGAACTTGTTCTTCTGAAGCCAATTAACCTTTGGAAGAACCTACTATGAACTAGTGGATATAAGTATGGTCCTTTTGACAAAATTGCTGCAATCTCTGAGATACTACATGGTGTTTTCCCAAGCCCATGTAGTTGACCATACTTTATTCCACTGTTCATTCCTTATCAGTTAGTAGAACTATCAACTTTAGTTGGTGACAAAAGGTAAGTCATGGACATGTCATGACTACAAAATCTTAGATAGTATTTTAACTAAGATACCTTACCTTTAGCAATGTAGTATTTGCTTTAGTCGTAAGTTTCCAGCTGATATCAAAGTATAACCAGCTGTAAATAGTAGTATATATAGTTCCTCATTGTAACTCAACTAACATACTTGTAAGAGTCTTGTAATACTTTGAGTTGAGAAGTATTATATGCAAGTATCTTGAAAACCTATCTTCTTGTGTTTTTTACTTAATATATTATTATTAACTCTTAAGGGATTCTACATAATCAAACTGAGTGTGACTTAGTGAGTTTAAGAGATAACATTTGTGTTGAGTGACAAAACCTAATACTGCAAGAGATAAAGCCTGGAAGAAGGATTATATCAGGGCCTATGGCTTCTCTGCAAGCAGGTTGGTCCCATGTCTGAGAAGACCCTACAGCGACATGTCAACGATATCATGGCTGACATTTGCTCAGGAAGAAGAAAAGAGATGTATAGAAAAATATAGGGGATGAATTCTAAACCAGCACCACAACCACAACCTTAATAAGAACCAATACCTTTCCCGTTCCCCACCAATACCAAAACAACCACTGAGCCATACACTCCTGAACCCACACCATCATCCATACCCTCTTCCTCATCAATTCCGTCAAAACGACCACCACCACTACCTATCCTTAAACCCAAAACACTCCCTAAAATCCAACCATCATCTACCTAACAGCCACCTAAGTCATCATCTAAACCTCTGACCTTAGAAGAATTCAAGGAGGCCAAGATAAAGCTCATGTACTACTCTGACTCTTTGAGTGACATCTCATGTGAGGAGGGGTACTAACCTTTATTGATGGCTCCTATGTTCCCTCACATGAGAATAATTCCTTGATCTTCCTAGAGGAACATTGGACCAGGCTCTCAAACTCTTGGAACTAATTATGATTCTCTTGAAAAGGAATAGAAGAAGTTGAGAAGAAAGATGGTGATTTCACTGGACACTAGGAAAAAAAGTTACCATCTCAACCTCTTGTTCCTAGAAAGAAAATAGTCCAGTGGAGGTTCGAAGTATCCACAACTTTATTGTGGAAAGAAAGAATGGTGAGATCAACAAGCTTAATGACTCTTCACTGCTACACTCAAGCAGATTTGACATTGCTGAGTTAGTAGAGAAAACATTTCTCCAATCCCTCCAACTCTGAGATAGTTGCTCAAATCAAAAATCATCTGAGCAGTCTTTATCTGGCTGAACTAACTACAAGGCCAAATTGAAGAAGAGTTGAAGCTAAAAGAGAAGGAAGAAAAGGAAGGGTCAGCTACCAAAGGCAAAGCCTTTAATAAATGGTTGAAGGCCCTAAATTGAAATCCATAGTTAGATGGGAGTATGACTACAACTCCCGGCAACTAACTCTTTTCAAGGGGTCACAACGAAAGGTACACATCATTCAAAGTGACAGACTTGAACTTTTGTCTACGAAAGATTTTTACAAACTTCTTAGCACTACATCTGGAAAGAATAAAGAGACAGATAAACATCTTCTCTCCTTGGTGCTGAAAGTTTTGAGAAGTAGAAATAAATGAGGTTTTGGTAGCATCAGCCTAGGGGAAGTTTGTTGTATCAATAAGGCTTGTGCAACCGAAACAAACACTTAGAACATTTTTGTGCAACTGAGGAAGACCATTCAAAGGTAAAAGTTGAGCTTGTGAAGGTCAAGGCTGAAAGAACTTCCGAAGAGAAACTCCAACTTTCGAAGACAAAGTCTTCCTTCTTCCGAAGTTCAACACTTAGAAGATTTCAAGACAATGACTTCTGAAATATAAGTGGCTTCAGAAGAACTTCTTCTTCCGAAGCCAAGTAACATTCAGAAGAACGTACTATGAACCAGTGGACATAAGTACGGTCCTTTTGACAAAACCGCTGCAACCTCTGAGATACAGCATGGCGCTTTCTCACGCCCATGTAGTTGACCATACTTTATTCCAATGTTCATTTCTTATCAGTTAGTATACTTACTAACTTTAGTTGGTGACAAAAGGTAAGTCATGGACATGTCATGACAACCAAATCTTAGATAGTATTTTATCTAAGATACCTTATCTTTAGCAATGTAGAATTTTCTTTAGTCGTAAGTTTCCAGTCGGTATCAAAGTATAACCAGCCGTAATAGTAGTATATATAGTTCTCGTTGTAATCATTTAACATGCTTGTAAAAGTCTTGCAATACTTTGAGTTGAAAATTAATATATACAAGTATCTTGAAAAACCTATCTTCTCATGTTTGCTTACTTACTATATTATTATAAACTATTAAAGAGATTCTGCATCATTAAACCGAATGTGACTTAGTGAGTTCGAGAGATAACATTTGTGTAAAGTGACAAAACTCGATCCTGCAAGCTAGTTTTAACGAACATTTAAAAAAATATTTGATGTTTGTTTAGCAAAATATGGGGAAACATCAAACATCCATGAGTCAATGAGGTATGTGGCACATACCGAAAGTTCAAGTGATCCAATATTTGCTTAATATAGTACTTTAAGTATGGTCAACTGCATGGCTTTTTAGGAAGAAGCCATACAGTATCAGAGGTCTGTAGCGGAGTGTCAGAGACCATACTTGTGTCCACTGGTTCATAGCAGTGTCTTCTGAAGGTTAAATGGCTTCGGAAGAGTAAGTACTTCCAAAGCCACTTATACTTCGGAAGAGACTGCTTCTTCCAAGGCTTGGAGACTTCTTCTTTTCATCATACTTCGGAAGTAGTCTTCAGGCTTTTCTTCTAAGACTTGATCTTCGAAAGCATGCTCTTTGCTTCGGAAGTAGAGTTCTGTCTTCGGAAGTTTATCTTTCACTTTGTCTTCGGAAGAACTCTACAACCTACGGAAGTTCTATGCTAAGCTTCGGAAGCCCTTGCATGTAGTACCAAAATTGTCTAAGTGAATTAGTTTTGGTTGCACCAGCCTTCTTCTTGATCCAACAAACTCCCCCTAGGCTGATGCTACCAAAACCTCACTTGTTTCTGCTTCTCAAAACTTTTAGCACCAAGGAGAGTAGATATTTGTCTGTTTCATTGTTCTTCCCTAATGTGGTGCTGAGAAGTTTGTACAGATTCTTGGTAGACAGGAAGTCCAGTTTGTCACCTTGGATGACATGTACCCTCTGTTGTTGCCCTCTGAAAAGAGTTAGTTGATGGGAACTGTAATCATATTCTCATCTAACTATAGGTTCTAATTCTGGACCCTCCACCATCTGTAGAAAGGCAGCGCCCTTGGTGGGAGATCTTTCCTTGTCTTCCTGTCTTCTCAACTTCAACTCTTCTTCAATCTTGGCTTTTGCAGTTAGCTCGGCTAGATGAAGACTGCTGAGATGATTTCTAATGAGTGCAGCAGTTTCAGAGTTGGAGGGGTGGAGAATGGCTTCTCTGCTAACTCAGCAATATCAAACCTACTGGAGTGTAGCAGAGAGGTTGCATTAAGTCTATTGACTTCGCCATTCTCCCTTTCCACAACAAAGTTGTGAGAAGTTTCATCAAACCTCCACGGATTATTTTCTTTCTAGGCACAAGAGACTAACTGGGAATCTTGTTCTCTTTCTTGGTATCCAACAGAGTCACCAGTTTCCTTCTAAGTTTCTTCTTTTTAACATTTAATGAATCTGAGTTGAGGCCTAGAAATCTAGTTGCCTGGTCCAATGTTTCTCTAGGTAAATCAAGAAATTGATCTCTTGTGAGGGAACAAGAGGATCTATCAACATAGGTAATGTTGACAGAATCTTCATCACATGAGACTTCGCTCCAAGTTGTGCAGTTGATGAGCTTGGTCTTGATTTCCTTGAACTCCTCAAGAGAGAGATCTTGAAAAGGCTGAGGGGATGGTTTGGATGGTTGTTGGGTAGGTCGAGGTTCAGAGGTTCTGGGAAGTGTTTTTGGTTGGAGGATGGGAAGTTTAGGTGGTTAGGGTGATGAGATGGATGTGGGAAAAGATGTGGGTTCAGGGGTGAAGGGTTCGGTATTGATGGTGAAAGGTAGGGCTGAGGGTTCAGGTTGTGGTTGGGTGGTTGCAGTGAAGGTCATCCCCTTTACCCTTCTGTACATCTCTTTTCTCTTTCCAAACCGGATGTCAGCCTTGATTTCACTGACAATCCTTTGGAGTGTCTTCTCAGACATGGGACCCACCTGCCTTCTAGAGAAGCCATAGGCCCGAAGATAGTCTTTCATCCAGGCCTTTTCACTGAGCTTCCTCGTTGCAGTGACCCTAGCTTTTTCCTCCTTCTTCTCCTTTCCCTTTTCTCTTGCAGCCTTTCTTCTTTCTTTCTCCATTTGATCCTGCTCTTGTTGTAGAGCCAAAGGATCGTCTCATCATTGTGTGGAGAGATTTCTTGAAGATTAAAGTCTCTGGAGATTAGGAAATTTATCTTGTCTCTCCTCAGCTGCAATTCAGCTTCCTTCTGTTCTTCTTCTTTCTCCAAGGCCAACCTGGCTTCTTCTTCAAGTTTCAGCCGGGTTGCCTTCTCCAGATTCACCAACTCCTCTAGTGGTAGCAAGAGTGTTTCTTCATTTGCAACTCCCATTTGGATAAGCTGGTCAATGATCTCTTCCCTTCTCTTATTATTGACAGCCTCCTGATTGGTTGCAGTTGCTTTTGTACTGGCAGCTAGCAACTTCTCGGTTGGAAGTCTTCCTTTTTTTCTTGAGTTTCTCAATCTTCTCCTCTTCCTGAAGCTCTTCCGCAGTCATCTTTCTTTTCCCTTTATCCTTTGAAGAGCCTGACTGTGGTGGTTCTTGGAGAGTGGATTCTAATTGTGAGAGAGGCAGAGATGGTGTATGGGATGGAGGTAGATCAGAACATCCTCACTGTTCACCTCAGATGTCATTTCAAGGATTGCATCTGTGACGATCAGTTCCTCGGACATTTTAAACAGCCCTTCCTCAGCTTCCATTTCAGCTTCAGAAGATTTAGCTTGTTCTTCCGAGGCTTTAACTTCAGCTTCGGAAGTTGGAGGAGATGCAGATTCTGTCCCAGCTGTTTTAGTTGCTGAGCCATCAGTCCCCATTTCCCCTTTGAAATGAATCTTAGGTTCCATGTGGACCTTAGGTTGACCAACTTCTTCCACAGTGGTAAAAGGTGCAGTCAGCCTTTGAAGCTCTTCAGCTTCGAAGTAAAGCATTGCAGCATTTGGGCTTGGCTGATCAGAAGAGGTTCTCAACAGAAACTTGGTGAAGAGTCTGTAGAGATCGCTGAGCATCTTTGAATCAATCTAAAGGATAACTTGAGATGGCTCAGACATAGTGATGATAGGAGTAGAAGATGTTGAAGTTGAAGTGTGGCTCTGTGGGTCCTCAAGTGTTTGTCTCTGAACATTCTCCCCTTTTGGTGGCATCATCTTGAGAGCTAGAGGAAGAAGTCAATGAGACCTGAATAGGTACATGCCTAACAGACCTCTCTGTCTGTTTCTCAGCTAGTTGAGCCTTGAGATTGTCAATCTCAAGTTGCTGAGTGGCGGACCTTGCTTCTAAAGTCCTAACCAAAGATTCAAGGTTTGAGACTTTAGATAGAAGGTCTTTAATGAGGAGTTGCATGCTTCCCTCATCTTCTTTTGAAGAATCACGGGGAGATGAGGTAACATACCTAGTATGTTCAGCCTCACCACCAGATGTGGTTTCTTGGCACCCTGGTTTCCCGTGCATAATGATGTCTCTTATAGAGTCATCAAAAGGCTCGGTTGCCGCAGATTCAATCTGAGATATGTTACCACTATCCATAAAGTCCATTGAGGCACCTTCTGTAGTGGCAGCTGAATCTACATGATTCCCCTCCACATTAGTGGAACTCACCTCAGTTATAGGTTGCTGATGGGGGCTAGAGATAAGGGATTTCTCCGGGCTCTATTGATCTTGAAGAGGGTGTTGTAGATCAACTTCATTGCCATGGAGAGATGTTATCTCTTCATCAGTTTTGAAGAGAAGGTCAGTAAAAGATAAGGAGGTTAAACCTACTACCTGGGACCTTGGTCAATGTCTACAAACATTGAGCCTTTGGTGGGGCTGTCCCTAGTTGGCTGCTCAGAAGAGTGTAGATACTCATCTAAGGGCTGTTGGTTTGGGTGTCGGGCTCCTGGGTTTGAGACTGAGGAGACAAAACCATATTGAGGTCAAAAGAGAAGGATGGAGAGACCTCAGACTGAGTGAAAGCCCATGCTTCCACTCTAGTCTTTTTGGATTGAACAGGAGGGGCTTGTTCAATCAGAGTAGATTGAACAAGGTTTGTTTGTGGCATCTTTGATATGTGATGGTGATGGGTGGAGAAGGCAGTGTTGGCATTGTAGTGGAGGTTGCTGGTGTGGGTTCATCACCTGTGGGGTGAACAAGGATGTCACCAGGAGCTATGCGCTCAATCATACCTGGAAGCAGAGTAGTATACCTTCCAGTGAAGTTGGTGGACACCTTCTTCAAAGTCTTGAAGATAGTGGGCCTCATCTGAGGGACAGTCAGAGCAGCTACACAGACAAGCATACTCTGGTCTAACTCACAGTTGATTATGTGTTGAATGAATCTGGGATACATAAAGAATGTTTCCCTTTGTAGATTCCCAATCAGATTGGTGAACACAAATCTTGAGTAATTGAATCACAGGCCTCTCACCAATCCATGAACTAAGCATCCTAGTTCATATGGGATATGATCCCATCCCCCAGACTTGTTTAACAGACAGTGGAGAACAACGTGCAGGAGGAACTTCAGTTGTAAGAGAAGTTGAACTTGTAGACTGTCGACCTGCTTATGTCTCCACCATATCCCGTTAGGATTTAAGTGTTGTCCAAATCTGCTTAGGGAATTCAGTAGGAGCTCCTTCATCATGAAGCTCCAGATGCTCCCTGATGAGTTGTTCAGTGATGATCAACTCCTGTCCACAAATGCTCGACCTCAGTACACAAATCCCATTTAGGGTTTCGGTTTAACCATTTCCCAAAATTCAGCCATTTGGTTGGAGTAAACAGTGGGGTTAACGGTAAGGGCTGTGTAGTAAGATGATTGGGTGAGAAAGGAGATGATTTCTAAGAAGTCAGCATCTCTTGAATCAAGAAGTGTGACTTGGTTGTGCTGAGGATTAAGTGCCATTAGAGAAAGGTGAATGTAGATGATTTTGAGCTTGGGTAAAGTTGGAGAGGAGAAAATTTCTAGGGCGGTAAAAATTACAAGAAGATGAAATTGAATAGTCGAGATTATTTAAAAGAGGGTGGGAAGGCGGTAATGGGGGTAAGGATAAGATGATGTGATGTTTTAGTGGATGAATTGACAGTGACGGTAAGGTTAATAACCAGTTAAATAATCCGACATCATTAACAAAATCTTTGCTTTTTACAGTGTGGGGCCCAAGAGATTTACGTTACACAGTAGAATCTTTCTTCCGAGTGTGAAACATTTCCGAAGGTAATTTATCTTCCGAAGGCAATTCTTACTTCCGAAGCAAAGACTTTGCTTCCGAAGGTCGGGATTGCTTTCCGAATGGAGAGTGTGTAAGTCTCGGAAGTAGATCTGATATAAAATCAATCGCTTCTTCCGAGACCAAAAACTCTTCTGAGAAGAAAATTATCCTTTGATAAATTTTGCTTCGGAAGATATGAAAATAACTTCCGAGGGTTAATTTCTCTTCGGAAGGAATTTACATTTAGAAAAATTTTAGAGAGATCTTTTGTAATAGGGCTTAAATTGTATTGACATAAAATTACATATTAAAGGTTTTCCAAAAGAGTTTAGGTTAATCAATGTTTATCATCCCAATAGTTGTTATAAGATACTTAAATCTTTGCTCATCAAAGCTTTGGTGAACAGATCAGCATATTGTTCATTTGAATCAACTTTGATTAACTTAATTAGATTTTTCTCATGAATATCTCTAATGAAATGGTACCTGATGTCAATATGCTTTGTTTTGGAGTGCTTCACCGGATTTTCAGTAATAGAGATAGTACTGTTATTGTCAATATGGATAGGAGTACTCATAAAGTTGAATCCATAGTCTAACATCTGATTCTGAATCCATAGCAGTTGAGCACAGCAGCTAGCAGCAGCAATGTATTCAGCTTCAGCAGTTGATGTAAAGACATAGGATTATTTCTTGCATTGCCATGAGATGATCCTTCCATCAAAAAATTGGCATCCTTCTGATGTTGATTTCTTGTCAATGTTGCAGCCACCATAGTCACTGTCAGAGTATCTATAGAGATTAAAATCCTTGTTTCTGGGATACCAGAGACCTAGTTTAGGTGCTCCTTTGAGGTATCTGAGGATTCTCTTACCAGCAGCTAGGTAAGATACCTTTGGAGCAGCCTGATATCTTGCACAAATGCAAGTAGCAAACATGATATTAGGTCTACTAACTGTGAGATACATCAGAATACGATAATTGCCCTATACTGATGTTGATCAGTATCCTCCCCCTCAAGGTCAGGACAAAGATTATGGTTTCTGGGTATGGGTGTCTTGGCAGGCTTGCAATCTTTCATTTCAAATCTTTCTAAGATGTTAGAGACATACTTAGATTGATTAATGAAAAACCCTTCCTTCATTTGCTTTACCTGAATCCTAAGAAAAAAGTTTATTTTTTCCCATTGAACTCATCTCAAACTTTTTCTTCATAATGCTCTCAATACACATTTGGTCATTTGAAGAACCAAATATGATGTCATCGACATAGACTTGAACAAGCAAAATGTCCTTTCCAGACTTTCTGATAAAGAGAGTCTTGTCAGTGGTACCTCTTGTGTAGCCATTCTTTAGAAGAAACTAAGACAAAGTCTCATACCATAGCCTAGGTGCTTGGTGTAGCCCATATAGAGCTTTATCCAATTTACACACATAGTTGGGGTGCTGTGGATCTTCAAATCCTGGAGGTTGGCATACATAGACTTCCCTATCTATATCCCCATATAGAAAGGCACACTTGACATCAAGTTGATAGACAGTAAAGTCCTTGGATGCAGCATAAGCATGGAAGATCCTAACTGCCTCAAGTCTTGCAACTGGTGCAAAGACATCAGTATAATCAATTCCTTCCTCTTGTGTGTATCCTTGAACTACAAGTCTTGCTTTGTTCTTGATGATCAAGCTTCTATCATCTCTTTTGTTTCTGAAAGCCCATTTGGTGCCTATTGGTACTTGACCAGATGGTAGCGGACATAGGTTCCATACCTTCTGTCTCTTGAATTGGAGCAGCTCCTCTTGCATCAATTCAAGTCAGCTACTATCTTTCAAGGCATCTTCTACCTTCTTGGGTTCCATCTAAGATAGAAAGCATGAGTACAAGCAGACATTCCCATGATGAGTCTGTCCTCTTGTTCTCACACCCTCGATGACATCCCCTATGATGTTCTTAGCAGGATGAGTGTTATGAATCCTAAGGCGAGGAATCACTTCCCGTTGCAGAGATAGGTCCAGGTTGGACATATTCTGCTCAGGAACTGGAACACTCTGTCAGCTGTTGTTTCAAAATCATTCAATGAGGACTGATTGAATAAGTGAGAAACATCATCAATGGTTGGTTGTGAAGTAGTGTTAACAGTTCCTGTTACTACTTCCTTCTGCCTGGTGCTATGGTAGATCACCTGATGAGTTTTGAGGCTCAGCAAGTGATTCACTTGTTGAAGCTTCACTATTCCTTGATATAGTCAGACTATCAGATCTGTGAATGGTGGAAGCTTGGTGTATTACAGCACTTGGAGAACTTGAACTAGGCCTGGGTAGCTCAAACAGTTGATCATCAACAGTAGCATCAGCATCATTTTAAGCACCTGTTTCAACTGAAACATTCTCACAAGATGGTTTAGAATAGTTTGGAAACAATTCTAAATCAAAGATATGATTAGGGCCATTCCCCCTAACACAAGGAGTGTGCTCGTTAACAACTATGTTGGATGACTCCTCAAATTGTTGATTCTTAATGTTGTATACTCTATAAGCTTTGGAGCAGGAAGAGTATCCAACAAAGATAGCATCATCCGACTTTTCAGCAAATTTTGCTAAATTGTCTTTTGTGTTTTGTATGGTACACCTGCTGCCAAAGGACCTTAGAAAGCCAATGAACGGTGGTCTCTTGTTCCATAACTCATAAGGGGTTTTTCATAGGGCTTAACTACAAGAACTTTGTTCTGCACATAGCATGCAGTGCAGACTGCCTCTGCCCGGAATGTAAGAGGTAGTTTTGAATCAGCTAACATAGTTCGAGCAGCCTCAATAAGTGTCTTGTTCCTCCTCTCAGCAACACCATTTTGTTGAGGAGTTCTGGAAGCACTATATTGTCTAGCAATCCCTTTTGAGTTACAGAATGAGTCAAGAACGAAGTTCTTAAACTCAGTCCCTTGATCACTTCTAATTATTTTAACCTTGTGATCAATTTGATTTTCTATTTTAAGAATAAAAGATTTTAATGTTTCAGTAGTTTCATCTTTAGTTCTTAAAAAGAATAACCATGTGAATCTTGTAAAATCATCAACTATCACAAGGCAATATGATTTCCTTCCAATGTTCATTATACTTGTGGGACCAAAAAGATCCATGTGCAATAAGTGTAATGGAGTAGTGATAGAGTTAACACATTTGGATTTGTGAGATGTCCTGTGTTGTTTCCCTTTCAGGCAAGCAACACAGTTATCTTTGCAGAAAAACTCCTTTTTAGGCAAACCATGTACCAAGTTATTTTTAGCCAATTTATTCATTGTCTTAAAATTTACATGACACATACATTTATGCCACAGTGTTGACTTATCACTATCAACTTTAGAAAGAAAGCATGATACTTCACCCATTAGGGAAGCATTGTTCATATCCAGCTTCTACATATCCCCTTTCCTGGGAGATTTAAGAAGCACCAATTCCGGAGGAATTGTCGTCCCTGGTTTGAGGATAATGCACTCATGTTCTGTGAAAAGCATTTGGGCCTTTTGATCACAGAATTGAGAAACACTTAACAGATTGTGTTCAAGCTGTTTGACAAAGTGAACTTTGTCAATCTTTAATTTATCATTGGATATACTCCCTCTGCTAGAAATATATCCTCCGGCCTCACCTCCAAATTGGACAGGACCTCCATCATAGTTCTAAAACTGTTGAAGGAGAGATTTGTTTCCTGTCATGTGCATGGAGCATCCACTATCTACAATCCAAACATTGTTGTTCTTATCATATAGATGTCCCTACACATAAAATGAGATTGTCAGTTTTGATTGGAAGCCCAAGCCTTGCTGGTCTTGGTTCTTCCAGATATAATGACATAATTGAACCAAATGATATGCATGGGGGTTCAATAGAGGTCTTTGAAGAAGAGGTTTGGGCTGCAGCATCTTCCTTGATCTTCCAGTCCACCCTTTGGTTGATCTTGGAGGATGAGCTTGTCGAAGCTTTTGTAGCATGGCCATCTTCCGAAGCTTCTTTCTTTTCGGAAGAAGCCTTCACCATCTTTTCTTCCGAAGCAGTCTTCTTCTGGAATGGTTTCAAGGGAGCTTTCTTGTTCTTCCGAAACTTAGTAGCTTTTGCTTCCGAAGCCATTTTCCCTTCGGAAGAAAGAGTTTCTTCCGAAAGCAACCTTGCTTCCGAAACTAGCTTTCCCTTCTTCATCACTTGAACCGTTTAAAAATGTCCAAATGTGAAACCTTCCCTCACTCCTTCTTTTCTAATGTTATTTGCATAATGTGTGCTTGCAGGATTGTAGTAACAATCTTTTGCCATGTGGTTTTGTAGACCACACATTATGCATGCAATGTTAGTCTTTTGGGAATGAGAGGGTTGTTGTTTCTTGGGCTTCTTTTCTTCATCAGCAACTTTCCTTTAACTTCTGATCCTTTGGCAGGACAGGATTGTTGGTATTACACTCCTTTCCTGAATCAAAAGTACCTAACACTTAGAATCCAACTGAGATAAAGACACCTTTCTGCTTTGGGTCAATCTTTAGCTTGGACTCAGCCACCTTCTTGGCAGTTCTTCTAGCAACTTTAGCTCTGCTTCTTCTGGCCTTAGTGGTTAGAATTTGATCTTCACAAGAGGAGATAGGTACATCTACCTGTTCCTTCCCTGTGGTGGCCACTATTGTTGCTTCATCCTTCAACTCTAGTGAGGAAGGGTCAGCAGTTAGAACCTCTTGCTCCTCAGTACTACATCTAGGTTGTCTGATAGACTCATAGGAGTGTGGTGGAGCAATTTCATTGGTTCCCAACCCTCCTTTGTTCTGATAACAGAGTTTGGAATGGGAGGATGATGCAAGAATAGCTTGGAAGTTCTGCTCAGAAATAGCATGCTTCCTGGCCTGAGCCTTAGCAGTGACACGCTAGGCTTGAGCCTCAGACAATTTGGATATCAGATCCTTGATTTGAGTCTTATAGTTGGTGTGTTCATGTTTTAAAAGAGACACAGTTTTCTCTAACTTTTCAATTTTCTTTTGGTAGTCAGATTCAACTCTCTTAAAATTAGATTTTAAAATATTTAAAGACTCAATATCAGATCTGATTTCCATATTGTAATTCTGATAAAGTTTAACTTCAGCTATACAGGCTGGAGTGCAAAGATGTTCGTATACCTGGACATCGTTTGTTCCGGCCATGAGAGCTTGAGCAGGTGTCACATCCTGTACCATGAAGCTCCAGTCAACTTCTTGAGCCATTGTAGCTGTTTCAGTTGACTTCTCAGCGGGCTTTGAGGTTGAGCGATGTGTGGAGGCCTGTGGGGTTCCCGGATTGGTCTTGGGAGCCTTGCATTCTCTTGCAAAGTGACCCAGTTGGTTACAGTTGTAACACTTTGCCTTGGTCTTGTCAAACCCAAACTTGCTGGTAGTTGGGTTTTAAGGGAAATGCCTTCCAGTTCTCTTAAAGAACTTCTTCGCTCTATAAGTTAAAAGAGCCATCTGTTGGACAATGTCCACGTACTCTACATCATCTGGACTGAAACACTCAAGATCATCAAAGCAGTATTGAAAATCACCAGAGTGTCCATTTCCTGAGACAAAAGCACAACTTTCCTGAAGGAGTTTGTTGAGCCTGTTGAGACCTTGGAGTCTCAGGGAAAGTGATGCATGGTCCAGGAGAGCAGGATGGCTGCTGGTAGGTCAGGTAATGCTGAGGTTGTGGGGTTAATGAACCTTCAGCAACCATTAAGGCGTTGCTAGTAGGAAGACTCGTGGGTCTGCTTGTTTGGTGGCCCTTCTTACTCTCCATCTCTAGGCGATATCCATCGAGGATGCCATAGAGTTCAGTCATGATGAGAGTGTTCAAGTTTTCTGTCCTCTTGATAGAGACATAGTAGAATGTCCACTCGTTTGAAAGAGCACTCATGAACTTTCTAGTAAGATCTCTAAGTTTGGGAGTGATCTTCACAGACTGAAGAGAAGAGATAAGATCCATGTACCTGAAGTACTGCTGGCTGAGAGTCTCTCCAGCAATATGAGTGAAGTTCTCAAACTGCTGCTTCAGCAAGTCCTTCGAGTCGTTGGAGATTAAGTACATCTGAGCAAGTGCATCAAACAATTCTTTGGCAGTCGTGCAATGCTCGAACCCCACCATAATGGAGTTCGGTATTGCAGTCATGAGAATAGTCATAGCATTGTTGTCGATGTCCATCTTCTTTCTGTCTTCATCAGAATAGTCCTCAACAGCATTTTCTATCATGGCACCGTTTCCACCAAGTGATGTCACCTTGGCTTATACGGGCCATTGACAATGGAGTTTCACATCTTGTGTCTTGGTATCTGATGAAGCCTTCCATTCTCCTGCTCCAAGACCTGAAATTTTCAGGAGTAATGATGGAAGCCTTTGTCATGGTTCCCATCTCTACCTCGGATTTGTTAAGGTCCATTTTGAGTGAGTGAGTCGAAGGGAGGAATGAAAAATAAGTTGATTTGGATGGTTAGATCAGCAATCAGAGCATGAGTGCTCTGATACCAATTGCAGGATCGATATTGGTCACTTAACACTTTATTTTCTCTCAAACTCACCTAGAACAACACTCGGGTAAAGATAGAATCAGTAAGAGTTGATCACAATATAGAAAGTAATAAAGAACACAAGAAGTAATTTTCAAGGTACTTTTATATATTGCTTCTCATCTCAATAATACAAGACTCTTACAAGAAGTGTGGAATGAGTTACAAAGAGAACCTATATATAATACTACCAACAGTCGGATATACTTTGATACCAGCTGGAATCCTATAGCTAAAGTCTATACTACAAGACTATAGTTTAAGGTATCTCTGATAAAGTCTTATCTGAGATTTGGTAGTCAGGACATGGCCCTGACTTACCTTTTGTCACCAACTAAAGTTGGTAACTTGTACTATCATAAAAAGTGAACAGTGAAATAAAGTATGGTCAACTGCATGGCTTTTTAGGAAGAAGCCATACAGTATCAGAGGTCTGTAGCGGAGTGTCAGAGACCATACTTGTGTCCACTGGTTCATAGCAGTGTCTTCCGAAGGTTTGCTTCGGAAGAGTAAGTACTTCCGAAGCCACTTATACTTCGGAAGAGGCTGCTTCTTCCAAGGCTTGGAGACTTCTTCTTTTCATCATACTTCGGAAGTAGTCTTCAGGCTTTTCTTCTAAGACTTGATCTTCAGAAGCATGCTCTTTGCTTCGGAAGTAGAGTTCTGTCTTCGGAAGTAGAGTTCTGTCTTCGGAAGTTTATCATTCACTTTGTCTTCGTAAGAACTCTACAACCTTTGGAAGTTCCATGCTAAGCTTCGGAAGCCCTTGCATGTAGTAACAAAATTGTCTAAGTGAATTGGTTTTGGTTGCACCAGCCTTTTTCTTAATCCAACAGTTCGGTTTTAAGCTAAAACCGAAACCAAAAACCGATATTTCAGTTTCTAGGTTTTTAAAATCGTTCGGTTTCAGTTTTTGGTTTTCGGTTTTCACTTCAGTTTTGGTTCAGTTTCGGTTTCGGTTTTGTTTTTGGGGTTCAAGTTTTATTTTATTTTATTTAAATTGATTCAAAGTAATAAATTTAAGTTAAAACTTTTAAGCTTACGTTATTTTGTTGATCTTTGAACATAATCTATAAATTCTTATAATTAACAATAAATTAATTACAATTAATAAAATACAATAATAAAAGGTTCAATAAAAATAATTTAATCTACCAAAACAAAATATTTAAAAATTATGCTTGAAACCTAAACATATGTCTATTTTAGATAGCATAAATTAAATAAGTAATTTATAGACTAGTCATGTTTATAAGTATATAAATATACTTCGAAATTGACAAGTTCGGTTTTATTGCTACGGTTCTGTTTTTTCGGTTTCTATTACACGCAAAACCAAAACCAAACTGAAAAAATCAGTTTTTAAAATATCATAAAACCAAACCATCGGTTTCTTATTGGTTATTATGGTTTCGGTTCGGTTGTGTTGGTTATTATGATTGTGGTTCGGTTATTTTGTTTTCTTGCACACCCCTACCTTGCATGCTCTCATCCACTCGTAGCTTAAGGCGTCTTTGGTTCCCATAGCTAAAGTCGTTAGCTTGATTGTTGTAACTAAGCTACTTAATCTGCTTCTTTGATCAATGAAGTTATGAAGTAGTTGATTAACTGCCCATCTGTCATTTGCTTCTTGGTAATTCAACATTGCCCTACAAACTTGTTTATCATTAAAAAAATAAGCATAATGTACAAGCTGTCCCCTTCCTATCTACATAACTAACTTAACGTTCCCCACATGTCAAATATTCCGTTCATGAGGTTCAAGCCACGGAAATCCAAGAAAGTCAAACACTTCCTTTTCAGAGTTAAACTTCAAACTTGTGCTAGCACTGACCTGTATAACAGCCATGTCAGGGTGCCACAAAAGATTGTAAGATCAGCCATATGAAACTAACATGAGTCATGAGGAATAGAACAAATTTTTAATTATTACCCTTTTTCCACCAGAACCATGAGTTGCAGGGAAAAGCCCTGTGTCATCTAGTCGGAACCCTTTGGATTCTGCAAGTATTCTCAGTCTGCAAGAAGTTTTACAAGACATGTCAATTCAGATCCGTTCACTTATAAACAAATTGACTGTTTTTTTAAGTCTCAAAAGAGTCCAATAAAAAAGGAGCCAAGTCAAGCGGTCAAACGAGTCAAACAGGTTGAAACAAAAGTAGCTCAATGTACTTGATGCAAACAATCATCTAAACCATAATCTTCAACAAATTAGATTATTAGTGAAGTATATAGTTTTTGTAATCATATATTGGGCATTAATTTTGAAATTTTTAAGAATGGAACAAAGTTCTTTTCAGGTCAGCCAAACCCAACCTGAACCATGGTAATTCCACAGCATTGCCAAAGACAAAGCATGTACAGCTATCTAACTAGTTGTCACATTGTTCATGTTAGAAACTCGATGTTTTCAAGATAATTGACTATCATGGAAGTCATTTAGCAAGTAAACAAAACCACCATACCTTCTGTTCACCACATCATTCCCCGTCCAATGTATTAGCCCAAAAGGATATATATCCTTTGGGTACACCTACAAGATGAGAAATGAGTCACATACAAATAAGCATCATTATGAACAGTTTGAAATACATACTAGGGACATAGAAGAGTGTGTGTGTGCGTGTGTGTGTGCGTGTGTGTGTGCATAACCATCACTATTAAGGGGCCCGTAGTTGATATACGAACCGTCAATGATTGGCCCTCATTCTTTAAAAATATGAACATTATACCTTCAAATCAATGCGATGACGGAGCTCACGGCCAGGATATGTGCAAAGACCAAAGTATGTATCAACCCCAGAATCAGTTCCCTGTGCAGGTGATAAAAATTAGAGAATAAAAACCTTCCAGCATAAATCATAGAAGAAAAAAAAATAATATTCTCTGATTCTGTTTTGCAAAACCACAAAATCATCAAGTTGTATATGTTGGTAATTCGAACCTTTACACCACCATATGGAGAAGATAATATATAGGCAAAGAATACATTTCAATGGGCAATAAGAATTACCTGCTCGCTGTGGATACTGAAGACCAAATCCTCTCTTAAAAAGTTCATATCTTTCAAATAATTTACATACTTGGATAGAAAACCTATATGGCTGTAAAATAAGATCCATTAGGTCTGAAGGCCATGGACAGTAGTAATGATCTAAAGAAAAGAGCAAGGAAAGATAATAGTTCAAACTGAACAATATTATGGTTCAGTGGATAGAGAGCATCTTCTTTGTTGATATATTATTTCCACAATAAAGATGTATATACACTTTTTATCAGTTGAAAGTGCAAAGCCAAAGTTCATTTTAGTAGTGAACTAACCAGAAATATTTTTATTTATTTATATATTTTCCATCAAGGTGCACATTAAACGTGGTTTTTAGATCATTTCAACCAAGCCTGCAAACTTATAACCTAACATGATATTTAAATATCCTCAATGATTGTTCAATGCATCTTCTAAAACAAATGATTTCTCAATGCATTTATATATATAAACTATAACATATTAGTGTAGATGCAAGACCTTTTTCCGTCAGGATGTGTAATTATAATGTCCATATCCCCACAAGTAGCCTTTCCACGTCTGAATGATCCTCCACACACAACAGTAACCTGTAGAATAAGTTTAAGGACAAGGTAAACAACACAATGCATAAACTTAAGTTGATAACAATAACATTATTAGAAATGAAGTGAGCAACAGGATGAGAGAGAAACTTAGTATGACCGATTGGGCTCGATGAACAAGGATAACCTCAACACTCAAACAACCATAAAAAGAGTAAACCAAAGCTTTGTGTTTGGTTATACCATAAATCAAATAAACAAATAATGATTAAACTAATTACTTGGCCTAACAAATAACAATGTATATATACATCTATTAACATCTGCTTCAATAGTAAATCAACTAATGTTAATGATAATAGTAATCTTATGTAATTATTGTTTGGTTCTTTTTTTATTAAAGGTGATGATTGTGATTCATTTGTTATTCTATTTTTGCTTAAATATATGAACTTGGGTAATCATATTCAGTTGCTAAAAATGATCCACACTCATGCAAATACAAAAGATTGGATGTTTGTCAAATGTAGAAATTAGGAGTGCTGAGCAGGACAAGTCCGGACAGGACCAGACCAAACCAAAACCAAAAAATGAATAATAAGGAGACGAAAACTAGACCAATGGTTCTGGTCTAGTCCCAGTTTGGAATGTCTTGCCTAGGCACCCAGGTACAGCCTTGACCAACCATATCCCCTTGCATCCATCAAGGCGCACAGGCTCCAAGTCAGGCTGAATTATTCAAAAATCCAGTCTGACCATGTCGGAAACAGTTAATACTTAAAACTGGTTTGAAATATCCAAAAATGGCCTGGAACCAGCATAACCTAGCCCTAAACCAGTCTAAAACATGTTTAAAAAAACCTAAAAATCACCCGCTTATATTGTTTGTCTTGCTTAAAAGAAGGCCTCACTATTAAGTGTCTTGTGCTTAGATCTAACTATCCAAGGTTCCCCCTTTGTGCGCTCGTTCATTCACTTGCTCATGAACTCGCAGCTTACTCGTTATGAGGCGAGAATTGGCATCAGATGACTTCACTGGAGACATAACTTCCTCCGATAACTGAACTTCAAGTCACAATTACCCGAAAGAAAATAGAATAAGGGAAGTTGACTTTAAAACCGTACTTTGAGCTACCTACAGGAGAAAACTTCAAGCTTTCTATGGCACTTATCCCATCCTCAACTTTGAGTGCGCCTAGCGCCTTCAACTACCTAGGTTTGACCATAAACCAAAGAGGGATTTGGGTTTAATAGTTTGAAAACAACTATCACCTCAAGTTTGAAAATCTTATTGTCAAGAAAACAAATGGATCAACTTTGAAAAATAAAATTTCCATAAACCATGTATATCCCATTAATTTGCTTTTTATGTTTCTGTGATTCTTTGGTTCATTTGGTTTGGGCTATTATGCACATCACTTAACATTACCAAAAGAATAAGATAAAAGGAAGACATACTTTACTTTTCCGATGGAAGCAAATCATATGCCATAATATTAGACCACTAGGTAATTATTGTATGTAACATTGTTCTGTATATAGAAATATCCCATGTAACCCTATTACACACACTATCTGCGTTGCCACGAAAAGACATCATGTTAGATGTAGTCATAAGCGAGGGTACAGGCTTAGGGTCTGAAAGGCTAGCTCGATGTATCCGAAATATATTATCTTTCAGATAGCATGATGTTAGAACCTGAGGAGCAATCTCGCCCAAAAAATAATCAAGAGTGCCAACTGTCAAGGTCTTTGAGGCCAAAATATGTGTCAGGTTGTTAAGCTACCTTGACGATACAGTTGGTGTTGTTCCCATATATGATAATACCGTCAACATAAACCAGAATGTATAATTATGTGTCTGCCAATGAATAACTAAAAAGGAGAATTTGTTTTGGAATCTATGAAACATTAATACCAAGTGTATGAAGCGCCTTTAAGAGGCAATGAAACCAAGCCCTAGGTTCTTGTAAAGGGACTTTTGGAGCAAACTAATATGGTCGTGGGTCAATGAAATTGTTTCCTTTTATTCACCGTGAAGAAAAGCGTTCTATATATCCAATTGGTGGAGTGGCCATTCCTGAGATACCGTAAGAGAGAATACAACATGAATAGCAGTCCATTTATTGACTAGGCTAAAAGTCTCACAAAAATGGATCCCTGGTTGTTGCCAAAAACCTTTGGCTACAAATTGAGCTTTCTAGCAAGTGATAGCAGTATAGCACCACTTTTGTCTCTTTAATCCATAAGCCCACTTGCAATCAACAACATTATTGTTAGGGACATGAGGAACGAGAGATTGTGTGTTGTTGACCGCAACCTATGCACGCCACCTGATATCACATTTGCGGTCAACAAAGTGTATCAATTTATGCATGTCCTTACTGAAAATGCTTGGACTAAGGTCAAACGGATTATGCATTATCTTCATAGCACTACTAACTATTGTTACTCCTTTACTTATAAAACAAGCAATGGCGTCAACACCTAATGTTTTCACCGATGCTCAATGGCTAAGTGCCAAAGTCATTCACAACCTCTTGCATCCTGCCCCCATGGCCTTCTCAGATGTTCATGGGTTGGCTATAGGGAGTCCATGGGGGATTCACTATCTATTTGGGTTCTAACCTCATATCATGGAATTGTACAAACAATGCACAGTCTCTTCAATGCACAGCCTCTTATTCCCATACTAAGTTGAAATCAAAGCCCTGACACAGTGGCTGAACTTACGTCGTTCGAGTCTTTTTTACAAGAACTTGGTGTTGGCACAACTTCAGCTCCGACCATATGATGTGACAATCTCTACCTCTTGGCCAATCCTATCTTCCATGCATGGACGAAGCATGTGGAAGTTGATTTTCATTTTATTTAGAGGTGTAAACGAGCCAAGTCGGCTCGAAAGCTACTCGGGATCAACTCGAATTGACCCGAGCTTAAACAAGCTCAAGTTCACATTATGGCTCATTTATTATCAACAAGTTGTCAAGTGTTGACATCTTTACAAAACTGTTACCAGCTCAAAGATCTCTTTTTACAATCCCAGCTACAAACTACAGAATCACCGTATTGCATATGTAACACTATTATTATTATTATTATTCTCTATATATAAAAAACCCATGAACCCTAGTGCATAAGCAATCAATATACAATTACTCTTCCTGATTTAACTCACAAACACTTGGTAATGATAATACAGATATAAGTACCTACATTTAGCATGAAAGTCACTAAATCGGAAATTTGCAACTAGTACGTGTCCAAAGTTTCCAATTCCAAGATTGTTACATATAACTTTTGATCGTTAATCTACCAAAAGAGCTTTTCCAGCAAAATATTCAATACGATTCTTTGAGCTACAATCAAGTATATCATCAAAAACAAAACAAAAAACATACGGAGGTCAACTATAACTGCATTCGAGTGACAAAAAGCTTCATAATGAGAAGCTTTACATGAGTATGTGTAATAAGAGTCTTTATGCTTATATTTGATAGCTATCCTTAACAATTTACACATATAATATTAATGCTTCCTACCAAAAATAATGCAACGATCATAGTTCAATAGACTAGATCAAAAATGAACATAAGAGATTCATGGGGTTATAGATACATATGATTTATCGATGTAGAAATTATTTAAAAAATGGAACATTATATACATAATAAATCCAAGTTATAACAAATGTATGTTTTGTGGCAGAATGTGTGATCTATGTCTCACTTTGTTTTTGTATGAACTTTAACACATTATTTCTTATGATGGCCTATTCATTAGCAGTTGTTCACTTGATGTTCTTGAAATAGTCGAGACTCTAGGGTGGTGGGCCCACATAATTATAATACTAATTCAATATCTAATTCTAAAGCCCATTAGTTAAGACTCAAGAATTTTAGGAATCTAATTAAGCCCAAGAAATTTTTAATTAGCATACTACATTGAAAAAAGAATCGCTAAATGTAATATCATTCACATCTACTGACGTATTGGGAAGTTAAATACTGAAATATATGACAAATTTAACACAAGTGTCCCACTAAAAATACTGTAAGGATCAAACATACTTCAAATAAGGAATACTTACTCCAGTTAAAACGTCTTCTGCAGCTTTTTGTAGCAAGCGCTCCATCTCTTGCACCTGCGCATACAATTCAACCAGAATTCATATTTTTAACCATTTTCCCAGAGGTGGCTCTTTTCAACTGTTTATTAATAAATGGGTTGATTAGGATTATGTTTGATCTCTACCAAACATGTTATAGATATACATATATATGCACACATATATGTAAGTGTGCGTATGTGAGTATGTTTGTATACATGTGAGTGTGTGTATGTGTGTGTGCAACTATGTAGTTCAATGGGCATAGGGTGTAGTTTAGAAGTGGGTCCCCCTTCTACATATGCATGCCTCACTATGATGTATATACATAGAAGTATTCAAATATATATGTCCATCTTCTCCGTGATTAGAAGGCAAGATTATAAAAATAGCATAATAATGAAGATGTCAAATGGCTCAAAAGCCGCTCAAATGTAATTATTATCCCAAAAATGTCTTTAAGCATCTTATCAAATACCATGTTAATCAAAATAATATATTTCACACATTATAGTCTTAAGAAGTCCAAAAGTTTGAAGATCATGTGTTTTGGGTCTAACGGGTACCCATCTTCGCTCAGCCCACTCATTTTTAACCTCTAGATTCTTCTAAAATGCTGGAATATAGAAACCTTAAAATGCAGACCTCATCACGTGGTATCCTTGTCTTTATGTCATCAAAATATTTTAACCCTAGCCGTTGTGAATTTGTGAGTGTGACATCATTTTTCAAATCATCCAGATTCCTGTGTCCTCTTTCATACAGTTTCAGAGCAGTAGCTGGACCAATTCCCCATACTTCCCCAAACAAACTAATTGTCCGTACCTGAAACAAGTACAACCAACCAAACAAATTAAATCTTTTTAAATTCACAATAACACTACTTATTGAATTTCAGATTCATAATCTAATAATTTATGATGGCAATAGAATATATATCTTAAGATTAGTGATGTTAAATCATTTTTTCATATAACTATATACTTTGCAAAACCCACCTTTTCGTCAGTCTCAAAGTGTTCCAGCTTTGACAATTTACCGGTCGTCACGATCTCATGTATCTATAATGGAGTAGCATTGTCATCAGAACATTCCACACAGTAAATACGATTAAGGATATGTTTCTTTATATTACACAGTTGGGAGAATGATGGAATACATTTATAGAAAACCCATTTTCATATTATTCTTTTGAACATCAAGTGTTAGCCATTACATAAGAACACACTGGTATAGTGATAATTTTATTTGTAATTAAAAAGGGTACATAGATACTAATTTCCATGTTCATAGTGTTTAAGTAGTGTACTTGATTCTGTATGTGAAGCATGAAAGATGGCTCATCTATTGCTCAATGATGGACCAAGTGTGGGTTATAACTCACTTGGTTTGGATTGGTCTTCCTTTGAATGAACTCATATTTCCTTCAAATTTGGGATAATTTGTAGTAAAGGTCTTTAAATTATATATATATATATATATATATATATATATATATATATATATATATATAAATAAGTAACATAAAATGAAATACAAGCATAATAAACCTTTTTCCACCTTAACTATGAATGTTGAAGATAGCATTCACAGAAAATTCAATTTCCAATAATTAAACACTACTTACATGATCCTGCATTGACTTCCCAATAGCAGGTAAGTCCTTGACTTGATCCACACTTTCAATTTTAAATGGCAACCTTTCAATAACCGGAATTGCCTTGTAATAACTGAAGGACCTCCGATCATCACCCAAAGCTAAGAAATTTACTCACGTGAGAGAGTACATCTAATCCACTCATACAAAAATGCACAATGGTATGATGCAGATTGCAGAAGAGGTAAAACAAATTACCTCTATATATATTGATAAGCTTGCCAAATATTTCAGTAATATTTCTATTTAAATCAGGAGGCTGATAAGACAAGGAAGCATCTGGTCCAGTAATCTGAATGAAAAACACAAAACTTCTAACTTTACTCCGACATACTTGTAAGCTGACACTTATATTTGTAAGCAGACATGCTGGAAGATCAAGCGAGCTAAAATACATGTGACATTGGTATATAAATCAAAAAGAAGCAAGAGGTCTTACAGAACTCTGTTTACCGTATCAGGGTTGACTGGACTAGTGCATGAAGGGCTTGAAGGGTATGAGCTGGTTTTAGAAGTATGAGCAATGTGTTTCTCACCATCACCCGAATTGTTTAATGATTGACGCTTCATATCAGAACTACAACTTTCTAAGTCCTCGGGAGAGGCTTTCAGCTTTTTATAAGGTTGCAATTCATTCCCACTAGATTTCGGTCCATCAGCAGATTCAACAGAGTCCTCATTACATGAATTTTTTGGGGACTTTTGGCCTGCAATCAGCTGTATGATGTAGGGTTCTTCTTTAACTTTCTCCCCTAGCTTTAAGCTGTCCTCCAACCACTGATAAAGAAGAACAACCTGAAGATTATTTTTTATGAAAATCTGTTATTTGCCTGTTTCCTTGCAACCTCAATCACCAAAAAGGAGACAAAAATATCATACTCCATCAAGCAAATTCAACATGCTCTATTAAGAAACAAAAACCTTTCACTTTTACAACTTTACCACCACCACAAATGAAGACAAGAAAAGGAACAAGCCAAATATCAAATTTTAACCGTTTTCGTTTTCTTCCAATCAAATGAGTTTATGGTCAGAATAATTAATTCATCAATTTTGAGCGTACCCCTTTGAATCGGCGTAACATTTTGGGGCCAAACTTCTTGTGAAGGGAGTCGGAATCAGTTGCAAAAACGTGAGTCAAATTCCGAGCTAAACTATCTTCTTCTTCTTCAACGATTGCTCCCATCTGTAGTAGCTTCTGCTTCCATATCTTCAGGGGGAGAAAATCAAGAAGTAATCATTCATATAAACCACGGGGCATGTATATGCATATGCATCTGCATATGCATATGTATATGTACAGAGAAAAGATGGAAGAAGAGCAAAACCTGCAAACGACGCCTCTGGACGCCGGTATCGACGAGGAAGACGAGCATACCAGAGAAGATTCCATCAGGATCCGACGATGGAGAACGATTTTTGGTTGCCTTGGGCGCCATTGCCACTCCTAAAACCTAATTACCTAACTGCAATTTCGCCCCAGAGCACGAAGATTGTTATCCTGTATACGCCCCCAACGCCCGACGGGTATGCTCTCGACTTTAATAAATAAGAACCAGACATTAAGATCGTGACTTCTCAACGAGTCTTTTTTGGCTTTGATGCTTTTTCCTTTTCTTTTAACTATGATCCTTTTATAGACAAAAAACTTTTGAAACTATTTTAATGTTTATATTTTAGTAGACATAAACACAAATTAGCGCAAACGAAACCTTTAAAAATAGCAAAAAATTTGCACAAAAAGAAATAGAAAGTAAATGAAATATTTTTTCAAAAATTAACCACATATCTCACCAAGTATATATCAAATAAACTATTTTAAACAAATAACTTAATTTGAATCTTATATTTAGTAATTATTGACATTTTATGCTCATTTTAAACGTATTAATTACTCTAAATTGATTTCCATATGCTAATCAGTAGATAGGCTTGTTCTATGTAAGTAATCGTTCAGCAGCTCATGGAGTTCACAGCTGATCGGCAATTGATCTGCATATATTGATCGGTAGATATTCAACATATGTAGATTAGCAGTTGTTTTGGTATATGCTGATCAACAGTCATTCAGCATATACACTTCGACAGTGGATTCAGCATTTGTCCTGATTCGGCAGTTGACAGCCAATGTTAAAATCATGAATATAACACTTAGTTTGTTTCGACAGTTAATAGTTAATGCTGAAATCCTAGGTTTTCAATACATTCATCCTCATGGTTCAACAAATTTCTCTTATGATGATGCTACAAAAACTCTATCTTTAACCTTTAAGCATTCTGATCAAAAGAAGCTCATACATGTATCATCTTATATCTCTTGAAGGGTTAGTAAGAGATAGATTCATCAAGTCTTTCATGTTGTGCCGAGAGAGTTTGAACAGGTCATACTAGGGGTGTCATTTTTACCCGAACCCAAATTCATAACCCGACTAAACTCTACCCGAACCTGATTAAGGCATAACCCGAAAAAACGAACCCGAATACACATCAAACCCGAACCCGAAATCCTTATTTAAGTCGGTCTTTGGGTTGTGTTTTGACAATTTGGGTTAACCCAAATAACCCGAATATCATATCTTCATAATTGATAATTCATATTTTATATTATAGGATTTCATTCGACATTGTCTGTTTTCTACTTTTTATGAACTTGATCAATCATTTAATCACTCCATTTTCGATTGATGACACAAATCTTAAACTCGAACATTCCATCGATCTATCTTCCATACTAAGCCATTTATAATGATTACAAACAAAGTATAATAATTCTATACTCAAGCATTCTCATGTATTTGTTTTAACTATATTGTTTGTGACTCCTTGTAAGTCCGAACATAATAATACAAGGGTAACATGTTCTATGGCGTAGTAACGTTTTACTGCTTTACTTTTGTTTGAGCAATAATAATTATGATGTTTGTTCATGTTAAGCATATATTTGAGTAGCATGTGGATTTAGAGAGTGGTTTTAATTTGTTTTTTTTAACTATGACTATCAAACCTGCTTTTAAAGAGATGTCAAATAAAATTATCAAAACTAAAACAATTTGAAATATGTTGTCTTTGATTTTTAGATTTACAAGTGGATCAACCCGATCATCGATTAACTCGACCCGAATAAACTCGAAAACCAAAACCCGAATATCGATTAAATATAGTTTATTTGGTTCGGCTTTCAAGGAGATTTTACATCTAAAAACCTGAGGAACCTGACCCGAGAAACCCGAAACCCAATTAAAAACCCGAATTACACCTTAGGTTATACTCTTTTAACTTCAACTTTGCCGACACCAGCATATGTCGCCAAACTTGATCTTGAGAAATTATAACTCTAATGAGTCATAGGATCATGAATGCTTAGTGGAGCTACATGCAGAGCTTTTACTTCTTCCATTTGCTCAGCCTTGTTGTCAAACTTGATCTTTAGAATAACTACAATGCACTTGTATTTCTTTGGCAGGTCTTCATTTTTAGAGATCAAAGTCATTTTAAAGATTGAAAATCCTATTGTTGGTTTGATTGCTTCCCATATTCCATGGGCACTAAAGATTGATCTAATCTTCACGACCCATATTGTGTAATTTGTAGAGTTGAGGATTGGATATTGAAAAGTAATTGACGTACCTCTTTAGACTGCTATAATTTTTTTATTTGGCGAACCCACCAAACTGCTGTTGATTAATATACTCCTGGATCGGTATAATTTAAACCGCTGTTCTTCAACTAATTATCATTTTTTTCTTTGTCTCTCTAAATTTCTCTTCAATATAAATAAAACATTTAAACACCTTTTAATTAAGGTTATGTTTGGCAAAAAAAATAAAAGTAATTTTTTGATTTTTAAAGGGGTAAAAAGACAAAAATACCCCTCCAAAGAAATTAAAAAGTTAAAAATTGTGACTTTTTAACTTTTTTGGAAAGATAGTTTGATTTTTTTACCCCTCTAAAAATCAAAAAGTAACTTATTTATTTTTGTCAAAGACCTAAAATGTTTCATATTCTCTCTTTCTCGAGAAGACAAATTGCAAAACCCCCTTTTTCCTTTTTTTGCACTTGACTTTCTTAACTTGACCCTTTACAACCACCTACTCCAAAATAATCCAACCTTTCGCAATCGGGTTATACAACAAAGGTATTTGTTTTTTCTTCTTCGTCTGTTTTAAAGCCTATTGAACGCTTGATTTTGTGATTTTCGTTCCGTTTCACTCGCCGTAGTATCGCCAGAGTTTCTATTTCATCAGATTTGTGATCAAACGGTTTCCAAAATAATTCAACCTTCCTTTATGGACGATTTGGTTTTGATTCAAGTCTTTGTTCTTGTTTTGCAAAACAGGGGTGTAAATGATCAATGTGTTCCCTGTGAAATATTGAAGAAGCGATGTTTTTAGAGTCAAATAAACAATTCTTTGATAATTGATTTTGTTTCCGATTATGTATCCAAGGAAGGTTACAAAACAGGGGCTTAGAAACTTCTATTTGGTGTCTCGATGACACTGATGATTATTAAACCATTTATGTCTTCTTTTCGGAGGATTTTTAACACCGCTATGATACCAATTGTTGGGTATAAAGAGAATCAAACACACTTTACCACAAAGATTTCTTGGTTGAAAACGATAATTTAAAGAGATTTGACATAATATAGACTTGCATTTATTACATTATTATTATTCAAATGAGGGTATAAGAAGGGTATTTATACCCTTGCTTTTGATAGTTATATAGCTACCTTTAACTATCATACCATACTTATGCTAATGACATTTATCATTCTTAGACTTTACATGATAACACTTTTGACTCTAATCTTTAATATTTAGTTTAACTACTAATATCAATCTACTTGAAAACCAAGCTTGATGACCTGACATGCCCGCCTCAGTTATGTAAATTTTGACACCATCAAGCGACTAGGCTTAAGCAAACTAGTCCATAAAGTGCCGACTATTAACCATCCCACATAAATGTGTGAAACATGTATGGTAGGAAAGCACCCGCAACAAAGTTTCCTAACCAAACACCCTTTAGGGTTGCCAAATCACTAGAACAAGTTTATGGAAACCTTTGTGATCCCATAACACATGTCGCCTAATTAGGAAACAGATGTGTTCTTTGTTTATTGATGATCACAACAGGTTCATGTGGTCATCATGTTAAAAAACAAAGATGAGGCATTCAAATAATTCAAGAAATTCAAGGATTTATTTAGAGAATCAATATGGAGAAAAAATAAAAGTTCCAAGGACAAATCAAGGGAGTTCACTTCCAAAAAGCTCAATATGTTTTGTGAACAAGCTGGTATCACAAGGTAATTGACTACACCCTACACACCCCAGCAAAATGAAATCGTTGAAAGGAGAAATTGAACCGTGATGAGCACAACAACGAGTATTCTTAATACAATGAATATGCCATAGGTGTTCTGGGCAGGAGCGGTACTTCATGAAGTTTATGTGTTAAATAGGCCGCCCACCAAAATTTGGAAAACTCAACACCATACAAAGTCGTACAGGGAAGGAGACCAAGACTTGATCAGTTATGGGTGTTTAGTGTTGGATGTATCAAAACAACTTCAAACCATGTGAAGAAGCTCGATGACACAAGTGTTCCTATAATACGTATGGGAACATAACCAGGGACCAAGGCTTATCGCATGTATGATTTCGAGGGAAAGGAGGTGGTAATCAGTAGAGATGTTTTGTTTGATGAAGCATACAAATGGGAATGGCGTCAACACCAAAGGACCGATCAAACTATCAACAACAATGAAGATGAAATTTTGATAAACATGGATCCAATCACAACTGGTCAAGCAGCTCAAAATCAAGAAGCTGGGCATGCTGAACCAAGCAACCTACTAAGCCTGCCTTAAACATCCCGCTACAGGAAAGCAACTCATCAACTCATGGAAGAACATTTGATACTCACTGTTCAGCTCAAACTAAGTTCAACAGCCTTAAATCATTTGTAAAAGGCCTGGGCCACTATTGTCCAGGCTTCAAACTAATACAGTTAACCTAATAGATCCATCTATGATTGAATATGAAATGTTTGATGATACACCACCACAAGGCTAGAAATTTTGAATGATGTATATGATTTTCTTCATACTGAAAGAGAACCAACCAACTTCAAGGAAGCCATAGAACAGATAGAATGGGAGCAAGCTATGGAAAGTGAGATAGCTTCCATTGAAAGATATAACACTTGGGAGTTAATGGACCTACGGCGAGGGCACCGACCTGTCACACCCCAACCTTGACGGCGGAAACGTCGAGATGTGAGGGTTAAGATTGTTCACAGCCACATAACGGTATATTAAATTGTAAATATTATTATCATAAGTCTTGAAATGGAAAATTACAATCATAAGTCTTATACAAGAAATAAGTTCAACATAACATAATATAATGTAACTTTTTATTTCATTATCTAGGTCCAAGTCCTAGATTATAGCATGCTTCAAAAGGATCACTTTAAACTTGAGGTTGACCTGAAACATGATAAAAATAAGAGTCAACTAAAAATAGTTGGTGAGTTTCCAAGGTTTTCATACATAATATGAAAAAGAAAGTTACAAGTAGCAATTCATGTCATAGGTTATAAGCTGTAAGGTTATAGAACACATATCGTTACAACCAAACCTCGACTTGATTACAAGTATAAAAGATTGGCTAAGTGTATTTGGTTCCCTAGTGCACAAGCATACGGCTCCTAGGAGTCGGCAATACCTCGACTTTAGCACCAAATAGGCTTGTCAGGCCCAAAGATCTAAGACGTCGCATATAAACAAACTATGTATCTCATATAAACACTTACAATACACAAATAACCATGACATAATAATAAGATGAATTGCATGTGCTTACAAGTCTCAAACGTTTATAAGTGTACAATGTATAGATAATCATGTTTCACTCCAAAGTAGTGTGAAATAAAATAAAATGAGGCAAGGAAAACTCACATGACAATAAATATATAATGGCGATTAATAAGAATAATAGCAAGCGTCGCTCCAAGGTGTATCGTCACAAGACACCTAAATATATATATTTACAAGATTAAAGCTTTACAATAAATTTAACAAGGACTAAGAAAATCAACTTTGATGTTTGGGGTTTTGTTAATTATTATTGTTAAATAAGAACTCAATTATATTTTCGTGGGAACGATTTTATTTATAATTTATATAATATATGAATTAAGAATATCTTTGAAAATAATTTGGTAATGTTTATAAAGTTTAGATAATTTTATAATTAAATAAGAATAACACAAATTAGACAATAATTTAAAGGCAGTGTTTGAAATAATAGTTCGTGTAAATTAAACTACTATTTAAAGTCTAAATTTTTATAAAAAAAATATGCTAGCTATATTATTAACTTTATGATATTAAATAAAAATATAAAGGTATTTTTATAAATAAATTACAGAAAAATGATTAAATAGTTTCAAAAGAAACAAAGTTTATGAAAATGATTTTTCATAATTTTTAGAAATTTTTAATATTAAGTTTGAAGGCCAAAAAGCCTAAAAAAATTCTTTTTTTATAAATAAAACAGAGGGTGCCCGGGTTCGAACCCGGGACCTCTAAGTGGAGATGCGAGCGTTTAACCAGTGAACCAAGGCATCCAGCCGCGTTAATGTTCGCGTTTAAATTGATAAAATGCTTACTTAAACAAAACCCCCAAATCCTTAAGAACCCTAGAATTTGTTTACCCCAAATCGAACCCTAATTCGGTTATGAACATAAAATTAACCTTGGGGCTTTTAATCCCCAAGTAAAACCGAGCGTGTATGTGAAATCAATTACCCGATTTCAAAGTGTTAGACGAGATCGAGTGATGAACAAGTTGCGGCCTATGCACACCTTGATGAATGCTCAAACGATGTTGATAAATAAATTCGTTGTGCAGGAAGCTTCCACAAGAGAGTTTGATCGAAAACCCTCAATCAATTGTAGTTCCAATCGTGCAGAGGGTTGTGTTCGTCTCGTGTGCAGATCGCGATGAGTATGCCGATTGTATTTGATTGTTTGGAGTTGTTTCAGGTGCAATTGCGAGTTGGGATAGATTATAGATAGTTAGACGTTCGATCTAGTTGAATTAATTGAGTAATTATTGAGGTTTGATGCTCGAACAGGTTCGCGATTATGAGCTTTGGTTACCGATTGGTTTGGGAGTCATAACCGTCGTTTAACCACATTAAACATCCTAATTATGTTCGAAAAACGTTTGCAAAGCGACTGGAATCGATTCAACAAGAAAAAAAATCAAGGTTTAAACGTTTTTTGAGGATCACCGGCGCCGCGCCGGAGCTAGGCCGGCCGGCGGCCGGAAAAACGAGAGAGAGGGAAAACATGATTTAAGTTTTCATTAATTACACAAATGGTCCCCCTAGTTTGTAGTTTTATCATTTTAGGTTTAAACTTAGATTCTAACTTTCAAAATTTGGCCAAATAACCCCTGGACTTAAATTAATCTTTAAGTTTAAAAACATTTCATGACTTATTATTATTATTATTATTATTATACTTATTATTATTATTATTATACTATTAATATTATTATAGTTGTTATTATTAGTATTATTATCATAATTATGACTTGTGTCATTATTACTATTATTAATATTAACATAATTAATATTATTTGGTATTTTTTTACTTTTAACTTTCATACATTAGTAACCAAAGAGAATAAGCATAAGCAACACATGAGTTTCATAATTGTCAATAATGACCCTTATAAGAATAAACGAAGTTAGCGTTTAGTTAACAAAATTCGAGATGTTACACGACCCATTGGTTTAAAATGGGTTTCCTATAATAAAATGGATGCAAATGGTGTAATTACGCGACACAAAGCTCGGTTAGTCACCGAAGGTTACATCCAACAACATGGTGTAGACTTTGACCAGGTAATTGCGCCCGTAGCTAGACTTGAAATGGTCGGACTCTGCTAGCCTTAGCAGCACAAAAGGTGGTTTGTTCACCACCTTGATGTTAAAACAGCAAGAAAAAGTGTTTATAATGTAGCCAGAAGGTTTGTTAAGGAAGGAATGGAGCAAAAGGTGTACAACTTATCAAAGAACTTTATGGGTTAAAACCATCCCCACAGGCTTGGAATACAAAACTGAATGGGTGCTAAAGGAGTATGGATTCCAAAACTGCAAGCTTGAACAAGCCGTTTGCATTAAAAAATCACATGTGGGATCACTTTTGGTGGAAATTTACGTGGTTAGTTTAATTGTATCCAAATATTATACATAGAAAGCTTTACAACCTAAAAGACAAACGGAAGACAAGTTCGAGATGGGTTATTTGGGTTCGCTCTCTTATTACCTTTGACTTAAATTAATACAAGGTAAGAATGGAATAAAATATAAAGCAATCAGGTTATGCAAAGAAGATCTTACAACAAGCGAGGATGTGGAAACGTAATTTCACCAAACTTTTAATGGAACCATGCCTTAAACGGACCAAAGATGATGGCAGCAGTAGTGTATATGCAACAAAGTATCGGAAACAATAGGATGCCTTTGATACTTGACACATACATGGCCATAACTCGCATATTCGGTAAGATATGCAAGTAGATACATGCAGGCACCTAAAACCATACATTTTCAAGTTGGAAAACAAAGTCTAGGTGGTGATTTCATGTATCCTATACTTAATTCAAAGGCTCTCAAGTTTGAATTGGATGATAAATCCATCCCATTCAGTTGTTGTCTATCTGTTTTATTTGAAATTTTCAATTCTTTGCCATTACCATACCCTGGTGTATAACTGATAGGAATAATATTTTACTTTCTATTTTAAATGTCAATTGTCTATTCTAGAAGGGTGTCAAGTGCAACTTATATTCTGTATAAGTAGATATTAGTAAATCCTTAGGGGAGGAGAATTAGTAGGTTCGTTTTGAGCTCTTTGCAATAACATTAAGAAGGGCATAGCCCTGGAACACTTTTATGGCAGTGATTGAGTTTTAATATCATCTTCTTCATTCTGTTATCATCATATATTTTGCAATACAATCTATGTTTCTGTTTCATCATTCCATCATCATCTTCAATTACTCTCAATTATACCCTCTTTGATTTCAATACCTATCATTGGTCCGACCTGCCCTACCTCTACTCCCCTTCAATTTTCTTTCCCTTTCGGATTGGATTTCAGCTTCAACCTCATCCTCGATTCCCATTGTCATCTTGTTCATCAATTCTGTAAGTTTCGCATCCAATCGGCTCTCCATTCGATTTTAATTTCTAATTCGGTTTCTGATTCACGTCGGCCTTCCCCTCTGCTCTCTCCATCTATTTCTGCTCATACAATTCATTTTCTGCATCAATTTTCGATCCACTTTTTGTTGTCGCTTTTTCGTTTCGATTTCAGATTTGTTTCCTATTCCGATTTCCGATTACATGTCTATTTCCGATTTTGTTTCAGTTTCAACTTCCGTTTTACCTTCACATTCCAGTTCCGACTCAAATTCTGCACATAAATCCGACTCAAATTCTGCACCTAAATCTGACTCAAATTCTGCACCTAAATCTGACTCAAATTCTGCACACCTAAATCCGACTTCTCCATCCAATTATTCGTTGTTCAATTTCCGTTTCAAAGATGGTGAATCAGAATTCTCGATTGGATACTCATAAACAACAGATTCAACAGTTACAATCAGATGTTTCGGAGATTAAAGCATCCCTCACTGCGTTGAATGCTGATCGAGCAGAATCTAGTGAATTCCGTAAAGTCGTTCTCGCTTGGATGACACAACAGGGGAAGAAAACTATTGACAGTTCATCGGGATCGGGCTCCTTTAGTCACGATTTTTCTAATTTCGGTCCGTAAGTCGGTTCGGGCGATTCCCCGTCTGGAGCTCCATGGGCTGTGAAGAAAATCAAATTACCTGAACTTTTTGGTTTTGATCCCCAGGGGTGAATTCAAAAGGCTACACTCTATTTTGACATCAACAACACTCCGGACGAGTTACGGATTCAATTGGCTGAGTTGAGTATGATGAGTGTAGCTCAACACTGGTTTACGATCATTACTCAGGTTCGCCCGTCACTCTCTTGGCTTGAGTTTCAATCAGAACTATTGCAACGGTTTAGTGGTCTAGAAATTCAAAATCCATATGAAGAGTTAGCCACGATTCAGCAATCCGAATCGATTTATGATTACATCGACGATTTCGAGTATCTATTGTCATTGGTCCCTACGTTGCCTGAATCTCAGGCATTGGGTTATTTCATTGCTGGATTGCGGGTAGATACGAAGAAGTGGGTGCGATTACATCGCCCACAATCGAGATTGGATGCGATGTATTTAGCGAAGGATGTGGAATTGATGCTTCGGCCAAATCCTGATAACGCATCATTGACTCGTTTTCGGTATCTTCGGAACCCATATCAGGGATATCCATTGATGGGTTCCGGGAATCGGTTTCTTCATTTGGGCCATGAGGAGTACAAATCTGCATGGACTCAAAGTTCTATCAATGATATGGGTGTTGTCTCCAACACTTGTCCCACAACACCTCTTGTTTCGGGCCAAACTACTTCTCGCGATCGGGGTCTCCGCTCTTTATCACGCACTGAATGGGAGGAACGCCGAAAGAAAAGGTTATGTTACAAATGTGGTCAACAATATAGTCCAACTCATAAATGCCCCGAGGGTAAACTTCATGTGATGTTACTTGGCAATGATGAATCAGATTCTTCCGATAGGTTGAATTTTCAATTGGAACAAATGGATATTTTTCAGTCGGATGGGGTCATTCACACCGTTAAGGGCTCTTCTACCAAGTCTTGAGGACAAGCCTTGTGTTAAGGGGGAAGTAATGATAGGAATAATATTTTACTTTCTATTTTAAATGTCAATTGTCTATTCTAGAAGGGTGTCAAGTGCAACTTATATTCTATATAAGTAGATATTAATAAATCCTTAGGGGAGAAGAATTAGTAGGTTCGTTTTGGACTCTTTGCAATAACATTGAGAAGGACATAGCCCTGGAACATTTTTATGGCAGTGACTGAATTTTGATATCATCTTCATTCTGTTATCATCATATATTTTGCAATACAATCTATGTTTCTGTTTGATCATTCCATTGTCATCTTCAATTACTCTCAATTATACCCTCTTTGATTTCAATACCTATCAATAACACATAAATTTGAAATCAATTCTTAACCCCATTCAATAAAACCAAGTTCAATTCAGTTAACCTAAACCGACTAGTCAACCCCATCATTCCCCTTACTCAAACCAATCTCAACGGCTTAAAAGAGCAGTTGACTTTTGTTCATCCAGCCCGAACCAAGTTTTAACCCGCTACACCTTGTGTAGATGATTCAGGTCCGTCACATGCCTGAAATTTAGGGTTATAAGAATCAAAATTATATGAACATTGGGTGTGAAAAACTTGGTTAAGCTGCCAACTCCGTTTTTTAAGGAAAAATTGAAGAACTCAAAACGATGTTTGTTATGTAGCACAAAGCAGCCTCTCTTGGTATCTTTTTCCTATCACCAAAAAAGCTGTATTAAAACCACAAATTCCAAAGTAACGTTCAACACCTACCCATCCTACACGATAATAAAGTTTACATTCTGCAATTCCATTAAACATAGCGTCCATCCATCCCCACAGCTAAAATCAATCTTCACTCGTTACGGATCGAACAATATTTCTCCCATATGGACGGTGATTTAGCTATTTCACCCATCAGATTCTTGAACTTATGACTGCAATCTCCTCCACTGAAAATATAAAAATAATAATAAATAAATAAATAAGTGATTAAAAGTCATTCACACTTCATTTGCATGATTTAAAAGTTTATATCGTCCCCCAGAGGCCTCTGGCCTAGCGGTTGAGAGCAAGTCCAGGGTACACAAAAGGTATAGATCTAAGAGCAGTATTAGAGGGTGTATGTGTTAGTCGTCTTAAAATAATAATAATAAAAAAAGAGTTTTGAACTACTTTTTAATCATTATTAGCTCATTGTTATTTACAAAAATAGAAAAAAAATGAATAAACCAGAAGAGACCTGATGCGATTTAAAGATGCAATAGCTCTAAGCGCACTCCGAATCATGTCTTCATTGCGATCAACTTCTTGCTTTACAGCATCGTGTTTAGGTTTGAAGTTAACAGTTTTTTGGAGAGGCTCCACCAGTGAATCTAGAACTATAAACCTTTGCATATTAGCTTAGCTAGAAGCAATGTCTGCATGCACAAAATATATAAAATCTTACAAAACTCACCTGCTAAAACAGCTGAAGGGCACTTGTCTGCTAATTTTGAGAGAATTAGATGGCAAGGCATCTTAACATCATAATGATCTGTATGAAGACATATATCGAAGTTATTCAAACAGTATCCTGTGTATGAACCCCACATTATCATGTAATTCTTGAGTAAGAGATGAAATGTATTGGTCAGGGTAACAGGTCACTGGTAGTTTTGCATGAGTCATGACCTGTATATACTTCTTATCCAAAAAGGGTAAATATTTTAGTGTGTTAAATTTGATCACATAATTTTTTTTAATAAACTGATTTAGGAGGATTAATGCATTAAAGATACACTTTGGGTGACTTACAACACATTTGTCCTGTTTTCTTTATAAGACCCAGAGATAAAAACATATTGACCAATTGATAAGCTGGGTCAAAATTCTTGGTTAGAGCTTGTGATTAGTTGTTGGCTAAGTTGCCACGACAATGGTTCCAAGTCCCATAACAAAGAGCTTACCATCAAGACCAGATTTAAGGTAAGGCACAATGAAAGATGAAGGGTTCAATTGATCAAGGCAGTTATCAAGCAATGTATCTACACATTCAAATGCTGCTTTCCTCAACTCAAGGCCATCGTCAACCGTATGTTTAAAAGGACCAAGGTCCACTGTTCGAATCAGTTCTTTCTGCACAAACATGTTACATATACAAAATCAATAAAGTTTTTGATGTAGAAATGATTGAAACACCAAAGACAATTCTAGGGAACACACTTGCAGCAGACAGTTCAGGCATTTGGAGTCTTTTACCAAATAACATTTTCAGAGAACACTCTTGAAAGAAAGTTTAGGCGTGGTTGCATGAAAATACTTCATTTGCATGTGTAATAACTTATAGTAAAATTTCATGATAAATCCAAAATAACTCATCTTGTTTTTATCTCTTGCTTTTTCTATGTTGTTTGCTCATGAGCAATATAATAGGTTTAAGACAAAAGGATCCTATGTCCATCAACAATACATGCCTATTAATATGAACCCCATCCAATGAGATATACACCACTTCTACATGGGATTTTTCATGAAAATTGCAACAATTTGTCTTTTGTGAAATTACAATTGTGTTGTTGCCCATTGCCATTGTCAGTCCATCACAAAGAACTGATGTTTAATTGGTTCCACATTTTTTGGTCAATTGAACAGTATCAAGATATTTGATTTAATATTTGAATACTGAAATACCACCAGGTAGAATGTTGCACGTTTATGGGAAGGGATGTCAAACTACTACATGGTTTTCACTACAGGTTCAAAACATCAGAGCATGACCCTGTATTACAACTTAGAAAAGTTCATTAGGCTACCAATTGCAATCTCATTCCATTAGCACAAGGCATTAATGTTCCTTCCATCCCATTACAATCTCTAAATTGTCATTATTTCTGTATCTCACTATAACACAGCGGAAATTGACATTCTTTCCGAAATTAGAAAGGATTGCATTACATATCAAATACAAATATAGCAATTACCTTTATAACTGTCTGGTCATAAAGAAGCGGTAAAAGTTCAGGAAGAAGGCCCTTGATGAGGTTTGGTTTGTTGTGGCCAGCTGTACTCAAAGCCAGAACAGCTGCACGTCTTACATGCTGCAAAATTTTATCAAAATTTAAGATATCAGCTATATGAAATGATGAGATATAAGGATCACTCATCAATCTTAAACCACACATATATGTATTTCTTTTTAGATTAATATAATCCTAAACTCTACAATGCTTGAAGCATTTGCTTTGTCAAACTCACCCTATCCTGATCCTTGATAAGCATAAGGAACGATGAAATCTCTGGGTACAGGACCATATCAATCTTCTCTGGTCGTTCAACAATAGAATACTTCACAGCAACAGCAACTGTTGCTCTGGTAAATGCAGCAGGACTAGTTGTTCTCTCCTACGAAATACATATATATATCAACGTCAACTTCAACAGGTATATACAAACAAAAAAATGCTTGCAGATCAACCTGAACCCTGCCCGTTATGACTCATGCTAATAGTGAACTGTTTCCCGTTACCCACACACTCAACCCGTCAATCTTGCCACCTCTAGGTTTTAACCCAAAAAACATTACAGAAAGCTGATAATATTACCTTGAGGGCAGGAACAAGTTTTGAAGGCTTAATCAAAGCAATTTTTCCCAGACATTCGGCAACCACATTGCGGACACCCTCTTCTTCACTTTCACAGTGGTTAAAAAGCAAGTTAAGTATCTTTTCAACACTAGAATCCTGAAATTCTGCTTTATCTACAGATTGTCTCACTATCACCTGTAAAGTAGATAATGGTATTGGTAAAATTGATTGCTAGTGATTTTTGGATCAGAGTTAAAATCCAAAATTAAGAGTAGCACTTGCCTCTTTCAAAGAATGGAGTAACAAATATTGTTTTTTCTGCTGATTATCTATCTGGTTAAGAATAAATGGCAAGTATTTGGATAGATTTCCGACAGCAATATTGCCAAGTGCATAAGAGGCTGCCGATTTTATCTCTTCAAAGGGAGACTGAAAGGATCCAATAACTATGTTTTCTATGTGCGCATGTGAGCTCAAATCTTTTCTTCTCCCAATTTCACCCAAACATAGCAAAGCAAGGTGTTGTTTGGCCTGCAAGGAAAATGAACGAATTAAGAGGTGGCATACCAAATCACCAAAAAACTTGACAACACAAAAGCTAAAAGAGGTTCATAAACCTGTAAAGGATCTAGGCTTTTCAAACCACAGCAATCTAATTACATTGTTGGCTTGTCAGATGAGATCTAATAAAGTTTTACATAAATAAAAAGAAGAAATTTCTTGCCTTTGCTAAATTAATGTGGTAAACTTAATCTTCATCTAAAGTAGAGAGGAGTAAAACAATTTAAATTTCACTTCTGCATGTTTTCTTCTGCTTTTTGTATGAGGTAAAAGAAATGCAACTTGTTTGAACTTAACATACAATATAATCAGCTTGCTAGGCTAGGACAATAATGTAATTTACCCATCTGCCTGAAATCAGATAGCCAATAAAGGTGAGAAACATACTGAACTAGTAGTGCTATCATCTTTCAAGATCTCTGTGAGCATCTTTACTGTGGATGAACATTCATCATCACCTGCAGCCACGCAGAGGACAGCAACACACTGTGCTATGGAAAACAAAGCTTGTTTTGCAATGCCACCTGATTGAGGAGATGGTTTAGCAGTAGAAAGAAGAGAATCCAGCAGAACATCAAAGCTCGTGTTTGCAGAGTATACTAGAGTAGCAAAAAAGTTCTGCAAAGCCTGGAATGTAAAAAACACAGCAGATTTGGAATAAAGCAAAATCCCTTCTCTTCTTCAAAGTAAATTGCCTTTCAAAAAAGAAGTTAAAGCAAATGTTCCATAAGATAAGAATGTAGTACCAAAAGGGCCTGCCCTTGAAGCAATGAACTTTTGACTAGCGCCAAGGCTCGGGGAAGAACTTTATTTCTGACAGTCAAACCAACAGTTGGACCAGACCTCCTGTCTGACATCAAGGTACAGCACAGTTCAAGCGCTAGAGCTGTCATATGCAAGTCTGTATCACTGGTAATCAAACAGATATGAGTTTTATTGTTCTCTAAAAAACCACATACATATAATTACAAGGTACATCATTAGTAGATACATTAATGATTAATCTGAAATATAATTACATAAGTCTAAAATGTCAAGTGGCAAACCTGATCAAAGTTGAAAGTTCCACAATGATAACTTCATAAGCAGCAGAACCAATTTTATCACCATAGGCAACAATTAGTGTGTTTAAAGTACCCAATGTTGCCTGTCTTAATGCTCGATTAGCCTATTTTCCAAAATAAGAACCATGACTAAATTGTTGCTCCAATTTTTGCTAAATAAAGTTTAATACTCCAACATTGATGTTTCTTATACCTTCCGTAGAAATGCAGTTAGCTCCACAATAACATGCTCTAGTACACATGAAAGGTCTAAGTGCAGCGGAGATGCAGCTATGACTGCAAAAGCCTGAATATGAAAAAGATAGTATAAAACTGCCCACTTACCACTTTAAACTAATTAAACCTGTCAAACTAATGTATAAAGAGATATACAGTCTAAATTTTATCAAGGTCAAAAACAGTAATGATGCTTCCAAGAGGACCATAATACTCCATATTCCTGTTAGAAAGAGGATGTCAGAAAATATTTGGGTTAGGCCTGTCTCTGTATATAGCGCCCTTAGGGTTTTTTAGGGTTTCATCATTGTGTTTAAATACACTGCATATTGCAACACTTTTGCACACACTCAATACAATTTTTCTTTTACCTTCACAAAGGGAAAGAAGGATTCATCATTCTTGGAGAAAAAAGGACCTGTATGTCTAGTGAAGTTACACTAGTCCCATCGCTATACTACTTTTGGTTGTTTATTAGAAAATCGAGTAATGATACTAAAGGTATTCGTAAATTCATACAATTATGCATCTTTTTTTGTTTAGAACATCATACAAACATGCATCTATATGGACCAATACTAATTCTACCAAGTGAGCACTCTAGTTACATCTTTATCTAATATATTTGTATTTTCACATCATAAAGCACATACATAAACAAAGGCCAAGTAGAGCACACCAGTATTACCTTATATACAACATGGCAAGATCAATAATCTACGAAATTCTTAAACTTGATACTTCAGCTTAGCATCATGTCCATTACCAATAGTAGAGTTATTTCTAAATAACTAGGCTACTTAAAGTAGTGATCTTGCAGGAAAATGATGACAAGTAACAGCTAAAATCACATAAAAAAACTCTTACGGGCACTGTAGCAAGGAAACCTTAATAATGACATTCAAACAAACCTTTACAGCAGTAAGCCGAGTTATCTCATTTCCCATTCGATCAACAAGAACAGGAAGACATGCAGGTAGTTCCATTGTGAGGTGATCACCAAAGGTAGAAACAACAAGCCCCATACAAGAAATAGCGCATTCCTTAACCTCCTGGTCTTGATCTTGGTTTGTCAAACGTGACATGACGGCATTATATATTGGATAGACATATGGTTTAAAATCAAAATCATAAACCTGTACAAACCCATATATAATCTCAGGAATGACAAAAATACATAAATCGGAGAAACTTCAAAACAAAAATGAAAAAAATAGGAAAAAAAACCTTAATGTTTGGGCGAACAACTCGAACAAGTTCCCCGCATACTCTTAATGCCTCGGCAGTAACTTTGTAATAGCGTTCACCAACAGCCGATAAAACAGGAGCCGAAATAGCCTAAACATATAAAATAAAACTTAAATCGATCGCATGCATGTTACCTACAACATAAACTGCCACAAAGAAACAGACCTTGCCATGTGAGAGTAATATATTTAAACAAGTGCGGTCATCCAAAATATTCCATGGTAAGGCTTATTCCACAAGGGCAGCTCTCATGCAGTTATTTAAAAGCAAACCTCATTACTTTCTCAATTTTATAAAGCCACCTAATGTCAGGTGAGAACACATCATTTCTTAAATTTACCAATTACCCACAGTTAAGTCCATATTTAAACAAGTGTCTGACATTCAAATATTTTGTGGTAAACCTTAATTTATTCTAGTTTCATGAGCCCACTAGAGAAAAGTATCAACAAAGCAATAAAACAAGATGTTACGTATCAATCACACAAAAGAAAACAAGAAATAGTAAAGAACACGAGAAATTTAACGTGGTTCGGTTGATGTGATCTACAGGATGCAACTAGGGTTTGTATTTTTAATGAGGTGCTCATTGAGTTACATGTACAATGGTATGATCAGACAGCAAAACATCTAGGCTGAACTTCCTAAGCAAGAAAACATTAATTTAGAAACATGTCATAAAAAAAAGAAAGGGGGAACAACTAGGCCCAGCTGCCTCTAGCCTTTACACATCGCTAACACAAGAATCTAGAAATCCTAGGGTATAAAGTATAAACCAATAAAAAGTGATAGCCTATAACATTTGTGCATTATGAAGAGGGTAGCAGGAATTATGCCTTACATAATCATAATAGGTTTCAAATGCATCAAATGCAAAGTATTATAACAAGAAATTAATGGTGTTACTTCCTTTTCTATATCAATGGTAGGAATGTTCATAAATCTTTGACAAACTAGTCATCCAAGTGAAATATACCCTAAAGTTACAGTAACACTATCCTTAAAAATTCAACAGAGAATAAACACAGTCCTAACTACTCGTATGACCATATTGAAATCAAATTCATAACAATTTATTCAGCATTACCTTTATGTATGGATGGAAAACAGCTGAAGAATGTGAAGCCAAAACTAATCTTGTAAATGTAAGAGCCTCAATCTTCAGGTTTGAGGTTGAGGATACTTCCTGGAGAAAGGATATGTTAGAAACAACAATAGAGACAAACTAACATACTGACATGAAAAATAAACAGAATTTGAATTGCAAGATTTCCCTTACACAAAGTGCTTTCTCTATTCCAGGAATGAGTGATCCAATGTGATCAGCAAGGCAGTCAGGCAAAACAACAACAAGCTCTTTTAGAACTGAAAAGGCACCAATCTGAAAATAAAAGCATTACGGTAACATGAAGAGGAAGGTTCAATCACTTCAAAACACCCAATAGAAGCGTAGTAGTCTTTTTAAAAATCACATTTTCAGTGATGTACCTTTGTCTTGATGGACTTCTCACGAAGCTGCCTATTGATAGATTTAACAATCTTGGGTACTTCTTGCTTCAATGACCACCTTGGGCTACACGATATGGAAAGAACTAAGATCACAAGATTAAATTAGATCTTAAAACCATAACAAACAAGTGAATTCTGCCTGAAGAATAATTAAGCATCCAGATGCATGCACATGATATTAGCTTAACATTTGATACCTCCAATAAGAAAACTCTTCACTATAACCTTCAAATTTAGTCAAGAGACTCAAAGCTATATAAAAAACAAGCACCATGCTTACCTCAATTTGTCAGCATCAACCTGCCCATGTGTGACATTTCCAGTTTGACGTAGCAACTCAATGAAAGTGTTAAAAACATCCATCTGCAAAATATAAAATCAGTAATCCGAACACTTCATAGTAAACAAGACAAGTAAGTTCAACATGTACCTTCACATTTTCCTCCCTCTCTTTGAACCTATCAACCAACTTCGGACAAGCCTGCATGACATGCATGTGCATCACTTAAAACATTTCTCATATGTGTATGCATAGTGTCCGTAAGACCATATGTCAAAATCTAGGGCTTCGATGTTATTGTCCTTGGAAAATTGTCACCAAAAGAAGTTTCTCAGTGTAGTCAACAAGAATGTGTCCAAGGATCATAACCATCAATAATTTAGTAGTTAACCGAAATTGTATGGTAATAGAAGGCACGGTTTAAAAAAACGTTCGAGGCGTACGCCTCGAGGCGCGCCAGGCGGTGAGAAAACGCATATGAGGCGGCGCCTCATAGGGTTCAGATGGGGCGTATGCCTCTTTGGACGAGGCGGTTAGGAAAATGGTGAGGCGGAACGAGGCGTTTTTTTCTTTTTCGTGTTTCTTTCTCCGCAGAAACGTTCACCTCCAGCCATTTCTGCAACTTCCGGCCAAAACCATTCACCTCTACTTTCTTTTTTCGTTTTTCTTTCTCTGTTGAACCCTCTGTTAACCGTTTGAGTTTGTGTATTAAGAAAAGGTGGGGTGTCTTTAATAGAGAAGAGATAAAGCTTAAGAGAGAGAGAGAGAGAGGGGGGCTGTTAGACCAAAAGAACCAATGAGCCGGATCAGAAAAACCTTTAAGTCCCACAGACGTCATAACAACTACTGAAGTCCACAACAGCTGAAGACAACAACTGATTACAAAGTCTGAACACAAGTGCTGAAGACAAAGTCTGAAGACACAAGTGCTGAAGACAAAGTCTGAAGACACAAGTGCTGAAGACAAAGTCTGAACACAAGTGCTGAAGACAAAGTCTGAAGACACAAGTGCTGAAGACAAAGTCTGAAGACACAAGTGCTGAAGACAGTCTGAAGACACAAGTGCTGAAGACAAAGTCTGAAGACACAAGTATCAGACGTTGTCACAACAGCTGAAGAGGTCTTCTTCAGTAGTTGTGACGGTTTTCTTTCAGTAGTTTTATATTTTCCCTTTTCAGTAGTTTTGTAATAATTAGTTTAGTTTCAGTAGTTTAGCATCAGTAGTTTTATATTTTGTGCTTAGCACTCTCTGATATGTTCTCAGTAGTTGTGAACATTTCAGTAGTTTGTTAAGTGTTAGTTATTTTTGTAATAAATCTGCCAGTTGTCACTATCCCGTTATATCAGCAGTGATTGCACTCTATATAAGGAGTGTCAACCTAATTGTAATCGGTGAATGATTGAGCAGAAACATTTGATATAATTGAAACATTCCTTTTCACAGAAATATATTCTCTCGTTACAACCGTATTTGTTCTTAATGCATACGAATATCAAATTCTTGCTATAATTTGTCTAATTCTTGATCTTATTCCGCTGCGTTACACTCTAATCCATCAAACTTGAGATCACTGATCCAGGGGCAGATGATTTAATAGAGAAGAGATAAAGCTTAAGAAAGAGAGGGGGCAGGTGAATGATGGTTTGTAGAACTTTTTTGACTTTTAAAAAGTGGTGATGGGACTTGAATATGCAAACTTCAAAAGGAAAAAAACACATTTATATTTTAATATGTTTATTGTATTATGCCAATTTTAGATTGAAACTAATTTTATTTGAGATATGGAGACTAAATAGTTGGATCAAATTGATTATATTTTGTTTAGATGATGAAATTACTTAGGAAAGTACTTTGTGTGTGATGTTTTAGTATTTTATTTTTACAAGATATATAATTTTTATATTTAGTTTTTAATTCCGCCTCGGGTTTACGCCTCGGTTCGCCTTGAGGCTTACACCTCGTGAGGCGAAAGGAAAACGCCTCAAGGCTCGATTCCGTTCTTTTAAACTTTGATAGAAGGTTAGTCATTAATCCTCTACACCATTCATCTATTTCATCTAACTACCAAGCTAGAATGATCTTGAAAACTTGCTACTTAACTTTATATTTTTGCAACTACTTAACGACCAACCAAACTTGAAACATGCATGGTTACTACGATTATTAAAAATATCTCTTCATACTCTTAGCAAAACCACAAACACCGCATCCTTAGATGTTCGTGCCCCGTCCTAAAGGAAGCAAAATATATTGTTCATGCCTCATCGATATTGCACATAAGATTAGGGTCCATACGTGTTTGGATAACAAATTAAGAACCACATATAATGTCACTTGTTCATACGCAATAATACACAAACATCTACAAAGTACTGACCTTTTTTTCTAAAAGATGGAAGCAGTATTACCTCATCATATAGATTTGAAAGCATCTCAGGACGAGAAACAATTAGCGCTGCCAGGCATTTTGCGGCAGCTCTTCGAACCTTCCAGCTAACATCCTCATCATCTGTATATTCATTGGTACTATCACTACAGATCAACCAAGCGTTGCAGATTAGACTAAAATTTATTAATGATAGCCTTGACGACATCAATACCATCTTGGGTGAAAGAAAACTTACTCATCCTCCTCATCATCATGGACTTCATCATCAATATCCTCTTCCATGTTATCAGTGAAGTTGGGATCATAACTAAGATATTCCAAATCCAGATGTAAAATTTCATTACAATAAGAAGATATATCCCTGGGGCATCTAAGTAGAAAACTTTCTAGAGCCTGCGCCGCAAAATTTACAACCATATTCAAGTTTACAAATGAATATAGTAAAACCTGTCAAGGTTCAGGGTAAAGAGAAAACATAAACAACAAAGGAGTATAGCCATATCCAATACCTGCAAGCTATACTCGCGCAACTCCTCATCATTCTCAGATGCATTCATGCAATATTGATTTAGAATTGGAACTGTATCTCCAAGATGTGGACCAAACCGGTAACCAACAGCACGACTAGCACATTAAAATATCATAAATGCTTAGCTATATAACGCGTTATGCAAATAATAGCAATACATTAGGAACAAATAATAGCACATAAAGGACACAAATCTAAAATATGGCAGCTTTAGGATCTTTGATGGATAACCGGAGGCACACAAATGTCTGGTCTCTCAACCAGTCTGCCTCGTTGTTTTTTTATTATTGTAAAACTACCTTAAAACATTTTGAATAACTATCATATGTTTACTATGTTCTTTCATTCAGCATAGACATTTTGCTCTAAAAAGCAAGTCACCAAAACTTAGAGCAAAGACATTGAAGAAAAAGTGAAGGCTATACAGATTCATCCAACTGCTAACAAAAATATATATGTTAGCCGTATAAGAAATGTTGCTAAAAATATCACGCATGAAGCAACTACATATAATTGTAACTATTAATAAATTATTTAATTTATAAATTGTTTGTACATAATCAGGAGCACGAGAGGGGGAACATAATTTTTATAAGTGTCTCCTCTTAGCCCTAGGGGTCCTAATTGAACCAAAACAAAGAGGTACTTTATCATGATTACACGCCTCTTTGAAGCATAAAACTATCACTATTCCAACCTAATTATAGTGAAAGGCAACAACAGACTCTTAAATTTAAGGGCCTCTTAGAAATATATATTAGGTGAGCGGATTCATGCTTGATGCATGGTATTTCGCACTTATAGAAAGCAAACTACTGATAGAACAAAAGTCATACCAACATAGTGCAAGGAAAAAAAAGCCATTCATTTTTTAACATCAATAAGAAAGGTATACGCAACAACAAACCTTAAAGCTCCAATCATCTGAATATTTGTACGGGTCATTTCAGGTTTTGCTCCTTTGTTCTGCAATAGCCGAACAACTTCAGCTGTCGCCTTTGCTAACAAGTCATCAGACAGGCTTGATGCCAGTGAAGCTATAATGCAAAGAGACTTTAAGTTAAATATCTATAAAGTATAAACTATAACACTTCCATACACAATATTTCTATAGTTGGAAGCAATAATATAGTTTAGTATAAAGTTGATTTTCCTTACCAATACATGCTACAGTCTTCTTTCTAATACTGGCTTGATTGGAACTTAACTGAGGCAATAGTGCATGTAACATCCCTTCATGATCTGATGTCATCAAAGTACCAAATTTATGCAGGATGTCACATAAGATATCAAGGCATTCGCATTTTATGTCAGTCTTCATTGCCTGAGAAACAATAAGAATATGTTTCTTGTAAAGCAAGCTTCATATTTCCATCATCCATTAATGTAACATTTTTGCACATCAATCCATTGGTAAGGGGATTATTTATGTCATGACTATATATACTAGCACAATATCAATGCAAACTTGCTTTTTTCATGAGCAACTGCTGTCGAGAAGAAATTCAAGAAAAACATGGGCATGACAAGGAAAACACATCAATGACCATAAAAAAGTCAAGACCAATTAAAAAGTTGAAATTAAAAGATCAAGCCTATAGAAGATTAATATTGATGCTCAAAGTCAGTAGTAGCTATCATAGTTTCTCACATTGCCAACTCAACATTTGTTTTTATGACTTCATATTCATTGGCATGTATACGAGAGCAATTTGTTCTTTGATAGGAACACAAAACTTAATAGAAAATTACCATAAGTGAACATAAACCGATACCAGCTTGACAAAACCAAAATATGAAAACCTTAATAGAAAATCAAGGTGTTGCGAAGGTCTCTATTGTCAAGCTATCAACTTGATATGCCCTTTGCAGGCAATGGGTTTTTCAAGGGCAAGCCTTGGAGCAACTAGTAAACCTGTTGCTTTCAGACCTTGAGGTCATGGGTTCAAGCCGTAAGGACCAACCTCTTGCACAACGTGTAGGTTAAGGTTGCGAACATCATATCGTGAAGCGATCTAGCCCTTCCCTGGACAGGGGAGCTAAGTCAAGCATCAGTACGCCCTTAGACCAAGGGTTTTTGATCTACTCAATGAGTCCCAAAATCAATTACCAACAATGTTAGCTTAAAAAGGAAAATGAATCCAAGAAAAATGGCACATGCAATATAGTCTGCTCAATTATAAAACTGCAGTAAAGTCATCACCTATGCTTTGTTCCAAATGTACTCATACATAAGGTGAAACATCACATTAAATACAAAAGGTAGATAATGCATACATATGCCAACTAACTATATTACTCAACTACTGCATGTGATGATTCAAGTTTTAAGTAAAAAATGAAATTTTCAGTAACTCACTGTGCTTGTAATTCCTCCAATCAACTTTGGAGAAACTGAAACAAGAACTGATTGAGCAACAGACGAGGTAGGAACTTCAGAAAAAATAGTCTTGAGAGCAATGCTTGCAATGTCACGATGCTGATCTTTCCCATTAAGCAACTTATCACATAGCTTATTAGTCATCTCCAGTACCTGTGCCTCATGGATTTTTTTCACCAATGGAGCAAGACTAGAAAACAAGTTCAAATGTCTATAAGATTAGCAGAAAAGCACTGAATTAAAAAAAAAATTGTAATTCAAACTAGCTACAATTACACAATAGCTAGGAGCGCTAGCTTGGTTTTAAAAATAGCGCCTGAGGCGCGCTTAAGGCGTGAGGCTCTAGAGGCAATCAGGAAAACGCCTCGGGGCTTTGAGGCGGCGCCTCAAGCACATCTAGGTCAAATTTGGTCAACACTGGTCAAAATTAGGGTCTTTAAGGGATGATACATAGAAATAACCAAAGGTATGATGAGATTATGAATAATTTATATGGTAAAAAAAGCCAATATGTAAATTTTTTTAGATAAATGCAACTTTTGGCTATACATATGGCTTTTTTTGTTGTACATAGAACAACGCCTCGCATACGTGAGGCTCTCGCCTCATGCCTCATGCATAGCGCCTCGGCTTTTCAGACCTAAACGCCTCGGAGCGCCTAACGCTTCTTAAAACCAAAAGCGCTAGCAAGGGAACATATCAAACCATTTAATTGCCAATCCAGAAACATCACCAGCCGCATCATCAAGTTGTTGTAAAACAATATTGGACAATCTCAACTCAAGATCACTATCAAGTTTAAACCCTTCTTTGTTTAATTCATTCAATAGGTCAGAAGTTGCCATATATCTATAATCTTTATCCTTCCCCGTCATCTGCACATTTAAACATGAACATTTGTAAAAAGCATTCTTTGAATAATAACAAGAAGCTAAAATTGCTCCAAATCTAAAGTCTTTTTCAAAGTCTATTGAACAAAAAAGGAAAATGAATCCATTGCTACTAACCTTCTCCAGGATACCAGGTATGGATGAATTTGCCATCTTCGTACAAGCTTATCACACTTCTAGACTAAATCAATATTTAGAGACCTGAGGAAGTATGTATATGTATAGAAGTTATAAAATAGTCAGAAGTTATAAAACAAGGAGTGGGTAAGTGAAGAATCACAATAGCCTCAACTATAAATATGCACATCCAAATATCAACAAACGCATTGGAGGATTGTTCATATATTCACAAAGGCAAAAATATGAAGACTAAAAAACTAGAATGCAACCACCTAGGATGCTGATGAGGAGAGATCAATTAGCAAGGAGCACTAACAGAACAAGAGCCAAACATTACATAATTAATAATTATAGTACACAATCATCTATTAAATAAGTCCACACTTTAACTTTCTCCTAATGTAACTGCAACAAAATACCATGTAATGAGGCAGATATCATGATGGCTACTGATGTTAACAGAAACCACAAGAACACTTCTTAGTTTGAAGGCTATATTCCATTATAAAATCAACAAATGAATAAAACGATTGGCTTTGTAAGATATACGCTAGTCGTTTACTCATTTCCATCACTTCATTTGATGTGTCATTTTGGATTACATTTCTCTACTTTAGGGTTGACGACTTTCAAGACCAGCACAATTAGCACAGCTCTTTCACTAATGCTATATACATTGTTTCTTCATGTCGTTAATAAATGCATACAAATTTAAGAGATTCGGTTATGAAAGTTGAGCATGCCCTAGGTCCAATTCACAATGGGATATATAGGATCATCGGGCGTGTGATGGATTTGAAGTTTGAAAGACATAAATAAATAAATAAATAAGAGATTAGTAGTGAGTAAGTTGAATAAGTCATTAGTTGCAATTGTATAATTGGAACTGAGATTAAACCGACGACTTACTGGAAAAGTGCAAAGTAGCGAGATGGGAAGAGAGTCGGCGGTGGAAGTTGGCCGGAGACGGCGGCAGGCGGTGGCGGAGCAGCTGATTCAGCGCAGCGGAGACGAGAGGTAGAGAGTAGGTTTATGTCCGGAGGAGAGTTTGATTTGATCGGGGTCACCTTTCCCGATTAAATAGGATACCACAAACCTCAAACTTCACCATGCTATGCTATGAGTTTGATTTGATCGAGCTTGAAATTTATCGAGTCGAGCCGAGCCGGTTGAATAACTTCGCATCGTGAAAAACTCGAGTCAGCTTGTGGTTCATTCAAGCCAGCTCGATTAAAATACGTTTTTTCCAAATTTTTCATAAACACAAAAATATATATTAGGGTTTTTTTATATTTTATTGGATATTCCGTACTTATGGGAACAAAAATTATTATTTTGAATATAAACAATTTACCATCAAGTTATATATTTTTAAACAAAATACTTAATGTTTCTTTAAAAAAATCCATTTTTATTTTTAAGAAAACATTTTTAAAATCCTAATATAAAAATAATAATAGTAGTAGTAATAATAATAAGTATTATTACACTATATAAATATATATATATATATATACGTATATTATATGCACCGAGCCACAAGCCGAGCTCGAACCGAGCTAACCCTGGCTCGAGTTTGGGTTCATGCATATTGCAGGACCATTATATACCATATTGCATATTGCAGGACCATTTAAGGGGTTGGTCACTTACAACACAACACACAATGAGGAGAGTTGAGTTAGAACACTAAACAGATCAAATAGGGAACTGCTAACCAGTCACACCTTGATACTAAGTAACACAAGTAATAAAGAGATAGAACAAGAACAATAACAATAACATAAGTGTTTGGTTTTCAAGAATGATGTATATTGATCTCAAGTTCCTTACAAGTGTTTACAAAGTATAAAAGGATTAAAGATTACAAAGGGACCTTATACTACATCCTACAGCCGGCCATACTTTGAAGGTCAATTGGATACATGATTTAGACAACAAAAAAAATCAATGTAGAGTCAAAAGGCAAATTGCCTTTTGACTAATGACTATGACATGTCATAGCTCATATCCTAATATATTACAAAAAAAGATAAAAGTACATAAAGTAGAAAGTAGCAGACTCAAGACCTCAATGTACAGTTTACCAAATGTAACATCTCGTATTTTTTTGTTAACTAAAAGTTAACTTCGTTTACTCTTACAAGGGTTATTTTTGTCAATTTTGAAACTCATGTGTTGATTGTGCTTTTCATTATTGTCATTAAGTTAAAAATATAAATATAAAAAAATAATAATAATAATAATGTTAATATTAATAAAAGTGACAATAATAATAATAATAATAATAATAATATTTGTAATAATAATAGAATAATAATAACAACAATAATGTTAATATTAATAAATAAATAAATAAATAAAATTTTAACTTAACAATGTTTAAAACCTTAAGTAGTTAAAGATTAGGGGGTCTTAATGTCAATTTATAAACTTCATATTGAAGTTTCTGCTTAAAATAAAAGAAACTTAAATTTGAGGGACCAAATGTGTAATTAACCAAAACCCGCCCCCCTTACCCCGTATTTCCGGCAGGGACTCCGGCCACCCTCCGGCCAAAGTCCGGCGAGTTTAAAACCCCAAAATCCTCCATTTTTGTAATCCAAAAACCGTCCCAAAACCTCCTGGAACCGACCTCGAACTTGAATGCAATTGTAATCGAGTTAAAGCATCGGTTACAAAGCTCAATCGAGAGTGTAACCGAAGCTTTAAACACCATAGCCGTTCGGCGTTTAATCTTAATAATAATCTAATTAAACTAACCTAAGTAATCATCTAAGTAATCCTAAGTATTCAAAACTCTCAATTTCACCTGATAAACTCATTTCCTTGACATTCGAATCATCATCCTCGTCGCGACCTGCTACATAGTGAACTTCAACTTTCGTTCGATTATAACCAAAATTGGGTGAGGGCTTTTACTTAACAGCATCATTGGAAACTTCTGTCGCGACGAATTCGTGTTTAATCATCATTATCTTCTCGAACCGGATTTACCATAGTCGTGATTGTTCTTCATCTTGTTTTCATCGATTTAAACTTCAAACCAGGTAATTAATTGTACCATACACTCGGTTTTACTTGGGGATCAAAAGCCCTAAGGTGGATTCCATTACCATTCGTGATTCGGTGTTCAATTTGATCGAATCTATTTCTAGGGTTCATGCGAAATTTGGGGGTTTGTTTAAGTTTGTATTTAACAATTAAAACGCGGATTCTAACGCGGCTGGAAGCCTTTGGTTCACTGGTAAAACACATGACCCCTAAACAGGAGGTCCCCTGTTCGAATCCGGGGAACCTCATGTATTTTTTTAGGCCTTCAAATTTAATGTTAAAAATTTCTAAAAATTATGAAAAATTAATTCATAAACTTTGTTTCTTTTAAAACTATTTAATCATTTTTTTCTGTAATTTATTTATAAAAAAATATCTTTATATTATTATCCTAAAGTTAAAAATATAATTACAATATTTTTATAAAAATGTAGACTTTAAATACTAGTTTAATTTACACAAACTAATATTTCAAACATTGCCTTTAACCTATTGTTTAATTTTATGTTCTTTTTATTTAATTACAAAATTGATCTAAACTTTATAAACATTACAAAATTATTATAAAAGTTATTATTAATCCATATGTTTATATAAAATATAAATAAAATCGTTCCCACGAGAATATAATTGAGTTTTTATTTGGCAAATATAATCAACAAAACCCCAAACATCAAGTTGATTCCTAGTCCTTAAACTTATTGTAGAGCTTTAATCTTGTAAATATATATATTTAGGTGTCTTGTGACGATACATCTTGGAGCGACGCTTGTTATTATTCTTATTAATCGCCATTATATATTTATTGTCAAGTGAGTTTTCCTTGCCCCATTTTATTTTATTTCACACTACTTTGGGGTGAAACATGATTATCTATACATTGTACACTTATAAACGTTTGAGACTTGTAAGCACATGCAATTCATCTTATTATTATGTCATGGTTATTTGTGTATTGTAAGTATTTATATGAGATACATAGTTCGTTTACAATCATTAACTATTGCTAGCCTGGTGACGTCTTAGATCTTTGGGCCTGACAAGCCTATTTGGTGCTAAAGTCGATGTATTGCCGACTCCTAGGAGCCGTATGCTTGTGCACTAAGGAACCAAATACACTTAGCCAATCTTTTATACTTGTAATCAAGTCGAGGTTTGGTTGTAACGATATGTGTTCTATAACCTTACTAGCTTATAACCTATGACATGAATTGCTACTTGTAACTTTCTTTTTCATATTATGTATGAAAACCTTAAAAACTCACCAACTATTTTTAGTTGACTCTTTTTTATCATGTTTCAGGAAATCCCCAAGTTTAAAGTGGACTTTTGAAGCTGGAAATAAAACTAGGACTTGGACCTAGTTAAATAAATAAATGTTATGCTACATTTTGTTTTATTTGGATTACTTCATGTTTTGAGACTTATGTTTGTAATGACTTTTGAAACTTATAATTTTAATAATTACACTTAAATATAGCGTTATGTGGCTGTGAACAATCTTAACCCTCACATCTCGACGATTCCGCCGTCAAGGTTGGGGTGTGACACCAAACGCATGGCATTTCACCAACTTGTGAAAGTTAGTGCAGGATCGATATATGTCACTAAACACTTGGTTTTCTCTAAAACTCACTTGTACACACATGGTTATGATGAAGCAAAATCTCTCAAAGAATTGATTATAATATACTAAGTAACTTAAGAACACAAAGAAAATTTTTTCAAGGTACGTGTATATATTACTTCTCTACTCAAAGTTTAAAAGACTCTTACAAGCATGATACAAGAGTTACAATAAGAATCTATATACTATCACCTACAGCCGGTTATACTTTGATACCAGCTGGAATCCTATAACTAAAGTAGATACTACAAAGCTATAGTTAAGATATCTTAGATAATGTCTTATCTGAGATATGGTAGTCATGACATGTCCATGACTTACCTTTTGTCACCAACTAAAGTTAACAATTGTACTAACAAACAAAGGTGGACAGTGGAATAAAGTATAGTTAACTATATGGCCTTTTGGGAAAACGCCATGCAGTATCAGAGGTCTGTTGTGGAGTGTTAGAGAACCATACTTATATCCACTAGTCCATAGCAGCATCTTCCGAAGGTTAATTGGCTTCGGAAGAACAAGTCATTCTGAAGCCTTTTATACTTCAGAAGAGGTTGCTTCTTTCGTGGCTTGAGGACTTCTTCTTCGGAAGTCATTGTCTTTATATTCATCGAAGACTTGAACTTTGGAAGAGAATAGTTTGTCTTCGGAAGTTGGAGCTTTTCCTTCGGGAAGATGATCTTGCACTTTGTCTTCAGAAGAACTCCATTTCCTTCAGAAGTCCATACTTAGCTTCGGACGTCCTTTATAAGTTGCACCAAAAATAATATAAGTGTTTGGTTTTGGTTGCGTAAGCCTTTCAAGATCCAACAGTTAGTAAGTCAACCAAAGTTGCAGCGGAAAGATGGTCCACCTTTATAGTAAAAGGTATATCAGTAAAGCATGTACTCAAAAGTCTTCAGAAGAAATATGTCTTCTGGAGTTGGCTTCGGAATACTTTGTCTTGAAGCTTTGGAAGACTTCATTTTTGACTTCGGAAGATATTGGTCTTGGCTTCGAAAGATTTCACACTTAGAATGTTTTCTAAGGTAGAGTGTGAAATTTCCGAAGCATTCTACTTTAGTATTTTGTGCATGCATGCAGGACAGACTGTTTGGATCATGTTGGTCCTATCAGTTCTTTGTCTACCTGAGGTTCTTGTGGAGCCACAACTTATTATGCAGAACTTTCTTGAACTGGAGAGAGGGTAGGAACATGTTTGTAGAGCTTTTTCAGTCTCCTTTCCTCTTTGATTTGAAGAAGCAATCTTGTAACCTCTGATTCTTTCCTCTCTTAATAATTCCATGGCAGCCAGTTCATTTAATTCTTCTAAGGGGATGGAGATGATATTATCAATATCATAGTTCTTGGTTTGTAAATAGGCAATCCTGACTGCCCTCAACTTATCATTTTGAGTGTTTGGTCTGGGAGCAGCCCTGATTGCAGCTTCTATGAAGCCAGCAGACCCAACAGAGGAACTTTCTCCCCTTAGCCTCCTTTTCCTCTCTCTCTCTCTCTCCTCCTCAATCTCCTCAGGAGTCATTTTCCTTTTCTCTTTGTCACTCACAGACCTTTGTGACTCAGGGTGGAGAGTGCTTTAGCCTTCATTGCTTAGAGTAGCATCCATGCTCCGGCAAGAGAGAGGTTAAGATGCACCTTCACCAGTAGGTGTCTCATTAAGGGGATGGACTTCTAAAGTATTTGTAGGTGTGACAGGGCTCTCAAGTTCTATCACTGGGCCTTCAGTCAAGGTTTTCCCTTTGAATCTAATATTAGGGTCTGCCTCAACATCCAGTTGACCAATGACATTGCCTAATTGCCTCTGTCTCCTTTTAAGGCTGAACTCTTCAGTAATCATGTCTTGAATCCTTTGAGCCAACTGGTTAGTTTGTCTAGATTGGCTTAGATTGACAAGTGGTATGTTGATAAGGTCAAGACCTTTATAGTAGTTCAAAGTCTGAAAATTGAAGACTTCTTGTTGCCCTTGAACTCTTTGAAGAATAAGGGCTCTTCTGTTAGCATCATACATCCACCCTATGATGTAGTTAGAAGTTCCTTGAGGTGGAGATGACACAGTGTAACACCCGAACATTTTTTTATTAAAGTCTAAGAAAGAAGAATTAAGTGAAGAAAGAGGAAAGAAAAAGAAAGAAAAGATGTTTTATCCAAGTTAAGGGGTAAAAAGTGTCAAAATGACAAAAAGTTTAAAAGTTGGTGATAAAGGTGGTATGGCCGCCCATATGTCACACACATCACCAATTCTCGGATTTTAGAGAGAGGGAGAGTAGCAGAAAGCAGAGAACTCTCGGTTTTGATGAGAAACAAGAAGAAAAGTGTGAATTCAAGGTAAGAATTCAAGTTTTATGATGTTCTTAACCGTTTATGTCCTCGGGTTTATGCTTATGTGTGTTTGTATGTGTTCGGGTGTGTTTTTAGTGGGTTTCTAGGCGGTTGAACTCAATTGCAAATGAGTATGGAAGGAGCCATACACAAGAGCTGCAAATATGAGTTCTAGGACCCCTCTTTTACTTGTTTTAACTGATTTTGGGGCTGGAAATGCATGAACTTATGTTTTTATAAAACTAGGTTTTATACCCGTATGAATGAATCTATGTATGTGATTGTTATGATGTAATGATTGGCTATGTTCATGCTTGATGGCGTATGCTTGTGCTTCTAAGGCTTAGAATGTGGGATATAAGCTTAGAGCATGTTAGATGGTACTTGGGAACTGAATTTGATGTTTCGGTGTGAATGGATTTAGAATATATTGCCTAAGTGTAGTTAATGCGGATGAAGTCAATGCGGATGTAAATTTTATAAGGATGAGCATTGACTAAGTATAGGAAATGCGGATGGACATTGACTAAGTATGTGAAATGCGGATGACCAATGCGGATGAGCATTGACAAATGCGGATGAGTAAATGTGGATGAGAAAGTGACAAATGCGGATGAGAAGATGACTAAATGTGGATGAGTAAGACCAATGCGGATGAGAAAGTGAACAAATGCGGATGAAGTATGGGAAATGTGGATGAACAAACACAAATGCGGATGAACAAAAAGGGCAAATGCGGATGGACACTTAGAATATTTCTAACTTTTCGAAAGTGTAATTTAGGCTTTGACTTGGGAGGTTCCCAGGGGGCTATGTAAGTTGATTTTTGAGGTCATAGATGTTATGTTGGGCATGTTATGATGTATGATGTTGTATGTTTATGCATGATGGTATGTATGATGTTGATTGTGTATGTTATGTTTCTTGCTCTGTATGATTATTTTTCTGTGGCTTTACGTTGAATGTTAATGAACGAAATGAAAAGTATTATGTAACGTAAAATGGAAGATAACGAAAAGAGGAAAAAAAATGATGAATGCATGCATTAATGAACGAATGAAAGTATGAAAGGCTTGCAAGCAAACGTAAGGAGGTTCACACCTAATGAAGGGTGTTAGCTCAACTGTGTGCGGGTTAGCTACCCTAGAAGAATGCACACTGGGGCTTGATCCGTGTGATTAAGCAAACGTATGGAGGTTCACACCCAATGAAGGGTGTTAGCTCAATTGTGTGCGGGTTAATTACCCCAGAAGGATGCACACTGGGGTCCAATCCTTGTGATTGACCATATGTATGGGACCCTTGCCACTCACCCTAGGTAACTGGAGTCAGCTTCGTGCACAATGTCCGGGGTCTATGAAAGACCTCAGGCCCAGTACCGGCTTTATGCATACGGTGGGGTGAAGCACATGGCATTGGTCCGAATGAAAGTAAAGATGTAATGACGAATGTACGAAATGAACGAACAAATGATGAAGATAATAATGTTATTATCTATGTGTACGTATGATGTGTGATCACATGCAAAAGTAATGAATGGTTTAATGAAAGTAAAAGTATGTTTTATTATAAAACTAGAACTCACTCAGCAACACAAACGTTTTATGCTGAGCATTGCTGAGGATGGCCGGGGCAGCTACTTGACATTTTGGATGGCATTCTTTTGTTAATGTTTTTGCATTGTAATGCAAACAAATGAAAATGTGTAATGGATGTTTGTATTAATTTGAAAAAGTGTTCTTAATGAAATGAAAAGTTGTTTTGACGTTCCGCTGTGATGTTTTATGAAATATGAATGTAATTATATGTTTTATGAGCACTGATTGGCCAACTGTAAGCGTCCCGGGGATGGGGCCTTACACACAACCCTTGGAATGCCTTCCTCAAAAAGACTCTGAATGAAGGAGTCTATAGAGTCCACATCAATGTGAACTTGAGGAAGTTGCTGAGTATGGATAGTTGTAAGTGAAGATGGTGAGTCCTCAAAGTCCATGCTTTGTGAAGAACTTCCAAGTTCTGTGATTGTAATGACTTTCACCCCCTTTTTGGTAGCATCACCCTCTTGCATAGGTGAGCTAAGAGTTAGGTCAATCACATTCATAGGTTCTTATGTTCCTGGTTGAGCTCTTCTTAAAGGTCTCCCAGCTAGTTTTCCTGAAGATAACAAATCTCAAGTTGTTGATCATTGACCCTATTGTATAAGGTAGTCACTTGAGATTCCAAGTGACTAACCTTAGAGACTAGATAGGTGCATGTTTTTGACAGTTTTGCACCTTTAGTCTTAGATTCCCCTCTTCTTCATCAGAAGATTCATTGGGGGATGAGATAACTAGACCAAAGTCCTCAGTCTCACCACCAACATGGTGTTCTTGGCTTCTGGTTTTCCTCTACTCACTAACTACTTCAGATGGAGTATCAGTGGGCTCAGCTGCCATGGTTGAGGTCTTAAAGATGTAATCACTTGCATAAGTGAGAGCCTCTTCCATATGGACTTCCTAAGTAGAGTTAGGAAGATCCACCTTAGTAGTCGGTAGATGATGTGAGCTAGACAAGGGAGGAGCAGGAGCACTTATCTCTCTTTGAGTGGTGGAAGAGAAGAGAGACTCATGATACTCACTGAATCCCAAGTCCTCATCATCATAGAAGTCAAGGCTGGGAAATGGCTGGTTAAGATCTAAATTTTGGGGATGGTAACTTTCCCTTGAAGGTTGTTCACTAGAGTGTTGAGACTCTGAGTGAAGGCTTAAGGCTATTGGGCTAGTGAGCTCATCAGGCTGAGCATGAGGAACCTCAACACTGATTCTTGAAGAGATGGGAGTGGTTTGCTTCTCAAGGGAAGTGGGAGCTCTAGTGTCCACTTCCTCCTGTGTGGGTAGTAGTATGGAGGCCTGCACAAACTAACTTGTGTAGGGGTTCGTTTGAATTTTCTTTCATAGGTGAGGGTGATTTATGGATATTTTAGTGATTGAGAGGTAGAAGGTGTGGGTTCAACACTAGCTTGTGTTACTAGGTTGTCACCTTGAGCAATGAGCTCTAACATTTTGGGGATAAGGGTTTTTCTACCCCAGAGAAGCCAACAATTGGCTTCTTTAAAATTTTAAAGATGTCGGGCTTCATCTGTCCAATTTAAGAGTACTACTTGTTTCCTTCAACTATGAGCCCAGTTCACCGTTGAGAATTTGTTGAACATATCTAGGAAACATATAATATTCTAAGAAGGCCAATTTAGTAAGCAAATTTGTATAAACAAACTAAGAGTACCTGAACTTGACCTCCTAAACCATCCCATGCACTATGAAGGAGAGATCCTCAGGAATCTGGTTCCAACCCCCATGCTTGTTGGACAAGTTGTGGATGACCACATGAAGTAGGTACTTCTACTGGGAGGAGACCTTCCCTTTCCTGAAGGTCTTGACAAAAAAATCTCCTTCATAGCCTATCTGCTCAAAAGAGTGGTTGACAATTTCTTTAGGAAAAGACAACTCACCTTTCTTATCATCCAACTGAAGGTAGGTGTTTATGATGGATGGAATGATGAAGATTGTCCTCCACTACACTGGGCAAACAATGCCTTCTTCCCATCTAGGATGACCTCTTGATAGGTCTTCTAGAAATCAAGCAAATGATCCTCACAAAGAATATGATCAATGATAAGGGAGGTGGAATAGTTGGACAATGCCAAAAATCAACAAACCACCGAGAAATTAGGATCTTTCTCAGAGTTTAACGAAGCAAACTGATTGTGTTTTCTATGTAACTACATGGAAAAGTTTGGGTCATTTCTGCGGTTGAGGTTGGCCATTTTAGAAAGCTTAGGGGTGAAGGAAAATGAAGAACAAAGGCGGTTTCAGAGAGAATTTTAGGAATTTAGGACTGGGGGAAGATGGAGATGATAAAGAAAGAGGGGGAACTGTTGAGTTTATATATGAAATGGATTTCAGACAAAGTTAATGGAAGAAGATAAACTTTGAGATCCGGATGTTGGTCCCACCTCTGAAAAGGTAGTTTGCTCTTTGCTCAAAAATAGTTTTTTTGGAAGTCAAAAATCTTCCGAAGGTAATTTGTCTTTAGAAGTTTTGATGAAAAGCTTCCAAAGTCAAAATGACTTTGGAAGATATTCCTGAGTGTTTTGAAAAATTTTCTTCAGAAGAGAACTAAGACTTGGATGTTTTATTCAAAATAGGAATAAAGCTTCCAAGTGTTAATTTGCTTCGGAAGAAAATTGTCCTTGAAAACATACAAGTACCTAAGAGAAATGTTAAGCTTCGGAAGATATTTCAGTTTTACTTAAGCAGTTGTTTGTTTTAAAGGCATAAGTTTCTTTTGAAGATAAAACCATATCTTCTGAAGGATTAAAAAATCAAGATTTTCAAAAATCTAAGGAAAATCTTCTAAAAATAATTTCTTTCAGAGAAATCAAGAGCTTTTGAAGGTGATAAAATAGACAACCGAGGACACACGGATTTTAGAAATAATATGAATTAGTTTTGAGAAAAAACTACTCAAGGTTAATTATCCCAATAGCTGATATGAGATATTTAAATCTTTGCTCATCAAAAGCTTTAGTGAAAAAATCAGCATATTGTTCATTTGTGTTAACCTTGACTAGTTTGATTAAACCTTTCTCAAAATTATCTCTAATCAAATGATACCTGATATTGATGTGTTTTGTTCTTGAGTGTTGCACAGGATTCTCTATAATAAAGTTGGCACTATTGTTGTCTATATGAATGGGAGTCTCTTTAAAATTGAATCCATAGTCCAACATCTGATTCTGAATCCAAAGCACTTGAGCAGAACAGCTTGTAGCAGCAATGTATTCAACTTCAGCAGTTGATGCAGAGACACAAAATTGCTTCTTGCATTGCCATGAGACAACCCTTCCACCAAGAAATTAACATCCCCTTGATGTAGACTTTGTAGTCATATTGCATCCACCATAATCACTATCTGTATATGCATACAGATTGAAGTCAAAATTCTTTGGATATCAGAGGTCAAGTGCTGAGGCACCTTTGAGATATCTTAAAATTTTCTTGACAGTGATAAGATGTGACATCTTGGGGTTGGCTTGATATCTTGCACAAAAATATGTGGCAAACATGATATCAGGCCTGCTAGCTGTAAGGTACATAAGAGATCCAATCATAGCCCTACAGATATGTTCATCCACACAGTCCCCCTCAAGGTTAGGCCCAAGGGAGTGGTTTCTTTCTATGGGTGTCTTAGCAACCTTGTATTTAGTCATGTTGAACCTCTTGAGTATGTTTTGAACATACTTTGATTGACTTATGAAGATGCCATCTTCAACTTACTTCTATTGAACTCCTAGAATGAAATTGAGTTCACCCATGTCACTCATTTCAAATCTATCCTTCATCAGCTTCTCAAAGTCTTTGCAGAGGATGATGTCATCTACATACACTTGAACTAGCATCAAGTCATTTCTAGTTCCTTTGATTAAGAGTGTTCCATCTATAGTACCTTTTCTATATCCATGCTTGTAGAGATACTGAGATAGAGTGTCATACCACTTCCTTGGTGCTTGATGCAACCCATAAAGAGCCTTATCAAGCATGCATACATAATCAGGATGATTAGGATCTGCAAACCCAGGTGGTTGTTTGACATAAACCGCTTCATCAATCACCCCATAAAGAAAAACACACTTGACATCAAGTAGGTAGACCTTCAAATTCCTGAATGCAGCAAAAGGTAAGAATATTCTAATAGCTTCCAGTCTTTCTACAGGAGCAAAGACATCTGTGTAGTCAATTCCTTCTTCTTGTCTGTACCCTTGAACAACTAGTCTTGCCTTGTTTTTGATATGTAAGGCCCCGTTCCAGGGACACTTACAGCTAGCCAATCATTGCTCATAAAACATATAATTACATTAACTTGAAATAAACGTTGTAGCGGAAACATTAGAAACAACATTTTCATTAAAAATGCTTTTGCAAAATAATACAACATTCGTTACACAATTTCATTTGTTCGCATTACAATTCAAAAACATTAAACAAAAGAATACCATCCAAAAGAACCAAGTAGCCGCCCCGTGCCATCCTCAGCAACTTTACATGGCAACTGGAAAATGCATAAAAAGTCAGCGTTGTTGAGTGAGTTCTAGTTTTAAATAAAACATACATTATCTTTTATTTAAAGCCATCCATCACTTTCTTTCAAATTATACTATACTGTTGTATATGATCACACATTATACATACACATAGATAATAACATTGCTATCTTCTTTACTGATCATCACATTCTTTCTGTAACACTTTCTTTCTTTACCACATTCTTTACCACTATCTTGATCAGTATCATCAGCTATGCCCCAAAGAAATGGGGTACTGGGCCAAAGATCATAATTGACTGCCTAGCGTTAGCACCGGGGTAAGCGACAAGATCCCAACTGTATACTACACCTCCAACATTATGCATAACTCGGGTACTGGGCCGAAGATCATAAATGACTTCCACACTGCGCATAGCCTGGCACCAACATCAAGGTGAGTAATTGTCACACCCCAAACTTAACGGCGGAAACGTCGAGGTTTGAGGGTTAAGATCGTTCACAGCCACATAACACTATTAATAACCCAAATATATATTAATCATAAGTTTTAATTGTACCAATACAAACATAAGTCTCAAAGAAAGTAATAACATAACATAAGATGTAACAAGCCAATTTATATCATTATTTAACTAGGTCCATTCCTAGATGTGAAAGCACTTCAAGATGTCAATCAAACTTGAGCATTTCCTGAAACATGTTAAAAATAAAAGGTCAACAAAAATGTTGGTGAGATTTTCATAGTTTTCAATACATAAGTATATAAAAGATGGCAATTCATGTTGTAAGTTAGAGAACAAAGTAACTAGGGATGTAAGACAGAATGCACAATCAAACCTTGACAAAGTTTTACAAGTCTCAAACGTTTACAAGTATGTACGATTAGCTAAGTGTACTTGGATCAACCAAGGAGGCTTATCAGGCCCATAGATCTATGACGTCGCCGGTTAGCAATAGTTAATGATTGTACATATATTCGACATTACATGGTAGCTATAAGGTTCAACTAACCAGAACACACAAGTAAATTGACATAAGTTTACAAGAATCAAACGTTTACAAGTGCAATGATTATAAAGTAACATGTTTCACCCCAAAGTGTGAAAATATGAAAAAGGGATATAGAAATACTCACCTGGTCAATAAATATAAAGTTGACGATTATTAAGAAATATAATAAGCAACGTTCCAATATAATGCTTCACAATGCTCCTAAAAATATAAATATATTTACAAGGTTTAAGTTATTTATAACAAGGTTTAAGTTTATTTATAACAAGCTTAATGTTTTGAAGAAGTTAGAACCCAACGTGCTACACCAAAGAAGGATGCCTACACCAAACTCTACAGAGTCAAGAAACATCACAAGGTCTCAGGAAGGATCATAGCATGGGCGTATTTTGAGGATCTTAATGCTTATGCGGTTAAGAGAGAACAGGGCATAGAGTACTTCAGATTCCCACATGATCTGAAGACTCTACCAGGTTTTGAGCTCAACCAGCTGGCTAAGCTAAAACTTTTGTATGCTGAATCGAGGAAGATGTCAGGCTGGTTTGAGGCTGCCCTAAAGAAGGAGTACCACACCCGATGGGTTAACTTCAGACCCCAACAACCTACTAGGTATATCAGAAGGTCTGAGGTTGATGCCATTACTGGCAAGCCCAAGATAGTGTTGAAGTGGAATCCTCCGTGCACAATGTCAAGAATCCCACTCAGGGAAATGCCACAGGACTTCACTCCACATTTTAAGTGGTGGTACTATGATTGGAGAACAACTGAAGCGGTCCTAGTTCTAAGCAAAGAGGGACAAATGGATACGATCAGGGTATTCGACCCGATGTGGCTTACTAACTTGTCGGATAATGATGTCTATACGCTATACAAGTGGCCACTGTTCTATGATACGCAAGATATTGTACAAGCCCTCCAGTTTCAGAACGTTATACGACTCTGCTTCGCGTTTGAGATTCACACAGGAGTCACAAAAGAGGAGAAGTACAAGAAATACAAGGAGGTTATGCAGAAAACAAGAGATTAGAGAGATCTAGGTCTAAGGGGGAGTTTGTTGATACATGTATGTCCCTAGATCATGATATGAATGTAATAGATCTTGTTTGTCTGATTCTGAGGTAATGATTGGAATGATTAATGAAATGATATTGTTTGTTTGTTATTTATAATGTTTAATATTTCATTAATGAGTCGACGTTGAATTGGTTAATTAGGTTTGTGGTTGTTTGAATTGTTACACATAATGTTATATTAATAAATTAATACATTCAAACTTAACATAATGAAGTTCTTATGCGAGTGGCCTATGCGAATGGACCATACGCATGAATAACTTCATACGAATGACTCAGTCGCACGACTGAACCAGGAGACTAGATCAGTCGTATGATTGTAACATAAGATTGGCTCAGTCGCACGACTGAACACTCAGTCGTGCGGATGAATCAACCGCATGGTTCAATCGCACGACTGAACCATACTAATGGTTCAGTCGCACGAATGAACAATACTAACCTATAAATACAACCCAATTCGTGGAAAAACCAGAGCTTTGATTAATTACGATTCCAGACGTACCCTAGCTGTCCAGAAGCCTCACATTTCGTTCTCCAAGTTCACAGATTACATTAGATCGATTCCCAATCGACTTCTAACGTTAGATTCAATTCTTGATTGATTCTTCGTGTGTTCTCACTGATTGGATCACCAATCAAATAGGATTCCGTACTATTTGATCTGGTATACACGCTAATCACTAGGTATTTCGTTCAAATACCAAGTCCTAACAAGTGGTATCAGAGCAATTGGCTCTTGATTACGTGTGATTTGATCAAGATTGATAAAAATTTGTGTTTTTGCATTAAAACACAATTTTTGGTGTCAAAAAGTGATCTTGGACGTTCCCTGCTCATGAAAGTTTGGTTTCTACGGACTTAGGCGATTAGACCTTGCGAAAATTCGAATTTTTATGGCTGAAACACGTTTAACCTAGAAAATTTCGCAAAACAGCAGCTTCAGTCGCACGAGAGTCCATTCGCATGACTGGACTTCATTCGTTTAGTCCAAACGCATGATTGGACCTAGTCGCATCTCCCTTCGTACGATTGAGCCGTTCGTTCGCATTGCTCATACGCATCAGATTCATTCGCACGACAGAGCCAATTGCTTAGTTCATCCGCACGATTGAACCAGTCGCGGAGTTCATACGCACGACTAGACCATTCGCAACCTTCAGTCGCAGCAGTGACAGTTTGTTTTATTAGACTTAAAGTTATTCGCCATGGAAGATCAAATGTCAGCCTTTACTGCTGGGAAGGACTCTAGGATACAGAACCTGCTGTTGCTTGAGAATGAGGTGGGTAATCATAATAAACCACCAAAGCTCTTGACGTTAGATGAGTTTCCCCACTGGAAACAACGTTTTGAGATCTACCCCAATGGAGTGGATCCGAATCTGTGGGAAGCCATCGAGATTGGATATAGTACACCGGTGGGAGCTGATGGAGTTAAGCTAACGTTAGGAGGGATGACGGACTTGCAGAAAGTTAAATACAATGCAGAGAAAAGAGTTTATGCATTGATTACGCAGTCTATTCCTAAAGACATATTCCACCAGTACTCAGAGAATAAGCAGTCTAAGAAACTTTGGGATGAGCTAGAAAAGAGGTATGACGGGAATGCTTCGTTAAAGGCAATCAAGGCTAAGGAATTAAAGAAGGAATTCAATAACTTCTCATCGATGGGAAACGAGAGTTTAGATGACGTTATAGATAGATTCTACCATCTGATGAGTGAACTGCATACACATGGGGTGGCTACTACCATGGAAGAGAAAGTTACTAACTTTGCAGACGGATTGCCTGAAAAATGGGCTTCATTCGTGTCTAACCTGAGACAGAATGGAATGCTGGCAAAACTGGATATTAATGACTTTATTCTTAAGTTACGAGAAGAGGCACTTAGGATGAAGTACAGAGCTTAGAAGTCTTCGTACAATCAAAATCTAGCTTTGTACAACGCCACGCCTCAAGCTAAGATATCTGGAGCACCTCTCCAGACTGCATTTGTGTCTAGCTCATCGGGTCCTTCACATGCGTCTCCTTCAGGATCAGACACGTTGGGACTTTGTGTACCCAGTATATTGGATTAGAAGCAAGTGCTACTAAAATGAAGACTGAGAATCTCGGTAATGTGACTGTGGAAGTAGCTCGAGAACACATGGATCTTTTGGTTGCAGTGGTTCATTCTTATGATGAACTTGTTGCTGGAAAGATTGGAAACTGTCATCTGGCAGACGAGGACTACGAGCAGGTGGACGAAATGGAGCTTGAGAGGATGGACATAATGTGGGCCTTATCTAGTGCTGTCCGGAGGGCAAAGAAGTTTGTAAAACAAACCAGACAGAACTTGGTAGCTACTAAGGATACCACATTTGGCTTTGACAAGAGCAAAGTGACCTGCTTCAACTGTGGAGAGAAGGGGCACTTCAAAAGAGAATGTGTCAAGCCTAAGAAGACGGGTAACGGGAACCCGTTCTCATCCTTCACCCGTCAAGACAAGCAAGCTACCAGTTCTACTTCATCAAGCAAGGATCCAAAAGCCTTGACTGCTCATGATGATGAAGGACAGGATTGGAGCTTTAGGTTTGTCTCACCAGGGGAATCAAACATTGCAAGTGTAGAATATATTGACAATGATTCCGCTAGTAAAGTAGATCTAGTAGTTGAGATAGCGATGTCACATGGTGAAGAAGCAATTGCTACCTAGGTAAGTTACAAGCCTAAAGAAGAGACTACCACGTCAGAGACTAAAAAGACAGAATCACCAGAACCAGAGACATCTGATGCTGCGTTGATGGCTAACTCTTCTGAATCAACTCAGGTAAGTACTACTGACCAAATGTTTGATAATCATGCTTGTTCTGATTGTGATACTTTTAGGAATAGCATAGATGAAAAATTTGCTAGGTTATTAGATCATAATAATAACTTAGTAAAAGATTTGCAACTGTGCACTGAGGCTAATAAGGTATTAAAACTAAATGAGCAGAGTTATAAAGAAAAGATAGACCTTTTGACTAAACAGCTTAGGGAAACCGAAGTAGTTGCTTTTAACCAAGATAATGACATTAGGTATTATCTAAACACCCTAGAAGACACTAAGAAGCAAAAGGCAGTTCTAGAAGTAGAAGTAACTTCATTAAAACAGAAACTGCACAGTTGGACTAGTTCCTCACACATAGTCCAACACTTAGTGAGAGAAAGGAACAACGGGGAGTGATTGGTTATAAAGTGGTTCCACCACCACATGAGACTTTGATGAACACTAAGACTAGACAAATAAATAATAATCCCATCAAGGATCATGTGGTGTCTACTCTCTTGTTAGTGATCCAGATTCCTTATGTTCATCTATTGACTCTGGAAACAAACAAAAGGAGGCCATTTCAAAAGCAAAGGGTAAATTGCCTTGTGTTAATCTGGAAAAGGAATTTGAAAAGGTTAACTTAAAGTCAGAGTCAAACAAAGTCAAATCAGAACCTAAAAGGACTTCTAAGGTTAATCGTTCACATATTTCAAGTCAAAAACCAATTAACCAAAAATAAAAAATGTTAAACAGGTTCAAACAGTTAACTTTGTTAAACCAGAGAGAACATCCAAAGAACCAGAGTCAAAACCTAGAGTGAGTGATGTTACTAGAGTGTCACACATTTCTCCATAAAGAAAGTTTAATCATAAAGTTGATAGCAGATCGTGCTACAACTGTGGTGAATATGGACACATTGCCTCCTATTGTCATTTCTATGAGACACCTAGGAAGAAGATTGAACCTCAGGTTTCAAAGCCTAGGTCTTCTAAGAGGAATTCTCTGACTCCACCTAGAAGAACTAGTGAACCTAAAATTCAACCTGTAAGTCAGTCGACTGTTTATCATAAACAGGCCTTGCACAAATCTGGATTATGGAAGGAGAAGACATCCTCTGTGTCTGATAATGATGACAAGAAGGAACCTGAGCTACCCTCATCCTCTAAGGGTCAATGGGTGGAATTTATGATGTGTGATGCCTCGGGGAAACCCAAGCCAGTAAAAGCTTGGGTTCCTAACTCAAACTAATTCTTTACTTGGTATGTGTAGGGTGTTCGATACAGTGCTGAAACTAACACGTGGATTGTAGACAGCGGAGCATCCAGGCACATGACAGGAAACAAGGCTCTTTTATCAAATGTCAAGCAAATAAAAGGAGGTCACGTTTCGTTTGCTGGAAACAAGGGAGGCTATATCACAGCCCAGGGAGAAGTGGGGAATCAGAAAGTTAAGTTTGATAAGGTGAACTACGTTCAACAACTACAAAATAACTTACTTTCTGTTTCCCAAATATGTGATAAGGGATTTAAAGTCATCTTTGACAACACGAAGTGTTACGTGCTAAAGAAAGACTACGTGATCCCAGAGGACCAAGTTCTGATGACTGCTTCAAGATATAAAGACCTTATGTTTTGGATCTGTCAACAGCTGCTACAACGGATCATGAGGTTCAGTGTTTTCTATCTAAAGCTACTAAAAAGGATTCCATCTCCTGGCATAGGAGAATGGGACACATTAGTCAAAGGAAGATGAATCACTTGATTCAGAAGGATCTGGTGAGAGGAGTTAATGTCAAGAACTTCCAGCTTCCTGACTTTTGTGTAGCTTGCAAGAAAGGCAAACAGACGAAGAAGTCTCATACGGAAAAGAAAGTTCATTCAATAGAACTTCCTCTTGAACTACTTCACATGGATCTGTTCGGCCCAGTCAGTACAAAGAGCATTGCAGGCGACTTGTACTGTTTTGTGGTCACTGATGACTACTCAAGGTTCACTTGGGTAATGTTTCTAAAATCCAAATCAGAAACATTTAAGTCATTCAAGGAGTTGGTAACCACACTGGAATCTTTCTACAAGCTGAAGGTTAGACAAGTACGCTCAGACAACGGAACAAAATTCAAGAACCAGTGGATGGAGGCATACTGCAAGGAAAAGGGAATTGTGCATCAATTCACTTCTGCCTACACGCCTCAGATGAATGGCGTTGCTGAGAGAAAGAACAGAAGCTTGATAGAGACAGCACCGACTATGCTGGAAAACTCAAAATTGCCTATCCAATTCTGGAATGAGGCAGTGGCAAATGCATGTTATACACTGAATCGAGTCCTGATAGTCAAGCACCATGGAAAGACATGTTACGAGCTACTACAAAGACGCAAACCGAATTTGGAGTTTCTCGAACCATTTGGCGCGCCATGCACACTTCTGAAGAAGACACAAGAAGGTAAATTCAGCGAGAAGGCAGATGAAGGAATCTTTCTAGGATACAACATACCAAACAAGCGCGTTTACAACAACTCAACGGGTCTAGTAGAAGTGTGGTGTAATGTTGACGTTCAGAGATATACCACACCACCTATTGGCAAAGGACCCTGTTGGAGCATATATAGTCATATATAGTGTGTCCGTCGCTTGTCGAATAGTCTAGGCTTATGTAATACACCTGATATGTTGTAAACACATGAAACTGGGTCATTCGTAGGAGCATATGCGAATGAGACTCAGTCGTACGACTGAGCCATGCTAATGGACCAGCCGTGCGACTGAGAGATGTGATTGGGACATTCGTAAGACTGAACCATATGAATGGTCCAGTCGTACGATTGAACCATACGCATGGTCCAGTCGTACGATTGGACCATACGCATGGTCCAGTCGTACGATTGGACCATACGCATGGTCCAATCGCACGAATGGGCCCAGTCGCATCTGACATGGGCCGAGGCCTATATATACCAGTTTTAATGTGTAGAGAGGATAAAGGATAGATAGGAGTCTGCCCGGGAGCCTAGGGCTACCGGATGAGAGGGGAGATCATGCTCGATCTCCCCTTGCCAAGAGTCTTGATCTTATGTTGTAACAAGCTTGTAATCATTAGGTTTTATCAATGAAACCATTCAATTATAGTTCGTATTATTGTTTGACTTTTGGTTTGATGTTTATCCTTCCGTCAAGAACATGCTCGGATGTTTATCGATCCGGCGAAAAACCGACTTCACAGACCCGTCTACTTTTTTGACTATGATGGATTCTTCAAGTCCTTCAACATCCCTCTCTCTTCCTCGGATGACGAGTTAGCTACACGGATGATGTATGATATTTTGAATACACCAACGTCAAGCTCATTGGGAGGATCATCTACTCAGTCAGGGGGAGTAGTCGACGACAGTGACTCCTCCTCTGAAGATGAAGCTGAAGAAGATGATCAGAACAGTCAGGAGGAACAGGTTCCAGTTCCGGAAAGTCCACAACCATCTACCAGTGATGTACCTTCGACTTCGGAGCCTCAAAGTCCAACTACCTCAGCTGCAGAACCAAATGTTCATAATCTTGGCTCTGAGGTAGCTGTTCCTACTACTCCAGGATCACGACTAAATGTTTATCATCCCCTAAATAATGTCATTGGGGATGTCAGATCAGGAGTGCAAACCAAAATCAGCTATACTCAGCTGATTACGCCTCAGTTATGGAAAAAGGATATATTCATGATGGTGCTTATCGGTGTTTTGTCTGACAGTTTGAGCCAAAATACATCAGTGATGCACTAAATGATGAGGTGTGGGTGAGTGCCATGCAAGAAGAACTTCTTCAGTTCAAGAAGTTAGGTGTATGGACTCTGGTTGGTAGACCTAAAGGTGCTAAGGTCATTGGCACCAAATGGGTTTTAAAATGCAAGAAAGATGACCAAGGGGTCATTATCAGGAACAAGGCTCGATTGGTAGTTCAAGGATTTCGCCAAGTCGAGGGAATTGACTACAATGAGGTGTTTGCACCTGTGGCAAGGATGGAAGCCATTCATATCTTCCTTGCCTATGCATCGTACATGAAGATTAAAGTCTATCAATTAGATGTGAAGAGTGCATTCCTTCATGGGGAAATCAGAGAAACGGTCTATGTCAGTCAACCCAAGGGATTTGAAGATCCTTATCATCAGGATAGAGTCTACAAGCTTGACAAGGCTTTATACGGGCTTCATCAAGCTCCAAGAGCTTGGTATGAGAAACTCTCGGCTCATCTTGTGAAACACGGCTTTCGCAGGGGAGTCATTGACTGCACACTGTTCATCAAAGAAAAAGATGGAGACCTACTGCTAGTACAAATCTATGTTGATGACATAATATTCGGTTCAAAGAACGAAGAATTATGCAAAGAGTTTGAAGCAGTTATGAAGAAAGAGTTTGAGATGAGTGCTATGGGGGAGATGAAGTTCTTTCTTGGGTTACAGGTGGATCAGACCCCAAATGGGATCTTTCTACATGAGACCAAGTATGTAGGAGACATTCTTAGTCGTTTTGACATGGAGAATGCATCTGCTGCTGGGACTCCACTTGCTACGAATCACGACATAGCACCTGATGAAAATGGAGACCTTGTAGATGCCACGATGTACCGAGGAATGATTGGATCCCTCATGTATCTCACTACCTCAAGACCTGATATCATGTATGCTACATGTTTATGTTCTAGATATCAGGCTAAGCCTAAGGTCAACCATCTGATCGGGGCCAAAAGGATTTTTCGTTATCTGAAGGGTACACCCACACTTGGGTTGTGGTATCCTCACGATGATGACTTTGAGCTCACAGCATATAATGAATTGGATTACGGAGGCTGCAAGATGAACTACAAGTCTACATCCGCAGGGTGTCAATTCTTTGGGAGAAGACTAGTTACTTGGCAGTGTAAGAAGCAGACATCAGTTGCATTGTCAACCTGTGAAGCCAAATATGTTGCTGCTGCAAGTTGTTGTTCACAAATCATCTGGATTCAATAGCAAATGCGGGATTACGGTTTAAAGTTCTCCTCTACTCCTATTTGTGTTGATAACTCTGCTGTAATTGCAGAAACTAAAAATCCGGTCCAACATCCTAAGACCAAACATATCGGTATTAAATACCATTTCATAAGAGATTGTTTTGAAAAAAACTTAATTGATGTGGTAAACATTAATACTGATTTTCAACGCGCTGACCTCTATACTAAAGCTTTCGATAAACCACGTTTTCAATATTTGCTAGAGGTCAACGGCGTTAAAAAGCAAAGTGATGTTATTCCTGATGATGATCATGTGTAGTCCGATGTAGCTTAGTAAATTTTTCATTTTATTTTACTTTATTTGATTAATTTAGTCCGTTTTAAAATTAACCTCATGTTATTCTGCTGTTATTAAAATCCTAAAATAATTAAACCAATTTTGATTTTAGTATTTTAGGGGGAGACTAAGTCAGCAAGTAACATTTAAAAAAAAAACGAGGGAGAAGGAGTGGAAAGCTGATATAAGGTAGATCGTATCTGTGATACCGATTCAAACTCTATGGAATATGATAGTACACAGGAACAAATCAAGAGGGACTTTAAAAAAATTTAATTTAGAAAAGATGCAAACATTCAAAGTATAAGTCTGCGTAGTCCAAGCAATATAAAATGAAAGATGATAGAAAAACTGGTACCTCCTAAGGTAACACAACGAGAGTAGACCGAGAGGTTGCTAGACCACAATTGATATGTCGGTAGATTCAACACAATAGATGATTAGACCTGACTGGTGATCTAAGATCAAACTAAGTTGTTCAACTGACTGTGGGCTTCCATCTTATCACTGGTTAACACAATCAACTATATTCCAATAAGGGGTAATGAGCATGTAAACGCCACAAATGTGTGCGGATGACCATAAATAGAGCAAAGCACGAAAAAAATGAACGAAAAATGCCATCAAGCTAATGACTTATGTTGTTGGTGTATTTTGTGCAAAATAAAATTAAGCTGCTCTAAAAAGGAGATAGATTGTGTGCCTCTCTGCTGTGCGATGGCACTGACTTGAGGATAAACATAACCTAGATATTCTAGAATTCATTGTTGTTTGCCACCTCTCTGCTGTGCGATGGCACTGACCTGAGGATTGGCTTCTCTTTGAACGCTCTAAGAATAGTCTTTTCTTGTAAAAATACCCGAGACCGCTCAAAAGCTCATGAGGAATGTTGATTACCATATAAGTGTGGGATCCACAAATGTTAGTTGAAATAATTAAACCTAAATCTATCACCAGTCTGTGTCAAAAGTCGGTGTATGGATTTAAGAGGACAAACATATTGACAATCATTGTGGCTGCAATTCTTGAAAGTTCAAATCAATGTGGTAATCTAATAGTTCCAGTATGATTCCTAAAAGCTGCTAACGACTCTGGATGAAAACCAAGAATAGAGCATCAAAAGATTTTGACAACAAGTCCCAAATGATTTGACTTGCCTGTATGATTCCAAAATTGACTTGGTCCAGGCGTGGTAAATCTAAGTTGATGCTGCCTATTCCGGAACGAAATCCCGTAGATTTCCATCTTAGAATTGATCTCTCACAAAAAGCAAAAAAAATTCCTACTTTTCATTCTTTAGTTTAAATTTTCTAATTTAGTTAGTCGTTGTAGTTTGTTTGTTTGTCGGACTACATCAGGAAAATCAGTAAGGGATCAATTCACTAAAAGGGTCGTGTCTGAGATGACCACATGTGGTTTAAAAGTTTAAAACAGTCACGTCTGAGGTGATCAAAAAGTTTTCAAGTCAAAACGATCATGTCTGAGATGATCAATGCTCATAACGTTAATTACTACAATTAAAGGGGTTTTAAATGTTAAATATTCAAATTGGCAGAAAATTTAATAAGTTTGACCCATTCGCACGAATGGACCATACGTATGGACCAATCATACGAATGGAAGCCATTCGTACGAATGGACGATGAATATGGACCATCCAACCGAATGACCCATACGATTGGGCAGTCGGACGCTTAAGGGCGGACGAGTGAGTCAGTCGGACGACTGAAGAAGGACGACTGAACCAATCGCACGACTGAGTCCCACTCGCACGACTGAGTCCCACTCGCACGACTGAGTCCCACTCGCACGACTGAAAGGTGTGTATGAGCTCAGTCGCACGATTGAATCTAGGGTTAGTATAAATAGTGGGGGAGTCGGTCGTAGAGACTCACCACCCTCAAACTAACCCTGAATCGCACGACACAACGCCACTCTGCCAAAATTTCATTTGATCTCTAAATCCCCTCGTTTCTTGATTACTGACCATCTACATCGACTCTACAGGTAATTTACGGGTAAAGAAGCACTCCCATAACTTTAAATTTGATGAAAAATCGGTACATTCAGACTCGCAAAAGAACCGAGACTTAAGTGACTACATAACCTAACTAAATGACTCAAACAAACGAAAGTAAAGATGTTAGGTGTTATAAGAATGTATTGCGAGTCAAATGAACCAGATAACGATGTCTAAAACTCAAAAATGGTGAAAAAGTGAATTTGAATTAAACAGTCAGTACATCATGTGAATGGACAGAGTGATGAACTTCAGTCGCACGACTGAAGGGTGCGAACTGCTTAAACTCACGACAGAACCATGCGTATGAATTTCAGTCGCACGACTGGTGTAACCGCATGAGGTTATATACGTATGAGCCCAGTCGCACACTCAGTGGTACGCATGGGATCAGTCGCACGATTAAACCCCATTCGCACTGTTCAATCGCACGACTGATCTCAGTCGCACAATCTCAATCGCATGACAGAAAGATTTTCTTCAAGTTTAAGTGTTTCATGACTTTCTTAGCCAATGGTACTAATGTTTACTATCTTTGTGTAACAGATGGCGAGTCGATGGATTATGAGCACGAAGCACAATATATGTGCTCATCTGGACTTGACATATAGAAACGCTGCCGATTTCTCTGGCATCATCACATTTCTACTGAGATCGAGGATTGCACATGCCATATCTACTCCTTGTACTCTTATCGATCCATTCAGCAGGCTTCTGGGAAGGCGCTACAGTTGAGAGATCGTCTAAGCCTCATTGCATCATAAGTACCATCTTTGGAGAGGCTATTACGATCTTAGAAGAGGATCTAAGGATCGTATTACAGTTGGGGGATGACACTGATTGTCTGACTCGATTACACCCCCTCACAGTCAGAAGATGCTTTCTTAGAGCCAAATACTCTGGGGACATCAATGCTGGGGTACTCAACAAGAGTAACCTCTGTCCCCAGTTTAAGTATCTTGCACACGTACTGCTTAAGTGCATAGCTTCCAAGAAGGGAGGTTTTGACGAGATATCTGACCAGATACAGAACACGTATGTTGCATTGGTGTTGAACCACCCGTTCAGCTTCTCCAAGATGATCTTCACCTACCTGGTGGAGAACATCGAGGGGAAAGGGAAGGAAGGCTTCTGTATGTACCCGAGGTTTATGCAGATGATCATAGATCAAAAGCTTCCCTACCTGCCGAAGGAGAAGGAGGATGCGGTAGTCCTCGAGGTGATGGATGATACTACCCTGGGGAGGATGAAAGTGTACAGGGGGAAGCAAGTGAAACCCCCTGTCAGGAGGTTGTTTGGGCATCTGGCCCGGGATGACTACGTGGTGCCAACAAAGAGAAAGTGGCGCCACGATGATAGTGACTCTGATGTGGAGCAGATTGCTCTACCCATTCATGACTCGGATGATGATGATAGTGGGGATGTTGGAGACGGTATGCCTATTCCACCTAGAGGCACTGTGTCTGATGTTGTACCTCCAGTGTCCGTCACAGCTGGAGAAGTAGCCGAGTCAGCTGGATTTCATCAAGATTTTGTTCATGGTGCGGAGGAGGAAGAGGAGTCGGATGAGGAACCCCTAACGCGAACTATGGGAAGTAAAGTTGTTCCCACAGAACATGGGCTAAGGGTGGTTGGTGAACACCCGAGAGACTTCGGAGAGATTGATACTGACCCAAGCTATGCACCGAGGTCAGCATGCAAGGTTGTAGGGGGAGCATCCACCTCAGCGGGGACGAGGAGAAAGAGGATGGCTAAGCCCCATGGTCAGACGAAGAAGCGTCGGTTGACCTTCGTTACCACCATAGCCTCTACAACCACCACCATACCACCCACCACAGTACAGATACCATCCACCACCACAGCCACCACATCTACCACAGCCACCACCATACCTCCCACCACAGTACAGATTCCATTCCCCACCATATCCTTTACTCCCACATCACCTCCATCATTTAACATACCTATCTTCACTACAGCTACCACACCACCACTTCACACCAAGCAGGACCCTCAGCCCATCCCTCACATACTTATGGATCACCTCTACCTCCAATCGGGGTAGAGGAACAGCTGTCTGCGCTGAACAGGATGGTGATGCGCTTACTAGCTGCAGATAAGGAGAAGGCAGCCCAGATCCGCCAGCTTATTGACCTGACTGTTGCACAATCTCACCAGATTGCAGAGCAGGCTCGAGTTATCGAGGAGCAGGCCCAACAGATGGCTGCTCAGAGCACTAAGATAGCCTAACTCCAAGCACATAATGTCACATCCAGCAAGAAGATAGAGGAGTTGGAGGAGGCAAAGAAGACTATCATGTTAAAGTTGAAAGGATCTAAGGAGGATCCCTTGAAGATCAAGGAAGGGGACGGTGATGAAGATGATGATGAGGATGATGAGAGTGATACAGAGGAGAATGAGGAAACCGAAGGAGATAGGACAGAGGAGAAGGACGATGATGATGAAGCAGAAGGAGGGGATGCAGCTGCATCGGCCTCTGCTTCAGGTCAAGAGAAAAGGTCAAAGAACAGACAAGACCAACCTGCTTCTACTTCTGCTCCTTCAAGTGACGAGACGATGATACAGGATAAAAGTAAAGAGTAGATGTTTATGTATTTATTTACTTTTGTATTTGAATCCTATATTGAAAACAATGTATTGAATGTTTATATTAAGTTAATGCATTTCTATTTGATTAATTACTAATGATTTATGTATTGAATGTTTATATTAAGTAATGGATTTCTGTTTGATTAATCACTAATGATTTATGTGTTGAATGTTTAAATCAAACAGATCCAAATTACCAAAGAGATGAGTTTGATGTTGCTCCCCTTCAACAGGTCAAGACACAACTAGCAATGATTCTTGATCTGCAAGGGATTGTTAGGAGGTCAGTGAATTATACCCCTGAAGAAGGGGAAATAATTAATGACCTATCAAATGAGCAACTCGCAGAGCTTTTCAAGCTAAATCCAGATGAGATAGTGAAAGATGCTCCGACATGCGATTCGACTAGTGACGAAGAGCTCAATGATGTTGATGAAGTTGAGATCGAAGATGTCACTGCCGAGGATTACCCTCAGTACGCTGACAATGAGGGTAATGTGGTCCCCAATCTGGGTGAATCCCTTTTCAGCGATACTTTTGAGGTGTTGAACAAGATGGAGCAAGAAACAGAGAAAGCAGTAGGAACAACCCAAGCCTCAAATGATGATGTCGACATTCGAAAGGCTGAGTGGACTGCATGTTTTGAAGAAGTTAGAACCCAGCGTGCTACACCAAAGAAGGATGCCTACACCAAACTTTACAGAGTCAAGAAACATCACAAGGTGTCAGGAAGGATCATAGCATGGGCGTATTTTGAGGATCTTAATGCTTATGCGGTTAAGAGAGAATAGGGCATAGAGTACTTCAGATTCCCACATGATCTGAAGACTCTACCAGGTTTTGAGCTCAACCAGCTGGCTAAGCTAAAACTTTTGTATGCTGAACCGAGGAAGATGTCAGGCTGGTTTGAGGCTGCCCTAAAGAAGGAGTACCACACCCGATGGGTTAACTTCAGACCCCAACAGCCTACTAGGTATATCAGAAGGTCTGAGGTTGATGCCATTACTGGCAAGCCCAAGAGAGTGTTGAAGTGGAATCCTCTGTGCACAATGTCAAGAATCCCACTCAGGAAAATGCCACAGGACTTCACTCCACATTTTAAGTGGTGGTACTACGATTGGAGAACAGCTGAAGCGGTCATAGTTCTAAGCAAAGAGGGACAAATGGATACGATCAGGGTATTCAACCCGATGTGGCTTACTAACTTGTCGGATAATGATGTCTATACGCTATACAAGTGGCCACTGTTCTATGATACGCAAGATATTGTACAAGCCCTCCAGTTTCAAAACGTTATACGACCCTGCTTTGCGTTTGAGATTCACACAGAGTCACAAAAGAGGAGAAGTACAAGAAATACAAGGAGGTTATGTAGAAAACAGAGATTAGAGAGATCTAGGTCCAAGGGGGAGTTTGTTGATACATGTATGTCCCTAGATCATGTTATAAATGTAATAGATCTTGTTTGTCTGATTCTGAGGTAATGATTGGAATGATTAATGAAATGATATTGTTTGTTTGTTATTTATAATATTTAATATTTCATTAATGAGTCGACGTTGAATTGGTTAATTAGGTTTGTGGTTGTTTGAATTGTTACACATAATGTTATATTAATAAATTAATACATTCAAACTTAACAGAATGAAGTTCTTATGCGAGTGGCCCATGAGAATGGACCATACGCATGAATAACTTCATACGAATGACTCAGTCGCACGACTGAACCAGGAGACTGGATCAGTCGTATGATTGTAACATAAGATTGGCTCAGTCGCACGACTGAACACTCAGTCGTGCGGATGAATCAACCGCATGGTTCAATTGCATGACTGAACCATACTAATGGTTCAGTTGCACGAATGAACAATACTAACCTATAAATACAACCCAATTCGTGGAAAAACCAGAGCTTTGATTAATTACGATTCAGACGTACCCTAGCCGTCAAGAAGCCTCACAATTCGTTCTCCAAGTTCACAGAACACATTAGATCGATTCCCAATAGACTTCTAACGTTAGATTCAATTCTTGATTGATTCTTCGTGTGTTCTCACTGATTGGATCGCCAATCAAATAGGATTCCGCACTGTTTGATCTGGTCTACACGCTAATCACTAGGTATTTCGTTCAAATACCAGGTCCTAACAATGAGTCAATATGAAATGTGCGAAACTAGCCAATCGGTCAATAATGCACCAAATGACATCAAGAAATACAAGGTAATTTGAACACATACCAAGCTACGTCAACATTTCCTTTATGCCAAACCATGAATACCAATCGCGGAAATTCATGATCCTTTTTGTCCACATCAGAATGAATGTAATAACAAGTCTTGTGAGTCGCAATCAAGATAGAGATTTAGAGATTTTCAAGATTAGGAGTTCAAGGTTATCCAAAAAAATAGGAATTGCATTCTTAATTATTGGTAAAGAGTTAAACAAAGACATCGTTCATGATTAGACTGGAATTTAAATAATTTAGAATATCGACGACAAAGGCAATCACAAATAGCTTTCCAAATACGGCTTGCACATGCGGTTCATCAAACCCATGAACACAACCGTACATTGCTATAACCAGAAAGGCATGGCATAAATTTATAATAACTTTATCTTCTACGAAATATTGTTTTAGGAGTGTTATCATCGTACAATTAGGTTTTGATGATAACTCAGACCGAAGGTTGATAAAAAGGTTCCATAAAGCTAGATCAAACGTCAAATTGAAACATAAAAGCGTGAGAGAAGAAGTCGATTTAAAATTTAAATGTTCCAGGCTTGGAACTAAGGTTACCCTAAAGTAACAATGACCCCTTTTGAGTTCAAGATTCATGCTTTAGCTTGACTGGCTGGAACACTATCGTCAATAAATCAGATAACGGTGTTCACCCTTCAAGTTATTACATGTTTCTTGTCAGTTGAAGTCTTAAAATCCTGGTACGTTTGAGATCAAGGAATGGGAATGCTCACCAAGATGTGGTTATCACTCCTAGCTTGGTGGTGTATTTCCTAAAGTATGACTCTTAACTACCAAACAAGAGCTTGATCCTAACTCATTGTTGAGGATCCACAAGAATAAAATGAGGTAACTTACCATTAAGGTAAGGATAATCACTCCTATCTTAACAGTGAAGTTTTATAGAAACAAAATATAGCAAATGAAAAGTTTTATCAAAGAACGGAATTCACTCCTACTTTGATGGGGTCATTTCATTTGAGGAAAATACCATCCATAAAATTTTAAACGGTGATATTATCATCAAGGTATGGATTTCACGCCTATCTTTATGATTGAATTTCATAATAACAAGAAAACAATCGAGAACTGACCTTTGTAACCAAAGTACGGGATTCAATCCTGTTTTGGTGGGGTCATTTCGTTCATGAAATACGAGTTTCAAAGAAAAATAATTGAAATCTGTCCTCAAAACAAGGAAATCACTCCGATTTCGAGGATGGGATTTCATAAAACACACAATACAAAAATTGAAAACTATAATCAAGATACGAAATTTTACTCCTATTTTAAGGAGGTAATTCCATTTGTAAAATACGAATTCATAAAAAAACAAAAAGAAGGAAACAGTCATCAAGTTATGAGTTTCATTTCTGTCTTGACGATGACATTTCATAAGAACAGTAATAGCGAATGGAAAGTCATCACCAAAGTAAGGGAGTCACCCCTATTTTGATGAGATAGAATCGTTTAGGGGATACGAGTGTCCTTAGTCATAGGTTGACTTGCGGACTCTTGCATTGCCTACGATGCAAAATGGTTTGAAGTTTTTATAAAGCTCAACTTAAAAAATGAAGAGAATATCGGCTAGAAATTCAGAACTTCAAATTACATCAATGTAACATTAACAGGAAAAGAAAATCATGCTTGCTAGGATTTAAGGTTAAAGTTTGGGATAACAGAGTTAATTGTGTTAGGTTCTCAAATCTTGAATGGTTTAAGTCAGGAAAACAAGATCAATGATGGAAATGATTCAACACAATAATGAGATGTAAATGTTCGTTTCAAAATAAAAGGGAATGTGTTGACTTCTCAAAGTGTTACGTCAACCACAACTTTACGGTAGACACGCGTACCTATAAGCGAACACCGATCTCATGAGTTCCAGGTCAGATAAACTGATACAACGGTCGAATCAAATTTATGTGTATACCTTGCCTAGACAAGGTATCCCGGGATGCAAGTATTCCACCTTTCAGCATTGCATGATTTCAGTTATGGGACACAATTTAAGGACATTTGAAAACCCAAAGTAACAATTTTAAGTTTTAAAAAAAACCATTCGGTTTAGACGACCAATATCTTTGGATATATTAAGATCCATGTACACGTTGGTCAAGGTATGAATATAGTTACATAAGACGCACAACGTATAACGTGTTTAAACGTAAGAATTGAGGAGTATAATGAGTTTAATATTAACGGGAACATTCTGTAAGATAGGAATGAGAAGATATTTGAGTTTTGATGGTAAACCAGTCCAAGGAATCAAGGATTTTTTATATTTAAAATATAAACCGGATGGTTCCATTTGGTAACGCATTACCATTTGGAAATGTTGACACGTCAAGGTAAATTGACCCATTTGCCTTAGAAACTTGTGTATGTTGACCATAGCTTATCACTCATCCCAGAAATCCCCAGGTAAGCATAACTGGTCTCGTAATGAGATTTATACGATATGCTTGCCTTAGCTCGAAGGCCTTTTGCCAGGAAATCCAGAATACAGGTGTTTATGTGTCACACAAATTTCTTAGGTTCATGAAGAGATTTTCATAGATTAGACATAGAGTCTAAAGATTCAAGACATAACAAATATACGATTCCACGTGTCGTCGAGAATAAGATTAAGAGATTTCATGTTCAGGGAAAGTCAAAGAGTCAAAAATAAGTTTAGGGAGATAAATGTTCAGGGAAAGTCAAAGAGTCAAAGATAAGTTTAGGGAGACAAGTAACAATGTTTAGGCAACCTATGCTAAGGCATCAAATTACACATAAGAAGGCATAGCATTATGTAGCATGCAAACCATACATTTTACAAGATTGAAATATAATTCTATAAGGTTCATGCATACGCTATAGTCTAGGTCACTATTTCTAATAACCTAAATCTCTATAGTTATGGGCTCTGATACCAATCTGTCACACCCCAACCTTAACGGCGGAAACGTCGAGGTGTGAGGGTTAAGATCGTTCACAACCACATAACGCTATTAATAACCCAAATATATATTAATCATAAGTTTCAATTGTACCAATACAAACATAGGTCTCAAAGAAAGTAAATAACATCACATAAGATGTAACAAGCCAATTTATTTCATTTATTTAACTAAGTCTATTCCTAGATGTGATAGCACTTCAAGATGTCAATCAAACTTGAGCATTTCCTGAAACATATTAAAAATAAAAGGTCAACAAAAATGTTAGTGAGATTTCCATAGTTTTCAATACATAAGTATATAAAAATGGCAATTCATGTTGTAAGTTAGAGAAAAAAGTAACTAGGGATGTAAAACAGAATGCATAATCAAACCTTGATAAAGCTTTACAAGTCTCAAACGTTTACAAGTATATACGATTAGCTAGTTTACTTGGATCAACCAAGCAGGCTTGTTAGGCCCATAGATCTATGACGTCGCCAGGCTAGCAATAGTTAATGATTGTACGTATATTCGACATTACATGGTAGCTACAAGGTTCAACTAACCACAACACACGAGTAAATTGCCATAAGTTTACAAGAATCAAACGTTTACAAGTGCAATGATTATAAAGTAACATGTTTCACCCCAAAGTGTGAAAATATGAAAAAGGGGTATAGAAATACTTACCTGGTCAATAAATATAAAGTTGACGATTATTAAGAAATATAATAAGCAACGTTCCAATATAATGCTTCACAATGCACCTAAAAATATAAATATATTTACAAGGTTTAAGTTTATTTATAACAAGCTTAACGTTTTAACGAGAACTAGGGTTTTAGGTGGAATTTGGTATTTAGAGGTTTTATTAATTACATTAAGTAATAAAAGAAAAGAAATATACGAGTTAAGCATTTTAGTTTAAAAAAGGTAGGAAACCATCTGTAATACAACTTAGTTACAAAGTTCAGTAACGTGTATAACTTTTAAAATTACCCTTATTTTATACAACAATTAGCTTATTATTTAAATAAACAACAACATTTAAAGTCTATTTTATTATGAAAAAGTATTTTATATAATTTATTGGACTAACAATAATTTAGCAAAACAATATTTTAAGTCTAACTTAAAATAAATGATTTGTGCAAATAATGATTTTATAAGTTAAACAATATTTAAGGTACAATTTATAAGAAAAATAAATTAATTATATTGTTTATCTATAACATGTAATAAAATGTAAAGACATCATATGAAATAAACTAACAGAAAATAATAGGGTGTCTTAAAAAAATAACAAGTTCACAACTTGATTTTTATAAATTTTTAGAAAAATCTGAATTAAAACAAAGGTTAAAAAAACTTAAAATTAAAACACGAGATTCCTCGGGTTCGAACCGGGGACCTCTTGTTAGAAGTCACCAAAGTTACCACTTGAACCAAGGCCTCAGCCGCGATTAGAACTTCGTTTTAATAACCTAAATACACCAAATGCTGAATCTCCCCAAATCGTATGAACCCTAGGTTCAATTGACCCCAAATTGAAGCATTAGATGTTGTTATTAATCAAACCATTGTTAGGGCTTTTATTTAGCAGTTGAAAATGAGCATGTATGTATGTTTAATTACCCGATAGGTGTTTGATTTCAATAACATGACTCGACGAACAACCGCGACCAATGTGGAGCTTGATTGTTGATCAAATGATGATTACAAACCAATCTATTGCACAGGTAGTTTCTAATGAACTCAAGGATGGAAAACCTCTGTTATTTTCGAGTTTAGAAGCTTTGATGGTAGTGTTCGTATTGTGGCAGATCGCGATGGGAGTGGGTAGTCGAATTTGGTGTTCATGTTGTTTCAGAGGAAATTGAGGGTTGTGTTTGATTATGGGTAGATAGAAGTTCGATAAATGGAATTAATTGCATTTTTATTAGTGTTCAAGGCTCGAACGGCTATGTGAAGTGATTATAGTTTGGTTACACATTTGATTCGACTTATAACTGGTGTTTAACCACGATTTAAGTGTGCCTATAGTTAGAAACATGTATACGAACCGTTTTAGCGCGGTTTGGTGATTAATTTTTGTACCATTAAGCCCGTTTAAGGTCGCCTGAGAATCGCCGGACATGTGGCCGGAAAAACGGGCGGTGGGGAGGGAAGAATGGGTTGAGTTTTCAAATTTACACTTTCAGTTATTGTGGTTTAATTTGTTGTTATTTCATGTTAAAAACTTTCTTTTAGAGTTTCAAAATTGACATTATAACCCCTAGACTTTTAAATCCCAGTTGTATACATGTTTAATTTTTTATAATTCATACAAATTATTAATAACAATATTATTGTTATTATTCTTAGTTATAATTATTATTAATGATGTTATTAATATTATTATTATTATTATCATTATCAATATTATCTATTAAGTAATAATTAACATTAATAACTTTCAAACTAAAGGATTAAAAATAATAATAAAATAAGCATAAATGGCCCATAAGTTTCACATATGGCAACAATAGCCCTCATAAGAATAAACGCAGTTAACTTTTGGTTAACAAAAATACAAGATATTACAGTAATCACTATAAACCTAATTGTACACTACACGTCCAACATTATGCATAACTCGGGTACTGGGCCGAAGATCATAAATGATTTCCACACCGCACATAGCCTGTCACCAGCATTGAGGTGAGTAATCACTATAAACCATGTACAAAATCGTTGGTCAGTCACAAAGACTGGACCCCTGTGTGTATCCTTAAGGGTTAGCTAAACCATACGCAGTTGAGCTTACGGCATTTTAGAGCCGTGCACCTTCGTACATATTGCTTGCAAGCATTTCTATGCTTTCTCTTTCATTAATGCATGCATTCTATCATTATGTTCCTTTTTTCATTATCTTTCGCTTTACGTTACATAATAGTTATCATTTCTTTCACAACTATAACACTTAAAGCCACGAGAAAGATAAACATACATAACAGGAACATTAACATAATCATGCAAATAATCACACATATCAGCATGCATACATAACATACATCGCACATACCATCATGCATAACATCATACATAACATCATCATCATCATACATTCCCATCATAACATCTATGACCTCAAAAAGTCAACTTACATAGCCCCCGGGAACCTCCCAAGTCAAACCTACATATGCACTTTTTCCCCAAAAATTCCGAAAATATTCTAAGTCTTCATCTGTATTTCTTTTTATTCATCCACATTTCTTTTTGTTCATCAGCATTTTCCATCCGCATTAACGTTTGTTCATCCACATTAACATTTGTTCATCCGAATTCACTTTTCTTCATCCGCATTTCCTTTTTCTCATCCGCATTGACTTTTACTCATCCGTATTTCCTCTTTACTCACTCGTATTGACTTTTACTCATCCGCATTTCCTCTTTACTCATCCGCATTTCTTTTACTCATCCGCATTCCTTTTCTCATCCGCATTGACTTTTACTCATCCATATTTCCTCCTTACTCATCCGCATTGACCTTTACTCATCTGCATTTCCTCTTTACTCATCCGCATTGACTTTTACTCATCCGCATTTCTTTTACTCATCCGCATTGACTTTTACTCATCCGCATTTGTCAATGCTCATTCGCATTTGTCAATGCTCATTCGCATTTGTCAATGCTCATCCGTATTTGTCAATGCTCATCCGTATTGACTTTTACTCATCTGTATTTGTCAATGCACATATGCATTTGGAACACTTGAGAAGTTATTTAGGGTTAGGAGTATGAGCTACTGTTTGGGCGCATGAGCAGCCTAGGGCACACTTAACAACATAATTCGGTCCCCAAACATCATCTATCATGTTCTAATTTTAAATCATACATTCTACGCCTTAGAAACATAACCATAACATCATCACACAAATACATAGCCCAAAATCAGACCCCACCCTTAAGATACACACATTCATGCATATGGGTATGAAACCCAGTTTTATAAAAACGTATATTCATGCATTTCCAACCCCAAAACAGTTTAAAACAAGTAAAAAGGGGGTTCTAAAACTCACCTCAACAGCCTCTTTGGGTAAGACTTCCCTCAAAGCCCGATTGCTACAAGTTCTCACCTAGAAACCCACTAAAAACACACAACCGAACACACACACAACATACATAAGCATACAACTGAGGATGAAACCATCCCCTTTTACACTCACTTTTTCAAACATTTTTTTCCTTTTGGACACTTTTTACCCTTCAACTTGGGTAACATATCTTTTCTTTCTTTTTCTTCACTTTATTCTTTCTTTGCTAACTTTTATAAATAACCGGGTGTTACATGATGAAAAGTCCTCTATCATCCTTCTTACTTCCAAAAACTCATTTGGTTCCTATAGTGGTCTTCCCATGTGGCAGAGGACATAGGTTCTAAACCTTTTTCCTTTTGAATTGAAGCAGCTCCTCTTGCATAGCTTCAACCCAACTTCCATCCTTCAGAGGCTCATCATTTTCCTAGGCTCTATTTGAGATAAGAAACAAGGCTGAAGACAAAGATTTGAATCATGAGTTTGTCCTCTTGTTCTTACCTCTGAATCAACATCTCTAATGATGTTTGTAGTGGGATGTGACTTGTGGTTTCTTAGCTGAGGAATCACAACAAGTTGTTGAGAGAGATCTAAATTAGAAAATTTTTGATCTGGCGTTGAGGTTTCTCCTACCATATCAACACACTTATCAAGTGAAACTTCATCCAATGAGTGTGTGACATCATTGATGTTGACTTCAATGGAGTGGTTATCAACATCAATAAATTCTTGATCACTTTCATCACCACCATGTTCTTCTGCATTTGAAGTTTATTTATCTGGTTATTGAGCCTCTAAGATAGAATTTGAAGGCATCGTAGATGTATCAGCTGAATTAGTCATTGTTGTGCTAATATAAACTTCATTTGCAGAGCTAGTTACAACTAGAGCTGAAGTAATGTTACTTGAGGTCTTCTCAGCTCAAATCTTGGATCAGGATCACCTGTGGGTAGAATATCTATAGACCTGAAACATTCTCACAAGATTTGTTAAAACAATTGGTAACTAAATCAAGATCAAATAGCCAATCAAGACCATAGCCATTTACACTAGGTGTGTGTTCATTGAAGGTCACATTGGCTGACTCCTTAACTATCATAGTTCTGAGATTGTATACTCTATAAGCCTTAGCTTGTGAAGAGTATCCAATATAGTGTCCATCATCTGATGTTGGACCAAAAGAACCAATGAGCCAAGATCAGAAAACCTCTAAGTCCCACATGGTATCACAACAACTGCTGAAAGCTTCATCAGCAGTTTGACAAGTGCTGAAGACTTCAACAGCTGAAGAACTAAAGTGCTGAAGTACAACAGCTGAAGAACACAAGTGCTGAAGCTGAAAGACCAAAGTACTGAAGTACAACAGCTGAAGAGTTTACAAGTGCTAAAGATCAACAACTGACGTACAAAGTCTGAAGACAAAGACTGAAGACATCGGCTGATGATATCTACTGAAGTCATCAGCTGATGAAACACCTGAAGGTCAAAGTCTGAAGATCAAGTACTGAAGCCTCAGTAGTTTGTCACAACTGCTGAAGAGTACTTCTTCAGTAGTTGTGATATCAGTAGTTTTATATTTCTAGTCTCAGTAGTTTTATGTTTCAGTAGTTTTGTAAAACGACTGAAGAGCTTGTTCTTCAGTCGTTGTAGTTTCAGTAGTTTTATATTCTGTACTTAACACTCTGATATGTTCTCAGTAGTTGTGAATATTTCAGTAGTTTGTTAAGAGTTAGTTATTTTTGTATTAGATCTGCCAGTTGTCACTTTCCGTGATAACAGCAGTGATTGTTGCACTCTATATAAGGAGTGACAACCTATTGTAATAATATGAATGAATGGAATGAATGAATGATTTGATTAGAAATATTCTATATCTATAAACATTCCTTGAATCAGAAATATATATTCTCTCACTATAACCGTATGTGCTCTTAATGCATACAAGTATCGATTACTTGCTACAATTTGTCTAATTCCTGTTCGTATTCCGCTGCTTTGAACTCTAATACATCAAACTTGTGATCGCTGATCCTGTCAAATGGTATCAAAGCTGGTTAATCATTGATCGATCTAATAATTGATCATTGAAACTGCTATTCAAGATCTAAGTTTGATTGAATTAGCTTTTGTTTTTGCAAGAAACGGTTATAGAGATTGAATTTTCTGTATTTCTGGTCATTCATCCTGAGATCTTTTCTTGGTTTTCATTGAGTTGTTGTGGTCTGTGTAAAACTTTTAAAAGCTTGAACTAAATTGTTTCTGAACTGAAAATGACTACTCCCTCCAATGATCCTCACAATACTGGTTCCTCAACCAAGCCACCAATGCTGGTTAGGAATGAGTATAACATATGGCAAAGACGAATGCTCCATCACCTGTCTGTTAACAGCGCAGGTTATTGGACATCAGTGGTACATGGTCCACACAAGCCTATGGTGAATAACCCGGAAACCAATCAAATGGTTCCGAAGAGGAGGGAGCAATACTCAGATGAGGATAAGAAGTTGCTTGAAATTGATGCAAAAGCCCATGGAATTCTGGCCATGGCACTGCCAAATGAAATCTATTCTGGGCTAATGCATCATGAAACTGCCCATGACCTCTGGAATGCCTTGAAAGAACAATTTGGAGGAACAGATGAGGTCTTGGCAAATAATAGAGAAATTCTTGCCCAACAATATGAAACATTCTCTCATAGAAAGGGTGAGACACTGACTCAACAATATGAGTTCTCTTGTTTGATCTCTGAACTAAAAATGGTCAAACTTGAGTACACAAATATTCAGATGAATAACAGATTTCTCAGATCACTGCCTGAGAGATGGGACACATATACTATTGTCCTACGCTCCAGTGTAAGTTTGGACAAACTATCTCTCACCCAACTCCATGGGAAACTGCTCACGTTTGAGAGAGAGATAGAACAGAAGAGAAAGCTGTCTTCATCTGAAAAGCTCACTGAAGACTTTGTACCAGGCAACACTGCCTTGGTGGGTCATGAGTCAGAATATGCTTCATCTGAATGCCAGTATGATGAGCATATTAATTTCTCTTCAAGCACTTCTGATTCTGCATTTGTAAGTGTTGATGGTCAGTTTACTGGGTGTAATAATGACAATTATGCTTCATTATGGATGATCTCAAGGGGATTGCTGATGATGACTTAGAAGAGATGGATTTTTGAGCCAAATGGCCCTGATAAATATCAGATCTCAGAAGTTCTATAAAAGAACTGGAAGAAAATTCCCAGGACTCTCTGGCAAAACCAAAGTTGGTTTTGACAAGAGCAAGTTGAGGTGTCACAAATGCCAAAGGCTTGGACACTTTGCAAGAGAGTGTAGATCAACTGGATCTAACTCCACTGCACCCTTTGTGACTTTTCCTGGCAATAGTCAACAACACAGAGGGCAACATCCTGTCACTTCTAGTCATCATCCTCAACAACAATCTCCGGCATATTGTTCCTCAGGGTCAAATGCCATATCCGCACCCTTGTTATTACATGCCACAGTCAAATCAAGTTCAAGTTCCTATGGCACCACAACCTCATGCACTACCAGAACCTTAGCCATCCCAATCTCATCAACAAACTCAACCTCAACAACACAGCTTCTTCACCCCAGGAGTTGTTGACTGGAGCAGTTTACCAGATGACATGTCTGGTCATGACCAACTGTTCTCAGGTGCTGGTCAACATGGTGGTGACAGTCCTTTTGGGAATCTAGCTCTTATGGCTTTGGAGTCTGCTGATACTTCATTTTCTAATGCCTCTACACCTAAGGTATCACAGGTATCCTCTGAGGCAAAAGCCAAATTATGTTCTGAACCATGCATAGCAGCATTTGCTTCCATTAGAGAAGCAAATGTAGCTTTAATTAATAAGAACATTGAGCTAGAACAAATAATTTCCAAAAACAAAGCTGAATTTGAGTCTGTACTTAAAGATAAAAATGATGAGATTTACAAACTGAAATGCCAAATAATTGATGATAAGGCTAGAGAAGAGGTACTTCTAGAGAAGTACAAAGATCTCAAAGAAACCCTTGCAGTTACCCAGGTAGAGTGTGATAGATGGGTACAATCATGCAAAGGTTTTGAAATGCTTCTTAGTAAGCAATCTGCTTCAAATGTGAAGTTTGGAATTGGTTACAATCACACCGCTCCACCTACAGATTTTACTCCAAGAGCAGAAGTAGAATCTGAGGGTGAGAGTGATAACCAATCCATCACATCATGTGATCTACCTTCTGATACAGCACAATCAGAAGTAGCAGTCAGCATCAAGCCCTCTTTGAACCTATCAGCTGATGTTGATGGTTCAAATGCTGACACTCACATGATTAATGAGTTGATCAACTCAGGAGTTAATCCTGAAAGTCCTGAAAGGACTAAAGAGCAGGATTTAACACCTGAAGTTCAAACTTCAACTGCTGTCAGTACTAAAGAGAAGAAAACTGCCAGTAGAAAGAGTTTGAAGACTACTAAAGAGGCAGTCAAGAAAGCAAACAATGCTTCACCCTCTTTAGTTGATGATCAACCTAAGATGAAGAAGAAACCATGTGAAGTATGTGGTTTGTTCAATCATCTTACAGATGACTGCTGGTACAAAAGAGGTTCCAAACTCAAACAAAAAGAAGAAATTAAAGAGAAAATGGTAAAAATGAAAACTGAGTTTGAGACCACATTTGTACCAGCAACATCAAATCTTGTAACCCTTAAGTCCTCAAAGAAATCCAAAAAGGAAGGGGTTAAACAGGTGACAGCTGAGAATGCTCAGAAGAAGAAGGGGCAACATAGGAACTTATCAAACTCCACTGGCAATGTGTCTGATGAGCTGAAAGCTCTATCATAAAATCAGACACAGCTGGTTATGATGGTTCAACATCTGTTGGGTAGAGTTAACCAACTAGATGCTCCTATGTTGAAACCACAGAAAAGGAGGTCCAAGCCAAAGGACTCCTCTTCTACACCATCTTCTTCCTCTCAGACTGTTGTTTCAGATAAACCTGTTAGTTTACCATCTATTGATGAGACCAGGCCCAAAACCAAAAAGGTTTGGGTCTCTAAAACTAACTGATTGTTTATTTTTGCAGGGTTCTTCAACATGCCAAAGTAGCATCTGGTATGTAGACAGTGGGGGATCTATGCACATGACTGGGAACAGCTCCCTTCTTCATGACTACTCTCAAGGAAAGAAGGGATTTGTTTCTTTTGGCAATGATGCTAGGGGTTACATCATTGGTAAGGGTTTTGTCTCTAATGGAGAAATCAAATTTGATGATGTTAATCATGTGGAAAATCTCAAGTACAATCTCTTGAGTGTCAGTCAAATGTGTGATAAAGGCCATGTTGCTCTTTTCACCAGTCAAAACTGTAGGATTCTATCATCCAAAGTTTTGCACTTGATTGACAGGAAGAGTGTATGCCTTAGATCTTTCTAAGAAAATAGATCTCAAAGGCAATCCTTGCCTATTTTCCAAAGCCTATTCTCAAGAATCTAAACTGTGGCACAAAAGGCTTGGTCATGTTAATCTCAAAAACATGAATCAGCTTACCCACAATAGTTTAGTCAGAGGCTTACCAATAAAGGAGTTCCACTGTGATGAAACCTGCACTGCTTGTTTAAAAGGAAAACAACACATTCTCATTCCCTCCTATTGAAGTGCCTAAGTCCACTGCCTGCTTGCAATTACTGCATATGGATCTATTTGGTCCTGTGAGAGTAATGAGCATGGCAAAGAAGAAATACTGTCTGGTAATTGTGGATGATTACTCCAGATTTGTATGGACTTTCTTTTTACATTCAAAGGATGAGCTGCTCAGAAGATTATTCACTTTGTGCTGTATATTGAGAAACAGTATTCCCTTCCAGTCAAGTGTATTAGGAGTGACAATGGAACTGAGTTCAGAAATCATACACTTGATGACTTCTATCTTTCAAAGGGAATCAAAAGGCAGTTTAGCATTCTAAGGACTCCAGAGCAAAATGGAGTAGTGGAGAGAAAGAACAGGACCCTCATTGAAGCTGCAAGGTCCATGCTGGCTGGCTCTGGTTTGCCACTGACCTTTTGGGCTGAAGCTGTCAACACAGCTTGCTATGTGCAAAATAGTTTTAGTAAATCAGAGGTTGATGAAGACTCCATATGAGTTCTCCATCATTTGGCTCCTCTGATTTCATTTTTCAAAGCATTTGGGTGTCCTGTTTTTTTCTCAACACAAAGGATCAACTCCATAAATTTGATCCTAAGGTGGATGCAGGGTATTTTGTTGGTTATTCATCTACTTGCAAGGCATACAGAGTCTTCAACTGCAGAACAAGATGGTTGAGAAGAAACTCTACATGTTAAGTTCAATGAATCTCCAAAGGACAAGATTCCACAAAGCCCTGTGGAGTTATTTGATTTGGACATACTGCAATATGTTCCTTATCAAACTCCTGCTGTTGCTCCTGTCAACAGTTCACCACCTGGTGGTACTGCTGATGTGATGATGATTGCAGTACTCACCTCTTCAGGTTTAGTGATCAGCTGCCTGATTCAGCTAGACCTGATGTTCCTGTAGCTCCAGTAGCACCATCCACAACAATGCTGATGAGATCTCTTCGAATTCAACTTCCTTTGAATTACCATCCACTGATTGGTTTCAAGGAAATGATTCACCATCACCATCTGTTACTGCTGAGCCTGCTACAAACACTTGCACAGATCTCATTGTGTATCAAGATCTGAAGAATCACCCTATGTCTCAATCATTGGTGATATCACTGCTGGAGTATCAACAGAAGTCAATTGTCAAATTTCTGATTCTATGCTCTCTTCATCAGTCAGCAAGAGCCAAAGAATTATCACATTGCTTTAAAGGACAATGGATGGGTTGATGCCATGCAGCTTGAGCTTCTTCAGTTCAAGAAACAGCAAGTGTGGGAACTGGTTCCTCTACCTCCAGGTAAGTGTGCAATAGGCACTAAATGGGTGTTTAGGAACAAAACTGATGAAATGGCTTATTGTTAAGAACAAGGCCAGACTGGTTGTTCAGGGGTTTGCACAAGAAGAAGGTATTGATTATGATGAAACCTTTGCCCCTGTAGCCAGACTGGAAGCAATTCGATTGTTTTTAGCTTATGCTGCTTATCAAAACCTTAAAGTTTTTCAATGGATGTCAAAAGTGCATTTTTGTATGGAAAAATTAAAGAAAGTTTTGTATGTCAACCTCCAGGCTTTGAGGACAATAAACATCCTAATTGGGTGTATAAGCTTGATAAGGCTCTTTATGGGTTAAAGCAAGTTCCTAGAGCCTGGTATGAGACATTATCAACTTTATCTGGAAAATAATTTCACTAGAGGCTCCATAGATAAGACTTTATTCATTAAGAAAGCTGGGCAGTATAATCTACTTGTTCAAATTTATGTAGATGATATCATTTTTGCATCCTCTGATCCAAAGTTGTGTGATGCCTTTACAAAGTTGATGCAACAGAAGTTTGAAATGAGTGCCATGGGAGAATTACAGTTCTTTCTTGGTTGCAAATCAAACAAAAGGCTGATGGAATTTTCATTCATCAGTCCAAATACACAAAAATCTTTTGCAAAAGTTTGATTTACAAAACTGTAAGCCTGTTCTACCCCCATGTGCAGCACCACACAACTGGATACAGATCAGAAAGGTAAAGTGTTGATGAACACTTTACAGATGTATGATTGGGTCCTTGATGTATTTAACACCTTCTAGACCAGATATATGTTTGCTACATGTGTTTGTGCTATATTTCAGGCTGCACCTAAAGAGTCTCATCTGATTGCAGTCAAGAGGATCTTTAGATATCTACAAGGCACTCCATCTCTAGTTTATGGTATTCTACTAGACATTCTGGTAAATTAGTTGCTTTTTCTGACAGTGACTATGCAGGTGTAAGTTGACCAGGAAATCAACTTCTGGTGGATGTCAATTCCTAGGCAACTGCTTGATTTCTTGGCAGAGCAAGAAACAGACCTCAGTTGCTACATCAGTTGCTGAAGCAGAGTACATTGCTGCTGCAAGCTGCACCTCTCAGGTACTCTGGCTTCAGAACCAACTTCTGGATTATGGCATTATAGAGACTAAGACTCCATTGTTAATGGACAGTGCTTCAGCTCTTGTATTGTCAAAAATCCAGTCCAGCACTCTAGGACCAAACATATAGGATCAGACATCATTTTATAAGGGATTGTTTTGAAAAAGGTCTGATGATCCTAAGTTTGTGCCAGTGCTGATGAGCTTGCAGACATTTTTACTAAGCCTTTGGATAGTTCAACTTTCCAAAACCTGTGTTAAGGCTTGGTATGCTGCAGCTAGAATAAGTGACAACTACTGATGATTCAGTAGTAATTACTGGTGATCATTGCACCCATGTCACATATAAGTACTGATGAGTCCTTTTCCCTCTTCAGTATTTTTATAACTACTGATGGCTAAATGCCTCATAAGTACTGAAGTACTTTATCTGTTCCAACTACTGATGTAGTTACAACTACTGAAATCAGTATAAACTATAAGTACTGATGTCCTATGAACAACTGAAATCAGCCAAAAAGGCTGATGAATGTGTTGAGGACAGTATGAAACAGCTGACAAGCTAAGAATTGACGAAAACAGCTGAAGAGACTTTCTCTTCAGTCGTTTGTACAACTGCTGTTTCATTCTAAACAACTGAAGCAAAACCATGTCTTCAGTAGTTTTATAACTACTGATGACTAATACCAAGTCTTCAGTTTTTACAACAGCTGATGACAAAACCACTGTCTTCAGTAGTTTCATAACTACTGATGCCAAACACCATGTCTTCAGCTGTTTCATCATCTGAAGTCAAAACCACGGTCTTCAGTAGTTTTCTAACTTCTGATGCCTAACACCACGACTTCAGCTGTTTCAACGTCTGAAAGATAATACATGTCAACGGTCGTTTAAAACTACTGATGACTAACCCTCATCCTTCATTGTTTTCTTACCGTACCCTATGTTCATCTCTTCAACCTAACGTTCCTCTCCAAACTTCTTTCTTCTCAATGGCGTCCATGCAAATTAACCACGACACAACTGTGTTGCCTACCTCACTAAATTGCCTATCTGGACTAAGTTCGATACTGCTATCGATCTTAGGTTCAGTCCCAATACAATACGGCATTTCTTCTGATCCCATACTACATGCCGAATCCTTCACATTTTGGATGAACGTTACTATTACCACTGGGGAGAACAACACACCATCTCTCCAGTCGGTCATAAACAACAAAGAAGTAGTCATCACTCCTGCAATAATCCGCAAAATCTTCATCTGAATGATGCTAGTTCTCCTGCTGGATATCCGAAGGGCACCACAAATCTATCCTTTGCCCAACATGGATATCAAGGCGATCTCAGTGCCTCCACTATCTGAAGAAACACTTTAATGACGCTGAGCGCCTAATTTTTCACATGGTGAATGTATGTTTGGCTCCTAAGACGTCGTCTTGGGATCAAATGTCGACAAAATGGCAGCAGGTAATGTATTCTATTCTTGAGCAACAACCGCTAAACTTTTCAGAAAATAAATTTTTAAAGCTCAAGGATATGGCTCAAAAACTAACTGCCAACCGTTGGATACTATATCCACGGTCATAATGGCCATCATTACAAACCAGCTTAATGCTGAGGGACTTGTTGGCTTGGAAGTCCCTGCTACGGCTGTTCTGCCGGAAGTATACTCCGGCACAACTCTGACAGACACTCAAAATGGCTGCCAAGCTGCGAAAACCTACGCAGCTGGAACCCACAGCCCACCTCCAAATTAAAAGTCCCCACCAAACCACCAAAAAGAAACCCAAAACGGCTACTCAGGGAATTGAGTCCTGAGGATGCCCCTGCAACACAAACGCAGGATATATCCACTAGTCCAAACCCCTAGTGGATACAATGACTCTTCCAGCCATAGCCGCTCAGGCTTCCTCTCAACAGGAGCTGCAGCAACCACACAAGGGGTACCTACATATCTGGGTCTTCCTCATTGAGGGGATTGCCATTGAAGAGCACCAACCTCCCCAGGTGCACACTGCTCTATCCCTTCACCCCAAACAACCGCCCCTCACAGCCCAACTTTAATAGTTGCACAAGTGCTGACTCAACTGCACTCCTCACCCCCTCCCCAGAAACCAGTTACTACTGGGAATACCTCTACAATTGAGGGGGAGGAACACAGTGCACTTGAGAACCCACAGCATAGGGGTTTACCACTTCTATCTCCTGGTGTAGACAAGGAGCTTAGAATATCTAGTGAGGCTGCCACCTCCTCTGACTCAGCACATGATCAGAATGAGGCTGGTAACATTGCTAAGACCTCACTAGAGGCAACAGCTGATGATGGCACATGTCCTGAGGCTGGAAGTCCCCAGTACCAAGCACAAGGGGCACATGCACAACTGGTCTACACCAAGTGCATGTAAATCCTGCTCTAAGCAGGAGGTCAGGTGATTCAGCTTCGGCTGATGATGACCTGGGCTTTTTCTATGATGTTCTTGCCAGAACACAATCCTTGAAGAGAAAGTCAGTAGGCCTGCAAACCTACTTGATCAACTCTCACAAGGAGAAAGACCATTGCCTCTACCCACCCACAGATGGCACCTTCACTTGAAGGTTCCCCAAACACTGAGCCACTCCAAACTCAACCACCTGCCTCTGCTTCAAGCCCTATTCTCAGGAACAGAACCCTCCTGAGAAAATAGGTGCTGTACTTCAAAATTCCCTCTCTCTCATCACACCATAATCACTGATATTGTGACTAAAGCCATTGATGAGAGGCTTTTCTCAACTTTACAGCCCTTGATGCTGCTGTACAAAAGACTCTTTCTGCGGTACAAACCCCCTCCTCCAATGCATCCAAAAAGGGGGAGAGTACTGCAGTGAAAGAAAAGAAGAGGAAAAGAACAGAGGAAAAGAAGGAAGCGAAGAAGCAAGCCCAAGAGGAGGAGAATGAAAAGCAACCTCTGCTCACTTACAAGCGAAAGAAAAGTGCTGATGATCATACTGCTGAAGACAAATCTTGGAGGAGCTGGTAAAAGAAGCTGACACTACCCACAGCCGATCCATGGATAAAATAATTGAACAACTCTTCAGGCAGGGGTTGACACAGCAACACTGGATAGTGAGATCAGAAGGTGGAAGTGCAAGAGATAAACCAACGATGGGCAGGGTATGATGCTCTGGAAAAAGAGAGATGGAAATAATGATCCGCTTTATTGCAAAATACTTAGGAAGATCGTTAGTGGAGATTCGCGCATGGACAGGGACAGCATTCTGGCTATAGCCACCAGAATCTGTCTGCCTGAGCAATTCAACAAAGGGATTATGTGGAAGCCCTTGATGAGGCTGGGGCTGGTAAAAGGTTAGAGATGGCTAAACTCACAAAAGCGAAACTAACTACAAAGATGCTGGATCAACCTTCCCTTCCACCCACTCAAACAGAGCCTATCCCTCAAATCTCCCAACCATCTCTAAGCCAAAATCCAAACATCCTCATTCTCCAAACCAATTCCTTCACCAACCCAACCATCATCCAGTGATGCACCCAGAAGGAGGAGAAGGGTGCTGAGGATGGAAGAAGAAGAAGAGGAGGATGAGGCGATAGTCTGCCACTCTCTCTGCGTTCTAAAGCTACCAAACCCCGAAGTCAACCCATGATCACACCTGACTCTCAAAGGGAAATGGTCAGAGTCAAGATAGCAGAAGAAGAACAGCAGAAACAGCACGATGAGCAACTGTTGAAGATGGTTGACAAGGAATTTCCTCAGTCATCATCCATTCAAGCCATGAAAGGGCATGCTCAAAGGCTGTACACTCTCAGCATACTTTTCAGTATCAAAAGGAGAGAGTGAGAGTATGGCCAGACCCCAGGTGAGTTCTAGAATCCATAAAAGAACTATTCCACACAGATACAATGGCCAGGTACGAAAAACAATAGATTCTACCATCATGTTGGCCATTGTAGTCTCACCTTGGGAAATCATTGATGAATTCAAGAAAGCTCACCAAGCAAAGAAGACCCCTCAAGCTTTACTAGAAACAAGATGATAAGAAGGGGTTGCTATATAAAGCTTGAAGACATCCAGAAGAATGAGCTCCAGTTACTCCTTGAAGGCAACCATCCTGATGAATTTGTATATAGGAGGTAACTACTGTGGAGCTGAAAAATGGCAGGACCATGAAGTACTTATCAGAGTACTATGGTCCAGAGTTCTTCTTCGAAGGAGGAGTAGAAGAACTCTCTCAGGAGGAACAAGTTGTTCTCCTTGAGGCCTATGTTCGAGAGTCATACAGACTCATTATGGGGAAGTAAATCTCATGAATGGGATAACAACTCTGTGTCCAGTTCCCCAAAACAGAGTTCCCATTCATACCCTGCCAAACAAATATCTGAGATTTCTTCCCAGGCCGGAGCTTACATGGGTCATCTTCTCTACTGCTCAAGAAGGAAAAAGACCAACATTTTGCCAACAATAAGTGGGATAATAAATATTTAGAGGTTTTGGCTGCATTGGTTCAGGGGGAGTTTGTTGGACCAAAAGAACCAATGAGCCAAGATCAGAAAACCTCTAAGTCCCACATGGTATCACAACAACTGCTGAAAGCTTCATCAGCAGTTTGACAAGTGCTGAAGACTTCAACAGCTGAAGAACTAAAGTGCTGAAGTATAACAGCTGAAGAACACAAGTGCTGAAGCTGAAAGACCAAAGTACTGAAGTACAACAGCTGAAGAGTTTACAAGTGCTGAAGATCAACAACTGACGTACAAAGTCTAAAGACAAAGACTGAAGACATCAGCTGATGATATCTACTGAAGTCATCAGCTGATGAAACACCTGAAGGTCAAAGTCTGAAGATCAAGTACTGAAGCCTCAGTAGTTTGTCACAACTGCTGAAGAGTACTTCTTCAGTAGTTGTGATATCAGTAGTTTTATATTCTAGTCTCAGTAGTTTTATGTTTCAGTAGTTTTGTAAACGACTGAAGAGCTTGTTCTTCAGTCGTTGTAGTTTCAGTAGTTTTATATTCTGTACTTAACACTCTGATATGTTCTCAGTAGTTGTGAATATTTCAGTAGTTTGTTAAGAGTTAGTTATTTTTGTATTAGATCTACCAGTTGTCACTTTCCGTGATAACAGCAGTGATTGTTGCACTCTATATAAGGAGTGACAACCTATTGTAATAATATGAATGAATGGAATGAATGAATGATTTGATTAGAAATATTCTATATCTATAAACATTCCTTGAATCAGAAATATATTCTCTCACTATAACCGTATGTGCTCTTAATGCATACAGTATCGATTACTTGCTACAATTTGTCTAATTCCTGTTCGTATTCCGCTGCTTTGAACTCTAATACATCAAACTTGTGATCGCTGATCCTGTCATCTGTTTCTCAGCAAATTTGGCAATTTGATCTTTCGTATTCAGATGGGGCAAGGACATCCAAATGACCTGAGAAATCAATGAAAGATTTCTTTGTGCTAAAGTTCATAGAGTCTTACCATGTGTCTTACCACCAAAACTCTATTCTGCACATAGCAAGCAGTGTTTACTACCTCTGCCTAGAAGGTGATAGGTAGCTTAGAGTCAAACAACATGGTTCTTGCAACTTCAATCAGTGTCCTATTTCTTCTCTCACCAACACCATTTTTTGAGGAGTCCTGGGAGCACTGATTGTCTTTAATACCCTTTTCATCACAAAATATATCAAGAATGTGGTTCTGAACTCAGTCCTTGATTTATCTTATGGTTTTGACCTTGTGACCGATTGTCTCAATCCTTAGGATAAATTCTTCAAATCTCAGGAGTCTCATTCTTAGTTCTAAGAAAGAATACTCAAGTAAGTCTTGTAAAATCATATGTGATCACCAAACACAAGAGGTCCTTCCAGATCTTACACTGGTGGCGACAAGAGATCCAATGTAACAGTGTAGAGGAGTATTGATTGAATTTCTTTCCTTTGGCTTGTGAGATACCTTATGTCGCTTCCTTTTAGGCTGCAACACAGGTTCATCACTTGTAAACTCTTTCTTTTGCCTCCAGTTACCAAATCATTCTTAATTAGTTTATCATTTTTTAAAGTTTACATGGCATATTCTTTAGCCAGAGGAAAGATTCATCAATATTTGCTTTGGACAGCAAGCATGAAACTTCCCGGAGGGAGATGTTTTCTTGCAAGTCCTCTTTGTTGGACCAAAAGAACCAAGAGCCTGATCAGAAAACCTCTAAGTCCACAGACTCATAACAACTGCTGAAGACTTGATTAGCTGTTTGACAAGTCTGAAGATTTCAACAGCTGAAGACTAAAGTACTAAAGACTTCAAAAGCTGAAGAACAAAGTACTGAAGATCAACAGCTGAAGTACAAAGTACTGAAGACTTCAAAAGCTAAAGAACAAAGTACTGAAGATCACAACTGAAGTACAGACTGAAGACATTAGCTGATGATAACAGCTGAAGTTCAAGTACAAGTACTGAAGCCTTCAGAGTTGTTACAACAGCTGAAGAAGTTTTCTTCAGTTGTTGTGATGGGTTCCTTCAGTAGTTTTCTTTTTGTTTCAATATTTGTAAAACGATGAAGAGCATGTTCTTCAGTCGTTGTAGTTTCAGTAGTTTCTTTTCAGTAGTTGTAGTAATAGTTAACACTTAGCATTTTTGTAAGAAGATGTCCCTGTTTGACATCTCAGTAGTTGTGTTAACTATCTGTAGTTTGAATAAATTCTGTTAGATGTCACTATCAAGTGACATCAGCAGACGTCACATCTCCTATATAAGAGGTATTGACCTATTTGTATGTGACATTCTGTTACCACGAAAGCGAATATTGAATTAAATATATTTCAGAATTCTTTCTGTCTATAACCGTTTGTCTTACCTTGAATATCTTTTGTGTTCTTGTGAATTAGCTAATTCATTGTTTGATTTCCGCTGCTATACTCTCTAATCAATCAAACGTAGATCGCTGATCCTAACAAGTGGTATCAAAGCAGGTTAATCATTGATCGATCTAACAGTTGATCATTGAAACTGCTATTTGATATCTATGTTTGATTGAATTAGCTTATTTGCAAAATTGGTTATAGATTATTGAATTTCTGCCG